>CAOLHI010001035.1:0-456919 GCA_948474755.1 Ctenosaura bakeri | reverse complement strand
GACAGCAGCTCAGTAAGACATCTATAGTTATCCTGCTACCTATCAGAAATAATGAAATGAGTACTACAGGATTCAGAGGTCAGACAGACTGCTAATAAGTTATATTCTACTTTGAAACTCTAATATACCGTTATTTCTCTTGGCAGCTTTGAACTGGGCCTTGTGTTTTTGGGGGGAAAAAAAGCTTTCTGAATATTGATCTTAACTGCATCAGCTCTCTCAAGTTGTAGATTTTTTTTTTAAAAAAAAAGCCCATGTGAAAAAGAAACAGAAGAGGCAGAAGACTTCTATTAGTACAAAAAAAGAAAGAAAGAAAGAAAGAAAGAAAGAAAGAAAGAAAGAAAGAAAGAAAGAAAGAAAGAGAGGAAAAATAGATAGCCAAACATATACAATGAATCTGTGGCTCATATAATTTGAGTATTAGTACTTGTAGCAGAGTTGAGTATAGTTCTCAAGTGGTTTACATGCAATTACATGGAGAGCACAGGACACAAGAGAAGGTCAACTGGCTGACAGGATTTTGGAAGTGCGGTGACTGTGCATTTGTTATAAAGTTCTTTGACAACTTATTGCTGTGTTTAAAATCATGAACTGTGACTTGAGAAACCCTCCCTGCCTTCAGCACTCAACTCGCTAATAGTCTTAAGGAAGCCATAATATATCATCTTTTATCTCTCAGCCATACCACTTTGCCTGCACTGAAATAAACTACACTATACAAAATGTTCAAAACATTTAAGATGGAGAGCTATAATAAAAGCACTATTATTAAAGGTCAAAAAGGTGCAGGGCTAAAGAGAATAGACGGAAGGCATCTACAGGTGCAGAAGTGATAAGATTTGCAATGAAGCAGTGGCCAAGAATTTACCTCAGGCATCCAATTCCTTTATGTCAAGCCCTGAAAAGGTTTACGCTCTTCTTTTAGTAATCATCATTACTAAACCTCAGAAAAAAATATTTAGCTGTGTTGCGATGAAACTAGATCCTACTTTATATGGTCTGCATGCATGAACAGATGTTTTTATTCATTTAAAATATTTACACCTTTCCTTTCTGACTGTTGATGGGCCCCCAGGTAGCTGACAATAAGTGAGAATGAATATATGCTAACATACTATAAGATTCTTTAAAGGCAGTGCTGAATTATGAAGGCTCTAAGGGGAGATGACAGCAAATGTCAATTCCCCAGGAATGAGATGGTGCTGGTGCTGGTGCTGGTGCTGGCACAGCTGTTTTAGTGTAAGCCCACTCCCCATGATTTCAGATGGAAGTCGTTTTGCACTCCCCAAGCTATTAGCCAAATGGCATGTCAAGGTGTGCTGTTGGGTTAGTACAGTGCAGGGCTGCACTGGGCTATTTAAGGCCTGTTTGCCATTTCTGATCCGCACCTCTGTATAGCATTGGAATTTCCCATTTTATTTTGATACTAAGAATTTTTTTTATCATGCCACAATTGTCTAATGACTTTTTTTTCACTTACTTCATTTTATGTAATGCTTGAGCCTGTTCACTACTGTTTTCTATTTTGTTAGTTGGTTAAGCAGTGCTTTTATGTCACAGCTGAAGTGGTGGGATGCTTAGCATTAATTGGCTTTCTTTGAAGGCCTTTGTTATATTACATATTAAAATAACTCCACTGGCTGCCAATTAGTTTCTGGGCAAAATACTAACTGTTGATTATTATCTTTAAAGCCCTACATGGTTTGGGTCCAAGTTACTTACAAGATTGCCTCCTCCTATACAATCCACTCCATACATTCAGGTCCTCTGGGGGCCATTTACTTAAACTGCCTAAAACTAGACTGGCAACGGTCACCCAGAGGACCTTCTCATCGGCCACCCCTAGACGGTGGAATGAGCTGCCAGAAGAGATTTGGCAGCAAAATATGCTGTCTGAATTTAAAAAACTGCTAAAGACTTCTTTTCTGGCACGCCTACTCAGTCTATTTTTAATTAGGATGTATTTTCAAGTATGATTTTAATTATATTTGTATCTGAATAGTTTTATGTTTCTAGAGTATTTTACTGTATTTTAATCATAATGTGCTTTAATTGTATTTTAACCTGTTATACTCCACCTCGAGCCTTGAGAAGAGGTGGGTAACAAATAAAGTTGTTGTTGTTGTTGTTGTTGCCATTAAGGTAAAAAAAAAGAGTTCACCCATTTCCCTGACTTGAGAAGAGATGTATAGTAGATTCTTGGCTCAGGATGACTTCTCCACTTAAAAATGTCAACCAGCCACACTTGGGGAAATCCCTTGAGACCCTCTCATCCCTTCCTGGGATCAGGCTAGGGTGAACAGCAGGATCTGTATCCTCAGTTTCCAGCCCATAAGTCTTTGGTTGGGAGATCCAGCTTAACTGGGTTACCACATACAAATTTGTGCTCGCAAATTGCTACATTGCAAATACCTGAAGTTAATAAGGTGGTGGCCTTATTTTATCCAGCTCTTATGTCTGGCATTATCTTTTGGGTGGGAGAGCAGGCTATGATCCTATCAACACTTACCTGGAAGTAAACCCCATAGAACCTCATGGGGTTACCTTTTGAATAAACATATACAGAATGATATTTCATATCTGTTCAACGTGTCTCCCATTACAGTCTCAGATACTCAGAAACTACTGGCAGCTCATGATCTGAGTGAGGGGGCAGGAGCATTTCATCTTACCACTGTGATGTGAAGACGCCATCTGTCCTGATCAGGCTACAGGGCACTGCTGAAAATATGCAGCCATAACTACAGGTTGTCTGATTCACATGCAAACCTATTCAAATATTCTCCCCACCCCCATGAGAACATTTAGAATCACTTATATTTTCAAAGCTTTACACAGATTCTGTAAGCCAGAGTGAGAATAAAGATGCCTTCCAGATTCTCAGTATAGTCAATATGGAGGAATGCTAAAAGATGCAATCCAACAACATTTGGAGCACTGAATGATTCCTAATCCTATTATAAACACAATCATTCATTAACAGAATAACTCCAATCCAAAACCATAATATTTAGATATGTCACAGCATGAAATCAGAATGCATATATTCACACTATAACCTACAAAGAGCTAGTTTTCTGGTATTTGCTATCCATATGCAAACTACAAAATGGAGCCAATGATGTGCTATTTTATATTGCAATGGTTTGTCTATGGCAAAATAAATACCATTGCACTAAGTAGGCCAGTATAAGTGTTTGTCATCCATTCTCTGTGGAAAATGCCAGGCTGAAGTGTAATGTCAGAAAGTTGAGGGGCTGAAATACGATGTTACAAAAAATGACGCCATATTATATCAGCATATCTATGTTGCCTTTCATAATGCTAAACACTAAAAACCCTCTTTTCTGTTATTTATTAAGCATATATGCACTACTTTTCTGTTTACAGATGGTGCTCAATTACCATAACAATAATAATATTGAAAAAAGGGGGGGGAGAAACATCTTAAAAAACAAACATGGAATAAAAACACATTGACAAAAGAGAAATAAAAGACCCAACTGGCCATTTAAATCATAATATTGTTTATATTCCAGCCTGGAAGGCAGACATTATTTCTATCTTTGTTTTGCCAGGAAATCCCAAAAACCATGCAAATATGTGGCCAAAGTTTCCAAGATTATCTCACTAGAAATAATAATAGCTAAAAAGTTTTTATTAAAACAAGGATGGTTAAAAGCTGTTTACTCCACAAAACCACAAAAATCAATATTTACAGGGGGATTAGTTTATTTTTCTTTTGAAATCAACAGTGCTAAAATAGCTATTCTGAAAAAACCTCAACTAGCTGACAACCACCACCATCACATTCAACAAATCTAAATGTCAGAATCCAAAGACACTCACATCTCACACCACAAATCTGATGTGAATGTACTGTTCTTCCTTTGAACAATTATGGTATGGTTGCCATATTATCCAGTTGGCTGGATTTTACCCAAATTCAAGACATGTAACATGGTGCTGATTAGGTGACCATAATTCTAGACTTTTTCTAAAATCTTCAGCCTTTCCGGAAGATGAGATATAATACAAAATGTGCAGCTCTTGCCTACCAGTAGTTCCCATTGTTTAGCCAATGAGTGAAATCACACAACTTGATTCATAGTGATTTATGCTGTTGACTGAAACTTTCCCTGGGTAAACATAACAATTTTGAGAAAAAGCCTTGTCTGTCAGTGGAAATATGAAGTCTATTTTTACAGAGCTACTAGTATGGAAAGCGATAGAACAAAGTTGTAGAAATAAATAAGAAAAAGTGCAACAGAACAAAGTATCTGTACAAAACAGGTTAACTACCTTTATTAGAATTTAATACAAATAGACTGTTATTTTTGCTACAGCAGATTTGATAGGGTAATGTTATTCATCTTTACTGGCTCTTAAGAAAAATGAAAATTCCACTTTATCTTTCAAGGCTCCCTGGGTGCTAAACAGGGCATTGTTAGGAGAAAAGGAGGAGATGGGAGACGTCAAGGGAAGGAGAGGGAGATAAGAGAAAGTGAGCAATGAAAATGATGGAGCACAAAAAACAAGTGAGAGGCACACTGAGAAGGTGGGGAAGAGGAAGAGGAAGAGGAAGGAACTGAGCAGGAGGGAAGGGAGAGTGGGCAGTGCAACTGACAGAATGCAAACAAAGGCAGTGATGGCTGAAGATCATACAGTAAACTCCATGAGCAAGCAGAACTTTTGAGTCTCCCTTTTCCAAATCCAAGCACTAGCCTGCATTGGTTTACTCAGATCTGTACAAAACTGTACAGTTATTTTGTACAATAACTGTACAAAAATAGTTGAAACATAATGGAAGGAAAAATGCAACAATTAATGTGCTGAATTTTCATAATTACAGTTATTTGGATAATAAGCAAACTAGAGTAACTTGCATAATTATAACAATTTGTATGATTAGAATAATTTGCCTAATCTGCAAAAGAGCTGCCTAGATTTTTGGGAGTAGAATATGGCAACACTAGTGCCAGGCCATCCATATCTACAGCAGGCAGATCCTTCCTCTACTACAGCATTTCATATGTAATAGCTCGGTTCACTGTGTACCAAATAGGCATCGGCCACTTGTGAGCAAGACTGAAGCCACTCATCCTGGATCAGGAAAGATGGTATTTGGACTCTCATATATGGCTTCTCTATGGAAAAGTATTTGCAGCCCTGAAAGTCCCTTTGTAGGGAACCCTATAACAATGGGGTAGGTGGAATTGGTGAGGTATCAGGGGGATTTATAGTGAAGAGAACTCAAAGTATACTATGGGAGAGTGAAAAATGGGCCTGCCACTTTGGATTTGAGACACTGGCCCTTTTCACACAGCATTTCCGATGTGAAAGGGCTCTTGAGCATTGCGTAAATGTGAGGAGCGGTCCACATGACACACTCACATGACGTTCAAGGACCTGATGCAGACCGCATATGCATTTGTTCATTCTCTTCTTAAAGCCGAAAATGCTGTGCAGTAGCACATTGCTCTGGGGCCCTGCATGCACTTACCTGGCGCGCAGAGCCTCGGGAGCTGGGCTGGTTGCGCTTCCTGTCCAGTGCAGGCTGGGAAAGGTCACAGGCTGCACTGCAAAAGGAAGAGGCGGGACGCTCGAGTGACCAGGAAGCAGCTGCGGAGCCGATGGGACTGGGACATGAGAGCCTCTCGCTGGAGGCTGCTCATGTGAGCCCTGCACCCCAGCTCTGTGAAAGTGTAAGGTGCAAAAAGGGTGTGTGTGTGTGTACACACATACATGCAACTTTCCAGGGAGGCTATCACGTGAATCAGCTGAGGTGAAAACATGAAAGATTCTTGTGGTAAATTAAGACTAACATGTTATTTATCTTAGGCTTTCGTGGGCAATGACACCCCCCAAGCTCTCCCTTTGTTTGAAAAGTACTACAGCTGCCCCCATCTTGGAGCTATCTGCCTGCCACCAATTTCCCTATTCTTGTTCTTTTAAAAATGATCGTGACAGCTCAACACAGAAAGTGGTGACAAAGAGGGAGAGCTGCCACTCAAGTGGATAGGTGGCTAGCAGAGGATGGGACTGTCAGGCAGGCACAGTAGCAGAAAGAAGCAATAGATGCCCCAACCCAGTAGAAAGAATAGTTGCAGGTGAGGAATGGAGGACAGCAGTCAAGGAAGCAAGGAGGAGAAGCAGCAGCAGCACCACCACCACCACATTAGTGCTCAAGAGTCGAAAGATCACGAAGTGGAGAAGTGATGGATAGACACAACAGCAAAGTGAAGCAGGATGGGTGAGAAGGGAGTGAAGTGGGGAAACTGTGGCACAAACTTCCCACTGTGGAGAGCAGTGCAGTTCTCCAGACCTGGTATCTTGCTGCTAAAGAAATTAGCCTCAATCTGCCTAATGATAGCACCAGCCAAGTTTGGGGGCTGCAACCCACTCCAATGCCTATAATGTCATTCCAACTGGCAAATCATTACACATGTGCTCAGGTGGGGTGAGATCACACTTAATTGTGATCATTTATAAACAGTAGTTGGATGGTAACATTGACATCCTAACACAAATTAGTTGATTAACATAGTTAATATGGTGAAAAATTGAATAGGCCAAAGAAAGTGAACTAGATTGTTTCTTAGTTACAGTAAAACATTTCACCTCTTTGCCCTTACTTTACTCTCCATTTTCCCTTATGAACCAAAAGAGAGAGTGTGATTCTTACCGATATGTACAATTTTGGCATCAGTTTAAAAAAGCTGATAAGAAATCAAAATGATCCCACCGCAAATGTAATTGTTGTGATGTACTGCACTAGCAAAGCACACAGCTGCTTTACATGGTTACTCCCTCCCCATTCACCCCTAAAAAATCATTATTAAAAACAGATTTAGCTGATAAGTAGTGACTATTCCTATGCTCCATTCAACAAGTGTCCCAGGAAGCAGTTGGTTGGAATGCAAGAGCTGTCAGACAGTTAATCTAGTCCAGATCAGTCACAGGTTATCCAGCAGCATAAAGGGAGAAGCAAGAGGGTGGTCGTCAACTGGTCCAGAAGTCATAGGCCCTTTCGGCACAGGGCGAGTGAATCGCTCCGTGCCATTATTTACCGGTTCTTCTTGGGTCCAAAGTAACGCAGACTTTCCCTTGAGCCCGTCCGCAGGGCTCCTCCATTGGTGCAGGGCGAACCAGAGCAGTGCAAGGTCTGTAGATCTGCACTGCTCTGGCTCAGAATGGCGGCTTCTGGTGTCTTTGTGGGAGTGGACCAACCGCTGACACTGGCCACGCCCACAGCCCACCCTCCGCTGATTGCAGGCTCACATTGGTGCGAGCCTGTGCATCTGCACAGGTAAGTAGGAACACAACGGCACGTTCCAGAAAATGTAAAGACCTGATTTTTCTGGTCTTTACTTAGTGTGGGGGAGGACCACTTGGGGGCGGGTTGGATTGGACTGAGGTGCGGAACTAAGTTAAATAGTCTGCACCTAGTCCGATCCAAGGTACAGACGACCTCCGTGCCAGGACACCTTGGCCCGTTTTAACTGTCTCGTGAGGAAAGGGCCATACATCAAGTTGATAGTCCAAATAAATAAAGCCAGCAAGAAGTAGAATAGAGCCATAAATAGTAACTAGTCCAGAGTACATGAACACCCAAGAGTACTGCTAGTCACCAAGACAGATGGTTGTAAGCAACAAAGCCACCAGCCAGAGGTGTATCTAGGGTTGGGCAAGGAGGGCACATGTATCAGGCATCAATGCCAGAGGGTGCAAAAAGGCTAGGCATGTAAGGGTGGGGGTAGGAGTAAGAAGGTAGGAGCACAACTTCAATGCTTGCCCTAGGCATTGTTTACACCAAATATACCACTGCCTCCTGCAAACTTCTGGGAGATTTATAGCCTGCTGTGTCAGTAATTAGTCAGTGTCTCCTATATAATAGATGTTAGGATTGGCATAATCTCTCTTTATCTCTCCTGTATTCTAAAAATAATGGTACCATGTGTTCAGCCTCTGCCACCTCATGATAGCGAACAGGGTCTCCCTCTGCCTCAGCCCCTAGGTCCTCAGATTCAGAAGGACCACTGACATCAGGAGCTGTAGATTCCTGGCATTCTGATTCTGCATCTGCATTTTCAGACAGTGAGTTATGACAGACCAACCAAAGATCATCCATAAGGCTTTGTGACTAATGTCATTTCCACACACCACACTGTTACAGTGCTATTATTCCACTTTCACCATCCTGTGGAATTCTGGGGTTTGTAGTTTACTGAGGCCAAAGAACTCTTTGGCTGAGAATTCTAAAGACCACTCCCTAAACTGCAAACCTCAGGATTCCATAGGAGGCTGAAAGTGGAATAATGGCACTATAACAGTGTGGTGTGGAAATGGCCTAAGCTGGATTTTAAACTTGACGTTTCCCTGTTCCAAATATAGTCCTCTTAATTGTTACACTGTACAGAAATCTCAGATCAGTGTTACTATATAACTAGAGTTCAGGTTGAAACATAATAGCAGAAAAACAGAGCAATAATTGATGTGCTGAATTTCCATAAGATGAACATTTGGACAATGTATTTAATTTGAATAGCACTATACACATTTGTAATAGTATGTGAATTAGATCCTCAGATTTGGGGAACTGAAATACAGCATATATGGAATACATGAAATACATTACTTACAGAGCTACTTCTCATGGGATATTTCTGACCTGCTAATGTTTTTTAAAATGTATCTGTCATCTCATCCAATGTGAAGAGCACACATACTGTAAATGAAGCTTTTTTTGAAAAAAAAAATGCATTTACATTATGAGAAACTATGAATCCACATTTTCAAATATATTAAAGAGAGGAAATTATGTTCTAAACATGCATATTTGTATTCAGATTTTCATATATGAATATGAAATAAATAGATATCATGCCTAAGAGAACTTTAGAGCTTTGTCAACACTAAGTATCCTCCATAGGCTGAGTGTGAAAAGGTATTATCCAGAGAGAGGTCAAAACTAGGCCCAGATTGCAATGTGTTCTCATTGTAGCTAATTTTGTATCTGAATGCTGCCTAGGAACAATCCATGAACCAAGAAAATAAAGTCTAACATTTTGGCTGCCGTAACAAAATCCTATTTTTATCAATGGTGATAGCTCTGCATGTGGAAATTTCTCCTAGGAGACAATATTCTGAATGTCAGACAGAATTTGTTTACAGTGATTCATTCAAACCTTAGCTAAACCAAAGCAACATATATAACAAATGCTTTGACGCTGCAGAAAGAGAAATGTGGTGCCATTTTGAAAAGGAAAGCAATTCTGAGGATTTGGTTAAGATAAAGTCCTGACACTTAGAAAATTTTGATAATAATTTCAACTCTTCTCTCACAGGAGTTCAGTCAGAAGAAGCAACATTCTTCACTATTTCTACTTTGTTGCTAAGTTACTTCCTACACCATGTATAAGGAAGTGATGCTTAACAGATTTTGTCCACCTCTGAAAAAGGATATAACAAGCTTTCCATTGACAAGAGGAAGCTTGCAGTCTATTCCAGGAAATCAATATTGTTTAGATATATAATTGCATTTTAACGGAAGCCCATCCCCATATTCTTAGATATGACCTGCAAAACCTCAGTACCCAAAATAAATTATTTGGGGAGGTTTTTGCACGTGTGTGCTCACAAGACATGCACATACTTTGAAATATCTCCTATTCCTTCTCCATTCCAAGTTGGATAAAAATATATCACCACAGAGGTGGAAAGAGCACAAGGGTGATTTAATCCAACTCCCTCCCATGCACAAATGTGTAATTAAAGCACTCCCAAAGGATGATCATCCAACCTCTGGTTAAAGCCCTTCAAATAAGGTGTCCATATGCTCAGATAACATAACTACCTATCCACTTACCCCACATATTGGTCCAAATACAGAGAGAGATGCACATAGATTCATCTTTGATAAAGGGGTCTTTTTAGGTCCTGATCTGTTCAATCCTTTGCGTTAAGAATTGAGTACTCCCCTATACTAAGGTTTTTAAGTAGAGATAAAATGGATGGATGGATGGATGGATGGCAGTGGGAGTTCACTGTGATAATCTTTTAAGCTTTGCTTAGAGAAGAGGGCACAAAGCTGGAGCAATTGTTGACAAAAAGTATGTCTCAGGAAGGGGGATAAAATACATTCCAGGGAGCCAAGAAATTGGATGCTGTGAGTCTTTGTCATAAGAGAAATGTATCTTCCTGTGTATCTATTGGATTTCTAACTATACAACTATAGCACTATAATTCCACGGTTTTTTTTTCATACTACACACCTATAGCACTATAATTCCACTTAAGTGTCATGGCTACATCAGATGGAATTCATAGTTTCATAGGGCACTAGAGTTGTCTGGCTGAGAATTCTAAGTACCCTTCCCTAAATTTCAAATCCCAGGATTCTGTAGGATGATAGTTAATGGGAAATCATAGTGCTATAATTGTGTAATGTGAATGAGCTTCAGTCAAGCAGAGACAGGCAGCATTCTGACATTGCCGTTGATGAACCACGACTTCTCCTAGAACAGAAATCCTAGCCCGGAGAAGTAGACTTATGGCTTTGTACCCTATCATTCTATTGCCATGAGTTGTTTTCAGATATATTTATTTCTAAGTCCTTGTTGTACCAGGAAATAGAGGATTACTGATAACAGAAGTTTTAAGCCTCCTCAGGCTATCTGTGCATTCTGTCTGGACATATTGTAATGCATTAAGAAGTTGTTCTTTACAGTTTAAATCTTGCTGATTTTGATAGGTCTTCAATATTCATAACTGTGTCACTACATTCATAACATGAAGTTTAATGTAAAATACAATTGTGGCCCACTTTATGGAAGACAGCAGGGGTGTCAAACTCAATTTCATCTTGGGTCGCATCAACATTATGGTTGCCCTCAAAGGGCTGGTTGTATCTGTAAAACTATATAAATGTATCTACTCTTTTATCATATTAAATAATTGCCTTTGCATTTGATTATTACTGGTTTTAGTAATAACTAGCTCTGAAACTATTAGTCTAGGAAAAATAATGGCAAGCAGATATTCAAGTACAACTATTGTACAATTTATTGAAAAATGAATTTTGAAAACAGGAAGTTATTTTTTTAATCATCAGACAAATAGTACCAACCACTGTTTATTACATTAACTTTGTTTAACTTTTTGATCCTAGCTGAGACCCTCTCCGTGCCTCTTTCTGCCCTCCAGACCCTCTCTGAGCCTCTTATGCTCTCCCATCTCCCTGTGCCTCTTTCTGTCCCCTGCCCCTCTCTGTACCTGGTGAGCCCAATCCCCACATTGTGGACCCCTGACTGCTGGTATTCTGAAAAGGGGTCCAGCAGTCAGCACTCATGATCTACTTCTGACTGCTCCTCTGTCCAACTCTTGCAAGCCGACTGCACAGAACATTACCATGGTAACCCATGGCAACACGCTGAGGCCAAGCTACTTGGACAGAGGAGCAATTAGAAGTAGAAGTAGATTGTGAGTGCTGGCTGCTGGACACCTCTTCAGAATACCAGAAGCCAAGGCCCGCAATATGGGGATCAGGCTCGCCAGGCGGGGGGAGTGCCGCAGCTGCAGGAGAGGTACGAGGGCCACGTGAAATGGCCTGGCAGGCCAGATTTGGCCTGCGGGTCTTGTGTTTGACACATGACATGTGTTCTAAAAGATGTTCCAATCATTGTGTAGTTTAAAAGAAGAAAAACATAAAATGAGAGACCAAGCAGTTCATCACTAATTGGCACTTGGACTGCAGAAAGAGCAGACACACAGGCCAACTGTCACATGTTAAGAAGTGTTAAATTTCTATGCGAATCCTCTACTGAAATTCAATAATTCCCTTACAACTTCAACTTTATAAATGGACTTGTCTGAGGAAAGCAGAACTGAGCAGATCTCTAAATTTTCAGTTATGCATAAAAATTCACATAAACACATTTTATTGAAGTCTCTGTCCTTTTTATTGCATATTGGTCCTTCTTTCTGGTGATGTATCAACTCTACTTACATAGTTGTACTACATATATTTGATAGCCTGAGAAGGTCAGTGAAAATCTGCACCAAGTCCAAAAGACCATTAGTTTCAATGCCATCTAATTTTTCCATATGGTTTCCTTAGGTAAATACTAATTGTACTTTAGATTAATATCCTATTCCTCTGGGTTTGTTCTTCATTCCACTAGATGAAAAGAAAAGCATGTTTACATTCAGCGTTGTATGCTTAGTTTGCTTGTACTTCCTGAGGTAACAAGTGATTATACATTAAATGCAAACAGAAGTCAGTTAGAGACATCTCCTGTGAATTATTGTGAGATGACATACATCATGGAATAGTCTGCATACTCGAGAAAAAGAAGACACGACAAAGTCTTGAGCCAGTAAGAGCTCTTCCAATACAATCTTCTTTTTTGAAGGAAGAACAATACTACCAACTCCGGTTACTTATGAACTTTCAAAAGGAGCCCCACATGCATTTCCAATAATGTTCATAATACAGCTTCTTGGTGTCCAGCAACCATTTATAAAGCAAGCATAAAACAGTCACAAGTAACAACGCATAATTCTGAAATCAGTGCTTTAAGATAACAAATATCTATGTAATCAATGAAGATATTAATTTGATAATGTGCCAGTTTGAACGATCATAGTTCAGCTTAACCTACTGAGATCTGTTTGCCTGCCCACATACCCCTTTTCTCAGTGAGCAATCAAACTAGGAAACCTTAGCTTTGTATCTTATCTAAACTGGGAAGCTATGATTACCACTAGCTCTGGAAGAAACTAGAACATTAAACTAACTTCAAATGTAGGTTAATATTCTAGTTTGTTCCAAAGTTGATGATAACATAGTTTCCCAATCTAGTTAAAATGAGATTGGAGCATAGATGGGAACCCTGTCACCTCACAGATGCTTTGGTCCAGCCAGCATAGTTAGGGATTTATGGGAGTTGTACTCCAACTTAATCTGGGAAGCATATGATGCCTGCTCCTGGTTGATTGTTCACACTTATTATGTAATGAAACCAAGGATTATTTCTTATTCTACTGATGACTAGAGAAATGTCTGCTATTTGGGGATCCTATTGGAAAATACTTGAAATTGCATCAATGTGTATGTCCTTTTATACATCAACAGCTCTCCCTCTCCTCTCCTCTTTCACAAGATCAAAGCATAGGTGCATTGTATGGATAAAGATAAGCTATAAAGGGAAAATGCATATTCATCTAATTTGAGAAGACTTCTCAAGAGGATCAGTATGTACCAATAAAAAAGTGCTGTGCATGGTGGAAAAGATTTTAGGTAAATATTGCTCAGTTGTACCCCTTAAATTAAATTAGAATTAAAGTTTGTACTGGAGTGATAAATAGTCTGTACTGTCCCACTGCCATTTAATAAATTAGATGTCGGCAAGATCTAAATTCTTCAACCACTGGAAGGGGCATCTCAGGCAACCCAGCTGATCTGCCTTTGTCTGTATTGACAACCAAAACTGACAATTGTCAACTCATTTGGTTGTACAGATCCTTCCACTGTTAGATATAAAGTTGGCACCCAAAATATTAATGGAAATTGAGGCTTACCACTGGGCAAAGACACGGAAGAATGAAGTTCATGTTTACACCAATCCACATGAGAACTGCTGAATTTGGTCTCACTAGCATCTGGCTGGGAATCACGTCTGCCATCCACTTCTTCTGAAGAGAAAATGTCCAGCTCAATTTTGTCAACTGACATTGCAATATACTTTAGTTCAAAATGTCATATGTCTGCTGATTAAGATGAAGTGGCACCAGCTAAATCCAGTTTATCTGCAGAGCAAAAACCTGGGACTAAAATACACCTTAATCAAGCCAGAAAAACTCTTATTGTTTACAAGAAACCAGAACTACTTCCAGTCAAATGGGTGCAAGCAAGGTACAATACTTAGACTTCCTAGTTCTCTCCCAGGATTTAAAAGAACAAAACAAAATCCATTCCTTCAGAAAGGTCTTCTGCACTTGTGTGACAGCAGTGTGATGCTGTCTCTGTGTGGCTGCTGAAGAAATAAACAGGATAAGTGGAGACATCTGTATGCCTTCTAAGTTCTGCTTTTAATAACTTTGTTTTAGCAGTTCTAATTCACATTTCAGTTCACATCTGTAATGCTGGGAGGGGCTTAGAAATACCAATGAAAACAAGTGGATTCTAGCAGAAGGCACTTGAAAAGTGGAAGATAGTTATGCCAGAATTCCCAGACCTTCTCGCTTGGGAGATTTGCAACAAGGTACCTAAAATGAAGGGCAAACAGCCAAAGAATCCATACTTACCACCCCATGAAATGAGTTTCAACCATCCAACAATATAGATGTTTCTTATTTTTAGTGGGACATATCTCTATGGATCGGATGGCATAAATTTCAGTCTACATTTTGTTTTTTTCCAAAGGCTAGTGTCACTAATATATTTTGTTTTGCACTTTTTTTAAAAAAAAGTGAGCACATCCAAAAAAAAAGACTTAAAGCATACTTAATCTGTAATGCATCCAGACTGATTAAAAAGACCAGAAATTTCCAGATTTTGTTATTCTTTCTGATTTTATTTTGGAGATTCATACACATTTTGTTTATGACAGAATATTTTCTCTCAGCTTCTGGTACAGAGACTTTTTATACCAGGTTGGTTTATTTTAAGTCATTATAAAATTGGAAAGAACACGAACAAAATCTGGGATTTTTCAGTCAGTCTGGATGCACCCTAAATAGCCATCATCTGTACTATATAAAGTCCCTTAGAGGATAAGACCTGCGTCTGGCCCAGAAAGTAAAAAAGTTCAGAGTCAGGGCTGAGGAACCTGATGTCTAAGGGTCTCCTGCTACCACCACCCCCAACCAACCTGGCCAGAAGTAGCAGTTCATCAGCACTGAGATAGGGTACAGTTTTTTCATACTTGTGTTCAGTGATCAGTATCCACTTTTCCACTAATGTATTATAATAATCATAGTACCTCTTCTCTTCTCCCCATATTTTCAGAATATATACAGAGCACAGGGTCATCAAAAGAAGTTGTTTTGCTCTCCTTGTTTTATATTCAACACCTCCCCATTTTTTGAAATCCAAATGAACAGGGCTAAGAGTGGCACCTGCTGGCTATGGTGAGACATTGCACAGTATTCTGATACATTGAAGTTGTGTTGAAATTATTATTGATCCTTATAGTTTTCAAAAAGGAAATTAAATTTTACTTTCTGTTATGATCTATAGAAATAAGTGTCATGTAAAAATTAAAGAAAATTCCCCAGCCCAAATTTCTCAAAGAAAAATAATGCTGAAATCCAATGTACCTTTATAAAAAATAAATAAATTATTATTTTCTACTATCCTTGTGGATTTGGGCTTTATTTCACTGCAGAGGGTAAAAAATTAAAGCTTTACAGTCTGACTAGCTATACTTTGTACTGGACAACTTTCTTCTTCTGGAGTGAGGAAGCGGTAGTGGTAGAAAGAGAAGAAAACAGCATAAAAGTATTTGAAGAAAAAAAAAGGGCTTGCTTACCAGTGCAGGACTCCTGCTTTGTCCTCAGCCGTCCCATAGCCTTTGACTTTATGTGCAGAATTTTTAGGGAATTTGGTTGACTTTCAAAGGCAGGAGGGGGCTAGAAATGAGCATACTAACATGCTGTGAATTTTGTGAAATAGACAAATCATAGATGAATCAATTTTTGTGAAATGGATGAATCACAGATGCATTCTAATCAGTCTTTACAGCTTGCAGCCAAAGCAAGCTAGAGCATCTCCTGTTCTAATATTCTACAGTTTATTTACATTATAAGACCTGTGAAGATCAGAATGAAGTGGCATCTCACCTAAAATTCAGGGGAGACTCTAAGAACTAAGATATCTAAATTGACCCAGAACACTTAACATATAACTGTTGTCTTGTTTAGCATTAAACCAAGAACAGTTGTACAGAATAAATGTGTTCTTTTTTTAAAAAAAAAAACCCACCTCAAAACTATAAGCAGGTATTGAGTGAGATTCAAGTGTTAACTATGAAGGGTTTAAGATAATCATTTTATGGTGCAATGGTTGCATAATGGTTATGCATTCATTTTTCAGGATTTTGATTCTTCCCCTTCTGAAACATTGCAATCCTAATCCCTAATCAATCAATGTTACAATTTCTCTCTGAAAAAGCAAAAGCACTTCCTTTGAATGGTGTGTATTTTCTCTCTCCATTTCAGAAATGCCTGTCTCTTTTTGTTAATAATAAAGTATCTTCCCTAGGCAGTGAATTTACCCACCACCAGTTGTAAGTGAACTAAATATTGCCTTTGTACCTGCGTGTATTTTTTAAAAAAAATTGTTTAAAAAGCAAGATTGTCCCAGAAATACTAAACTGCAACTATGGCATAATTTTAATGATTCTCAGGAAAGACATTGCCCTCTTTTCTTGGTATGCCTGCTCTCAGAGAGTTTTAATGCAGACTAGCCTTCATCTTTATTGCTGGGCAGCCAGGAAAAACCAGGGCATAGAAGTCCTAGGATTAATTTCCACTACTGACAAGAGTTCTTCTTCGCGAGGCCTTGAGCAAGTCATCTTGTTCTCTCAGTCTAAGTGAACATCTTTGTAACACTGGCAAAGTAGCGATCTAACTCAGAGGAGATGAATGAGATAAGGAACATGAGATACGCTGGACATGAGTATTGCAGCATAAATATTTAATAACATCAAGTGCGCAGATGTATTCAGCTCTGGCACAATATAAATTTGGATAAATTTTACCCTATTTCAGGAAATTCTACTAATCCTAAAACAGCTATTAATTCTCTCTTTAAGTTCAAACTGAGATATTGCTGGCTTTTAAATATATATTGTTTACTTGGTTTGGAGACTGCATATAATGTAACTAAATCATAAAGTACATTAATCTGTTGATTTGATGTTACTAATAGTTGCATTGTTAACACTGCAGATCACTTCAACAATGGTAATGGAGCTATAGCCTATATTATATTACATGGTTTAAGTCTGCCAACTTTCTTTTTTACCCCCCTTCTGCCTTAAATAGTAAAAATTCAATACATAAACCTCTTCCCTCATCAAAGACGGAGTTATGGGGAAAACCAATTCCTCTGAATGCTTATCTTTTATCCTGTGGGGTTCAGGTCCAGGTTATCTGAAGGACTGCACCCGTTCATATGAACTTGCCTATCTTTTGAGATCCTCCGGGGAGGCCGTTTTCTTTGGCCCACACTACCCCCACAGATACAACTGGTGGGAACACAAAACTGAGCCTTCTTAGTGGCTGATCTCAGGCTCTAGAACCCCCTTCCTAGAGCAGTTAGACAGGTGCCTTCCTTGCTATCCTTCTGTCAGCAGGTGAAGACCTTTTTGGAGAAGGAAAAACAGGCATTTAAGACCTAATTGGTTCAGATAAAAAGGGATATCAGAATGTACTGTGCTGTTCATTTGTTGTTTTCTTTTTAACAGTTATGCTTTTAAGTGCTTTGAATTCTACTGTTACTTTAATTATCTTTTCAGGTTTTGTATGCTGTCATTTTAAAGTTGTACCTGCTTTACCTTTTGTAAACCCCCTTGAATCCTGAACAGGGAAACATTTCAGGTTCATACAAATATTTTAGGTTCAGTCTCCAGCCTCAGCAAGTAGGATTGGGAAAGACTCTGCACCTCTGAAGAAAAAATTAAGGGATATTATACACTTGGATCCATAGTAAATGTCAGGATTCTAACCAGACCCTCAAATGATTTTTTTTCCAAGAAGGAGAGTTGAAGACAGTTGGTAGAACAGGGGAGAGCAATATTTGGCCTGAGAGATGCTGTTAGGCTGCAACTCCCAGCAGTCCTAGCCAATGGTATGGAATATTAGGAGCTGTAGTTCAACACCTGGAAGACTGTTTTCCCTAGCCTAGCTGTGAAAAGTGCCATTTCCATGGAAGACTTGCAAAAAATCACAGCAGGCCTGAGGAGGTCTGTCAAAGCGATGCTTTGTCACCACCAATGCCCAGCCTCCAATTTAATTATTGTTATTTATTTTATTTATTATATTTGTATGCCACCTTTCTTCCAAAATGGGACCCAAGGCAGCTTCCAACAATAAATTACACATTACAAACATTTAAAACAATTAAAACATTAAAAACATATGAAATTACAAACAGTTAAAACAATATTTAATTTTTATACAAGTTAATGAATAAATAAAGCTCCCCAGGTCATATAAAAGCCTGCTTAAAAAGAAATATTTTAGTCTACCAATGGAAGGACAGCAAGAAGGGGGACGTCCTAGCCTCCTATGGAAGAGTGTTACACAGGGTGGGAGCAGCCACTGTGTCTTCCTGTGTCCTCACCAGGCAAGCCTGGGATGGTGGAGGGACTGAGAGAAAGCCTTCCCTAGCAGATCTTAGGGCTCTGGCAGGTTTGTACAGTAAAATACGGTCTTTCAAATAGCCTGGACCTAAGCCATATAGGGCTTTATAGGTCATGACCAGCACTTTGAATTGTGGCCAGAAATGAATAGGTAGTCAATGAAGCTGTTTTAACAAGGGAGTTACATGCTCCCTGTAACTGGCCCCAGTCAGCATTCTGGCTACCACGTTTTGAACCTGCTGAAGTTCCTGAACAGTTTCCAAAGGCAGCCCCATGTAGAGTGCATTACAGTAGTCCAACTGAGATGTGATCAAAGTGTGTGTCATTGAAGCCAGATCTAACATCTCAAGTAACGGGCACAGCTAGCTAGCTCACAAGTTTAAACTGTGCAGATGCAAATGCACTCCTGGCCACTGCTGAGACCTGGGCATCCAGGCTCAGAGTTGAGGCTGCGAGCCTGTGATTTCAGGGGAAGCGTAACCCCATCCAGCACAGGCAAACTCCCTATTCCCTGCTCTGCTTTTCAACTGACCAGGAGCACCTCTGTCTTGTCCAGATTAAGCTTCAATTTGTTTGCCCTGACCCAGTCCATTACTGTCAACAGACATTAGTTCAGCACCAAGACAGCTTTCCTGGAATCAGATGGAAAGAAGAGGTAGAGTTGAGTGTCATCAACATAGTGGTGACATTGAACCCCAAAATTCCAGATGATCTCTCCCAGCGGTTTCATGTAGATATTAAACAGCATGTGGTACAAAACTGAACCCTGAGGGGATCTGCTGACCAATGGATAGGGAATTGAACAGGAGTTCCCCAGCACCACCTTCTGAGTTCACCACTTCAGGAATGACTGGAACCATTGCATATCAGTGCCCCCAAGTCCCATCCCAGAAGGATACCATGATCAATGGTACTGAAAGCTGCTGAGAGGTTCAGCAGAACCAACAGGGACATATACTACACTTGTATAGTTCCCTGCATAGGTCATCTACTAAACCATCCTTCCCTGGTTGGCTGCCTCCAGATCTGTTAGGCTACAACTCACATTGTGCTCAAACAGAACAATGATGAATGTTGTAGTCCTACATATATGGATAGAGCACAAGGTGGCCAGGCCTGTGTTATGCCATGAAAGGGCCAGAGTAACATTTTGTGTACAAGATACTAGGCTTCTGGTGGCAATTATACTTCTTTTTTTTTAAAAGCTACACTGATCTCTACTTCCCTTACTTCTTAAAACAGGTGCACATACTCCAACTCATTTCTGGTGCTTCTAGTGAATTTACAGTGTTCACATCATGGATGTCATTGGTCCATGGAACTGTGTGCATGGTGCTCTGTAGTAGGCTGAGAACCTACATATCTCCATGTCATTTACTATGAAATGCTATGATATTGGCTTAAACTACTCATCTGCTCCTTGGAGATTATAATTTATCCTTCTGATCCAGTCAAATATATTAATTTTACCAATATCAGGGAAGAAAAAGAAAATGCTATCAGAATAATGAAGGAAAATTATCCACTTAGATGCCAGATACAAACTCACCTTCTATTTCCAGTCTTATTGTTTTATTCTGTCAGCCTAAATACCCTGAAGACACCAGATTCCTTGTGATTTTGGAAGCTAAGCAGAGTCAGGCCTGGGTAATATTTGGATAGGAGACTGCTGAGGTATACCAGGTTCTGAGGAAGGCAATGGTAAACACCTCTGCACATTCATTGCCTGAGAAAATCTTATGGAATTCATGGGAATGACCACAAGTTAATAAGTGTCTTGACAACGCTTTTAAAGACACACACATGCATTGTTTTATTTTATTCACTAACCATGTTTTTATATCACCCAAAACAACATTCACTCGGTGGCTTATAGGACGTAGTCAAAAAGTCAAAAATCAGTCTATGAGGTGAACACATTGGCAGAAGTCCACAAAAAAGAAACAACTACAACTTTGTTTTCCCTAAAAATCCCGTTAATGACTGAAGTCTGCTTAGCCTGTGGTCTGTGCTCAGTAGCACAGGGTGCAATTGTGGGAGAAGGAAGAAAAGAATAGGTTGAAAGAAAAGATTAGTAAGGTTAGTAAAGAATGAGGGTGGACGAAATATATGGTTGTAAAAATGGTACAGAGGACAAACAAGCTATTGTTAGATAGGCCATGTTCTGGATCACAGGGTGAAGATATTTTTAAATAAACCCAGACATGGAAATGAGAGTCCATAAAATGGCATGAAAATTCCAAGACTGACTGTACTGGACTCTTGTGCTTTCTTTCTCTCTTGCATGCACACGCACACACACATTTGAAAGTATTAATAGTCTGCCAGCACAGGCTTAACCTTGCCTGGATATTAATATGCCCAGAAGCTTCATAAGCTTCTGAGCTGTGTTGCACTGGAGTCCTCTCTGTTAAACTTTTTACCCTGATTCTCACAGTAGCCCCACAAGTATATCCCATCATTATGGTGCAGGGGGCTTAAGCAGAGCCAAGGCAGTTTTGAACTCCTAGCTCAAAAATTTTGCTCATACTTGAGATTGCAGTCAAAGTCAATCTACTTAAACTGTCCCCTTCTGATCACCGTTCAGGCCAAATGAAGCACTCAGCTGCAAGCAGAGGTCAGATGCCCCATTAACTTGAATGCAGACTCTCTGTGTTTTAAAATATTCCATGAATATTTTTAAATATTTCATGATGCCAGCTTTTTCTTCACTGCGGTGCTGTCTGGAAACACATGCTCATTATAGAAAAACTGCAATATTTTACTGAGGACCCTTACATGTGCATACCTAATTTATTTGCTATGCAAAGTGGTAGCTAACACTTCCATGTCAAAATGACCGTAAAAATCTATTCCAAGTTTTAAGACTGAACTTTAAAGGAAGAACTTTAAGCCGCTGGATTTTATCCCCAGAAGAGGTCTCACACTTTGGATATCCTTTATAACTGGATCTGAAAGTTGGGGTGGATTCACCACCACACTGACATGAGAGCTGCCAGCATCACAATGTTTTCCTTTCTGAATCAAGTTCATAAATATTGTTTGCCTCATTTTCCAAATTTCTAGGAAGAAATACAGAGAATGTTACTTTCTTGTTTAGTCTTTTCCTGTTTCTGTGGATAGCTGACTCATGAGTTTTCCCAAAAACATTAAAGCTGAGAAATACTCCATAAAAAAAGAAAAACATCTGTCCTGTACTCAGAGGGAAACAAGAGCTCCACAATGCCTTAGGCCCAAAAGCAGATGAAAGGCTCTCCCTCTATCTCAGCTGCCACCACCCTGGCTTTTTAGGGAAAGAAGAAAAGGTAGTATCTGCTGGATTTAATCCCTTCCCACATTGCCATTTTTTTTCCTTTTGTGTCATATTTTAATATAGATTGTAAGCCTGAGGGTAGGGAACTATTTTTGTTGTTTTTTTACTTGTAAAGTGCCATGTACAATGATAGCACTGTATAAATAAATAGATAAATAAATAAGAACATATTTTACAGTGGTCAGTTTCCTAGAAACTATTTGGTTAGTTATTAAGATAGAAACTGAGTAATTGGAAAAAACCACAGAGAATAACTGCTTTTGCACACCCATTTTCATAACTGCAGAATTATGACTTCTTTGTGTGCATGAATCACCCCACTTCAATCATCAGACATTATCTGTCCTATCTCAGACCCAGAAAAGTTGATAAAACAAACTGAATAACTTCCAGTTCATTACTTACTTCCAGGCAGTAAACAGAGAGTGTTTATAAAGTCCAACAGGGTTCCAAGGCAACTAAGTATCCAAGGTCAATCCAAGTATTCATCAAGGTATCCAGCAGCATAGACAGTCAGATAACCTTCAAGAACTACTGGAAGGGAATGGCATCAGCTATATAGGTCTGAAGCCTAGAGCAGCTGCGACTTGATTAATTATTGATGGTTATAAATTCTGAGAGACTGACACTGGGTCTCTCCTTGTTGTCTGTGTTCTGCAAAGCTGGGTACTGGTAAGTATTCGTTCATGTCTGAAAAGGTAGGATTCTCTGCTGGGGCTGGCACCACCTCCTGTTCTGTTTGTGGCACTGTAACCTTTTCCTGTACAGCAGGTCTTGGCATATCCTCTCTTTCAGACTCTGAGTCAGAGTCCAAGTTCTGGAAGCAGGGCATTAAACATCAAACTCTTTGTTGTTGTTATTGTTATCATCAATTTGGCTTTAACATATGTTAACCTTATGAAGGGAAGACTTCCAAGCAATGTTTTTATTGGGAGTCCTGCTCAGGACTTGCAAACTCAGGCTCATAGCTTTTTTCATTGAACCAATTCAATTTCATTGTAATTTCATCTTCCTCTTTTCCTACAATCTTCAACTTTACTCAGCATTATTGTCTTTTCTAACTAGCCATGTGGTCTCATATGTTCAAAGTATGATATCTCAATTAAGTCATTTTGGCCTCTAGTAAGAGTTTAGGCTTCATTTGCTCACAGACCCATTTGTCTGTCTTTCTAGCAGTCCATGGTATCTTTGAGTACTATGTTTCAAATGAGCTGGATTTTTTCCTGCATTTTTCTTCACAGTTTAACTTTCACATCCATACGTAGAAATCATAAATACTACGGCCTGGATGATCCTGATGTTGTTGTTATGATGTTGTGGTGTGCCTTCAAGTCGTTTCTGACTAATGGTAACCATAAGGCCTATAAATGTGTTTTCCTGGAAAGATTTATTCAAAAGGGTCTTGCCCTGCCCTTCCTCCAAGGCTGAAAGAGTGTGACTTGTTCAAGGTTTCCATGGCTGAGCAAGGATTTGAATCTAAGGTCCTAGTCCAACACTCAAATCACTACACTACACTTGCTTCTTGACTTTAGCACTCAATGATATATTTTACATTTGAGGATCTTATCTTACCCTTCATAGTAGCTTTTAAACCTTAGGCTTTCCCTGATTTCTTGAATACAGCCTTCATTTTGATCAGTAATTGAGCTGAAGTATAGAAAGTCTTTGACAATTTTACTGTCTCCAGCACCCATTTTAAAGTTATGTAATTCTTTTGTGGCTATAAATATTCTTAATGTTCTAGTGAAGCCCTAAGTTTTTACTTTCTTTGTTAACTCTCATCAGTAGTCATTCTATGTCCTTGCTATTTTCTGCTACTATTATGGTATCATCCACATATCTTAAATTCCTGTTGTTCTTCCAAAGTTATCCCTCCTTCCTCCAAGCATAATCCCACTTACTATATAAAATGTTATGTGTATAAATTTTAAAAAGTAAAATGCAGCTTCGTCCATTTCCCTTGCCATCTGAACACCATTTTGTTTTTCTATATGCTGTCCTGATAGTAGTCTCTGACCCTGAATAGAAACTGTATATGAGGATAATAAAAAGTTGTGGCCCTTGCATTTCTTTTAGAGCAGTGGTTCCCAAGCTTTGGCCCTCCAGATATTTTGAAGTTCAGCTCCCAGAACCTCTGATTGTTGGCCAAATTGGCTAGGCCTTCTGGTAGCTGAAGTCCAAAACAGTTGGAGAACAAAAGGTAGATCTACTGTTTCAGAGCAAAGCATAGTTTTTGACCATGTATAAAGGCAAAGGTTCTGCTATAATTGATAGGATGCTCTTCTTTTGAAACTTTTTCATTAATTCCATTAGCCAACATGCATTTGTAAAATGATGTCTAGCGTATCTTCCTTTTCTGAACTCCACTGGGACATCTGGCATTTCTCACTCCATATATGGTTAAAGTCTTTGTTGCAATATCTTGAGCATCACTTTACTTGTGTGAGAGGTCAGTGTAATGCTTTGTTGCCTACCACAAACCATGATGCCCCCTTTCTTGGAGACTGGAATGTATATTGAGCTTTTCCAGTCTGATGACCATATTTTCTATATCTGTTGTCAGATTTTTGATAAAAGTTGGGTGGATTCCATATCTATAGTTTGGAACAACTGTATAGGTGTACTGTCTCTTCTAGGTTACTTATTTCCCCCAAGTGCTTTGAGAACACCTTATTTAGCAATAGGGCAAACACCATCATGTGCACAAATCAGCTCAAACGGAGATATAAGACAAATGTGAGAAGCAGGTGATCTTTCAGTGTTTTTGAACAAAGTACCATCAGGCTTATTCAGAATAGCCAATGGTGATGAATGCTAGGAGCTGCAATCTAGAGAACCACATGATTTCCACCCCAGCTGTAGCTCTAAGGGCCAGATTTGGCCTCAGTGTGATAGATGAAGGCTCTGAGGTTGATAAGCAACTGATTATGCCAGGAACAGAGCCAGTGATTGACCAAACCAACTTGCAAACATCCCCATCAGTTGAAAGGCAAGCAGAGGCAGAGTTGCTCCAGCCAGCTTAAAGGGAGAAGGAACCAGCAGTGATTTAGAGGAATTACATTTACCTGTGCCCCCTAGCTCCCAGTCATGAAGGAGACTGAAACAAACAGCTCAGAGGGAAGCTGCTTTGGCTAGATTAAAGAAACTGAACAATGAAGAGTAACACCTGTTTTCAGTGGCTGTTTAAGTCTGTCAGCATGGCTTGCTGTTTGCTTGTAGCAAATTACTATGCAAGCCTTCACAAGCTTTGTGTTCTGGCTCCCTTGACCCCTCTGGACAGTCCTTTGGCTTTCTCTTGGCTCAGCTCAGTGTTTCCACTTGTTGTTTGTATTGGACACTCCCTGCTGCCTCCTCCTTCTCTTTGATAAGTACCTTTGTCTCCCCTCCCTTGCTGGCAGAGAGGCACAGGCAGGGAGTTGCACTCTGACACTCACATCCTGAAGTTTTCTACATCGGCTGTAGGGTTTGTATGCTTCTATGCTTCCTGTGTAGATTGACATCAGTAAAGATGCTAGCAAAAAGTTATAGATCAATTTACCGTTCAATCAGCTAAAGAACCACTGCAAATACAGAAGTATCTATATCATAAAAACATGTATGGTTCATATTTATTGGATTTTCATGTCCATAAAACAATGCCTTGATAAAGAATTTTTTTTTCAGAATGTTCATCTGTTTAGTTTTTTGTACTGTGGATATTAATCAATTACTGGATGCATTTATTGTTACTCTCCGTAGATTTAATGAAGACCTCCCATATAGGTACATTTGATTTTCCTTTTCTCTGTAAGGATTAAAAGATATTAAAAAGATGTGCTTTAAAGGGATTAAAAAAAAAAACCCATAACTGACAATTTATACTGGCCACAGCACTTGCTTTCAGACACGAGATGAGCGGTTAAAATTAATGTCTTCCTGCCTTTCAAAAGCCATTTATAAAATACTCAGACTAAGTACCACGAGTGAGCAAAGAGATAAATTAAAACTTTAACTTGCTCCACTTTTCAGTTTTAATGTCCATCTAATCTCTCTTAAAACTGGATAACAGATTTAGATTGAGCTACAATATAACAACAACAACAACAACAACAACAACAATAATCCCAAAGCATTATCCTACCTCTACTTAATTATAGATGGATAGAGGATGTTATTACGTTCATTCTTTTTAAAACCAACCTTCTGAGATGTATAAGCTAACATGTTCAGGGAACAGGTTGAGCGGGTTTCAGAAACTTTATCCAAAAACTTAGAAGCAACAGCTGCACATCTTGGCAATTCCCAAGATGAAAGAACCATTGGATTTGTAGTACCTTACAAATCGTAACATTAAATTAGTACATGCAGGCATCCTACTTGACAGTTAATTAAAACAACCCTTTTTCCCAGACTCAGTCTGCCTGCCAACTTCCTGACCTTGGAGTTGCATCTGTTCACCCCTATCAGAGATTTGTTACAATAATATTCTCTCGCTTATAACACACTGTTTTCCTGTTCAAAGCACACTAATTTCTCATTTGATTCTATCATCATTCTTATAAACAAAATCAAGTTTATTTTCAAGCATCAAAGCATCGCATGACATCACAAAACCTTACATGGCATTACATGGCATCATTATGGCATCATTACATGGCAGGGAGAGCAAAGCTGACCTGAGACTTTCCAAGGAGTTACACTGCAAAGTTAAAACATGGCAGTCATTTTATTACCAAAAAAAAAAAAAAGGCACGGAGGAGCAATTGTTAACACCATGCTGTGGTCCTGAACTGGATTGTGGCTTTTAGAGCTGTTTATTCCCCCAAAGCTAAGAAACTTGACAGCTGTAGGTGGTTTGAATGCATGGTTTCTCTAACATGTAGTTTGGCTCCAACAATACAACTCTCTTTATCCCACCCTCATGTCCATGTGACATCCAGACTGGAGTACAACACATTTACATAATGCTTCTATGTTAGTCTATAAATAAATATCTATGTATTTAAATATCCAGGCCAGAATCCTGTTGGGCAGTTATGAATGTGTTATGCCTGTTTATTATTCATGATTCCAACATAGCCCCTAGTTTAGGGGATAACAAAGGAAGTCTCCCAATCCCCACTTGCCAGTCAGCAGCCACTGCAGTCAGTGGGGGTCTGTTCCCCTGTTGAGAGAGAAGCAGCTGACTGACAATCCCAGCCAGCACCATGTGAACAATCTCCAATATGAGGCGGAATTGCATCAGGGAGCCTTCTTCTGCCTGTTGCACTTGACATTGCTCATAGGGAGATATGGAATCAACAGGAGAGCAGACCGCCATCAATTACAATGGATGCTACCCAGTGAGTGTGGACTGAGAGGACTGGAACAGGATTCACTAAGCAGCACTGTAACTCCAATGCTTATACATTCGTAACTCCTCAACAAGATTCCAGCCACATATCCTATTTAATGCATGTCATCAAATAATTCACTCAGCAGTGGGCTGAATGGTCAAGTACAATGGGAATGTTTTCCTATCAATTAGGCAATCTTTCACAGCCACACTGACTTAATATTTTACATAGACATTTTTCCTGCCAAACAAATTCCATCATTTAAGGATTATATCACAGTTATCTTTTAAATAAGAAAAGGAAAAGATGAGTTCAGCTTGCATAAAAGGGATTATTTTGCTGTTCATAAAAAAGAAAAATCCATTCCAAGCAATCAGCTGTTAGTGATAAGAAAGTGACAGCTACATGTTATAATTTGGTTGGAAAGAAATGTATGCATAGAAAGGTTCTCCAAGGGCAAAAACTAGATGATAGTCAAACTGCATGAATAACCTCATATAGATCAGAGGCTGGAAAACTGCACTTCATCACTCCTAAAAGACCTTTGGAGACTCCCCAAAGTGCCCTGAACTCCCCTGATATTTGGAGACCAGTTTTGGGCTGATTATTCACACAAAAATTCCCCTAGATGCTTCCAACAAAGCCACAAATATGACGGTCTATCTCTTCTAACCCCCAAACCAAAAATAAACTGTAAAGACCTGAAATGATGCAATGTCACTTCTAGTGGGGTTATAACCACTGGTGCAACCACTGATCACCTAGAAGAGCATGAGTATGGCCCATAGGGGGTGATGACAGAGAAAAGTCTTCTTCAGAATATTTCACAGCCACTGGGAGAAGATTTTTAGGGTGAAGAGTAGTGCAAGAGAGAAGAGAATTGCTGGTTCTGGTGGAATCCAGTAGAAGTATACCTTTGGATCCTGGCCAGCATCCATGACTCTAGATTGGATATCTGGAGGGACATATGGCTGAAATGCAACCTTTAGGGCCAGCTTGAGTGGACCTGTTGATTTACTGTGTTCCCACTGATTGAATGGAGACCATGTATCCCTGTTAAGAGTCTACCTCTTCTTCCTTTCCCCAGATTTCTCCATTATATATGTTAAAGGGATGGTTGCCAATAATGTTTCTGCTTCCAATTATTATGAAATGGGGGTAGACATTTCCTAGAGCAATCATTTTTTAAAAAAAAAAAATGCATGGATACAGAAAAACCCAGCGAAGAAATGAAAAAAAAGGACTCAATGAAAACATTGGCTTGGAAACAGAAACAGATAGGACAGTGAACAGGTGTGTACCCTGTTCAGATGCAGAAAAGCAGTGAAGTAGGATTTGTTTTTCCATTTAGGTGAAGAGCTCCATGTGCTTTCATGGGATAAATTAAAGTATTTCTCTAAGAGGCACTAGATTAACCCTAAGCACAAATGGAGGTAGGTCTAAGTCCCATCTCAACAATGCATGTAACTCTATAATCCTCTGCAGTGCCCTTCTATGTCAACAGCTGGGGGCAATAGGTTTTGGAAGGACAATGGGAGAGGGAATTCTTGGCTGTTGTACTCTAATTGTGGCATGTGGGCACAATTAGAAGTCCTTGGATGTCCTCCAGGTCACTGGGAAGTCTGATTGGTGCCAGCACTAGTTTATTTCCAGTGCCAAGTCAAGACATGGCTTTTTATTAATGACTTTGGGACTGAATTCACTTTAAACGTAGACATACCTGCTTTTTAATTTTTATAGCCTTTTAAGTTGTTTTTACTTATAGTCATATTTAATATATTTTAACAATCTTTAAGCTATTTTATTGTTTTACTGTGGAATTATTTTCAATTGTTTTATCTATATTCTACCCTGAAATCCCATGATAATGGGTGCGATATAAATGTTCTAATAAACAAAATTTAATGAAATATTGGCTGTACAGTATGAAGAGCTCAGGAGGCTAAGTCTGATCACTCTGGTAAGTCACTCTATAAAGATGCTAGACTCCCAGGGCTACGGGTAAACCAGCATTCATGCTTCTCTGCTGATCACTTTTAAGCTGCCCACTTCTCCAAGGCCAAATGCAAATTCACTTATATATGCAGCTATTTCATTTAAAAGGCATTTAAAAGGCATTCCCAGAGTTGTCAGAAGGCAAGGCAGCAGGCTATAAAACATTTTCTGACAACCATGGGAGGCAATAGATGCACGCTTCAGAATTTGTTATTCTGTTTATGTATTTGATTTGGAATAATGGATCAGTCCTTTAAAATCTTTCCATTGATCACATCAAGTTCTGTTTTAATATGTTGCAGGGAGAAGAAATTAAAGGGAATGCAATCATGAGAAGGGAATGCATCATGAACTTTCATGATGATTCTCTTTAGTTGGACAGCATTTCCTTCTCTGTTTTACTCTAAGCATACGTAAGCTTACTCTCTGCTTTATTATTGCATCTTCATATTCTGAATTTTTGAAGACATTCTGATAAGTTTCCACTTAATTTTGGAGGCATCACAAAAGTGGTAATCATAAGCTGACTAATTCAGGAACTCAAATGCTCAAATGCTCTCTTCAGTAATGGCAGAAGAACTAGGGATTCATGAGCATCTAAAGTTCACTCTAAAAGGTATGCACACATCTGAATATGAAGAAAACCTTGAGGACACTGCTGCAAATACCTTCCTTTTTCCTTCCTCTGCTACAAGGGTCCCCTTTAACTTATCCATTGGCAGTGGCAAAGCAGAGGAAGACCTTTCGGAAGGTACAGGGACTTCACTGACATAACATCTTTCACCAACTCCCTTGGGATAGGAATGATGCATTCCTTCCTCCTTCAATGAAGCCCTGAAACCTATTTGTTAGTCCTGACTAGTCCAGATTTATTGAATCAGTGAGATTTACTTACATGTTGGTTCACCACTCAACAATTAATTTATTGGGTTTGCTCTTGTCAGGACTGAGCAACACGATTCAGTCCAAAGTCTCTTAGGAATGCTCTCCTCAGGGAATTATTCTAAGTGTATAATGTTCTCCTGAAAGATGCCTCTTCATGGACTCTGGTTTAGATAACTACCATTTCTTTATCTTCAAAGATAAGATAGTGGTATAATCTGGAAATGTTGCCTTTTTATTATGGTTAACTTAAAATATTGCAACTATGCTATCTAGGATATTCTAAAAATTTTGTTTTGTTTGTTTTTTCAAGAAACTCTAGGATTTTTCAAGGTCTGAATCATAGGGACCTTTGAGATAAGAAAAATAGCCCTGTGCATCATGGACATTATTCTACTTCTGTCCTTATGCATTTGATCAATGGTGTTTGTTCGAGGGGATGGATCATACGGAATTATTATTGGAATAAAAGGCATGTTAAAGCCTTTACTCCATTCACAGTTGAAGTGCCCATCTTAGGATGGTGAATTTGAAAGAATCAAATTGCAGAAGCATAACTAGGTTTAAGAGAACAATTCAGAACAGAATTGTGATCCATTCCCACATAAAAGGAAAATATGAAATATGAAAATATGAAATATTTTTGCCCTCCTCAGGCAAAAATCAAAGGAATCTGAATGGAAGCATTTTTTGATAAGAAAAGCAGTATTTGTCACAAGGAACAGGTTACATCAAGAAGCCCCATTTTGGAATGGCAGATAAAATCTGGATGTCACTTCCATCCCATCAGGCATGTCTATTAGTATTCCAGAGCTGTTGAAGAAATCTTGAAATCAGTGTAATAGCTGATATGCTGGAATTGACCGTAATAGTGCAATTGTATACATTTCCGCTCAGAAGCAGATGTCATTGAATTCAACATGATCTACTGTATTCCCCATTTGGTAGGCACTGGACTACAACCTAGATGAGCCTGACTGAGCTTTGACATCTTTTGGGGAATCCAAAAGGAGGGTGACCAAAATGGTGAGAGGCCTGGAAGCCATGCCCTATGAGGATAGGCTTAGAGAGCTGGGTATGTTTAGTCTGCAGAAGAGAAGGTTAAGAGGGGACATGATAGCCATGTTTAAATATTTGAAGGGATGCCATGTAGAGGAAGGAAAGGGCTTGCTTTCTGCTGCTTCAGAGACCAGGACAAGGAGCAATGGATTCAAGCTGCAGGAAAGGAGATTCCACCTGAACCTCAGGAAGAACTTCCTGACAGTCAGGGCTGTCCGGCAGTGGAATATGCTGCCTTAGAGTGTGGTAAAGCCTCTTTCTTTGGAGGTTTTTAAGCAGAGACTGGATGGCCATCTGTCGAGAGTGCTTTGAGGGTGTTCCTGCATGGCAGGGGTTTGGACTGGATGGCCCGTGTGGTCTCTTCCAACTCTACATTTCTATGATTCTATGATTCTATGATCCCTTTTTTCAGTCCCACCACCTTCCCTGACATGTTTGGTGAGTGCAAGGGACTTGATGAACCAGGCTTGGGAATTCCCTTCCTGGGTGGCTAGGATGACTCCCTTCTTCCCTTCCCTGCCACCATCAAGTGAAAACTTTCCAATTCTAACAAGCTTTCAAGAGTCAATTGCAATGGACTTTTAATGCTGTGTTATTTTGCTGTTTTTTATACCCTGTCTTTTAAACAAATTTTTAAATTGTTTTAATTTTATAAATTTTTTGTTGTAATTGTTTTTAAAAATAACTTCTATATACAGTATTTTTTACAGACATTTCTGTACATTTTTATTCCAATTTGAATATTTTAAGCCAGCTGATGTCGTAGTAGTAGTAGTAGTAGTGTATTTATTATTATTATTATTATTATTATTATTATTATTATTATTACTACTACTACTACTATCTTTGGAAGTAGGCTTACATATGGGAAATGGAAGTGATTAGTTTCATAATGTTCATATTCACCTAAGGGCTTCATGACATTACAACATAGTGGCATCTGTTGCTTAATGGAAGCCAATGGAGTGAGTGATGTGCCATGGTCCCAATGTGCAGAATTCAGATAGTTCTGTTCTGGAAGAATTTCTGAGTTATTTGGAAAGTTTTAATAGTAGTGTTCTCTGGGAATACATTCACCATTGTTGAAAGAGTTCCATAGTCTGTCAATGTGAAACCAAGGCAACTTGTTGCTGTTGCTGCAGTTGTTACTGACACCTTTACTCATACTGTACCTTTTACCCAAAATTGGGACTTAAGGTGGCCTACAATTTAAAACATGTACAGTACAGTTAAAAATATACAAAAGCCAACATTAAAATGGGATTAAAATGTTCACAGTTTTAAAATGATTTAAAACTTGTGGCTAGAAAGGATAAAAAAGATCGGTTTCAAAGATTTCAATGAAAATAATACAGTACCCTCTGAAATCTTGTCTTTAAAAATCTTAAGTGCTAAAAATGTGTCGGAATAAATTAGTTTTTGCCTGTCATTGGAAGGATAGCAGGAAAGAAATTGTTGCCATTTCACTAGGAAAGGAATTCTACATCCTAGGGGCAGCTGCCAAGAAGGGCCTATCGTGTGTGTCCCCCAACCCACCAGCTGTGCCTGTGAAGGTGGTGGGACTGAAGAAAAGGCCTCTTCTGAGGATCTCAGGACCCAGGTAGGCTCTCACAGGAGATGTGATCTGTCAGATAACCTGAACTTAAGCTATATAGGGCCAGATCAAGCATCTCCAGGTTAAACTTTTATATGAATTGATAAGACCCCAAGAAACTTGGCTGTGGGATATCTGTGAAAATAAATCTGGCCAAGTTACTGGCTCATCACCAGAGGCCCTTACTATTGTATCATATCTGAGACAACAGCAGGAAAATTTAGGGGTCACAGATGGGTAATGTCATACGTATATAGCTGGAATCCTCAGCGTAGACTTCACACAAAAAAATAATGACAGGCTTTCCATTGTTGTCCTCTGGTATCTCTTGCTTGAAATTATCTCATATTCTTCATAATGGTAAGGTGAGATCTTACCATCCCATTTTTCATTCCAGCTCTTTCTCATTTCTTGAGGAAGCTCTGTTTACTTGAATGTTATCCTTTTTAGCTAGGTGGAGAGGACATCCTGTGTGCACAAACTTCAAAGGACATGAATATGGGACAGTTTTCAGCATGGAATCAATGCTTCTAGGACTCTTCAACTTCTGGAGCAGATAAGTAAAGGACACTATAGCATTTGTTCATCTGGGAACATTTGCCTTCTCTCTTCCCCTAAAGATTTTCTGCAATTTTCAGACACTTGTTCTGGCGCAATCTCCCATACTAAAAAAGGCTGTAACAAATACTGATTGCATTTTCTTTATCTGAATGTTTAAAGATGGAAATGGGTGCACCACCACATCTGGTAGTCGTGATTTGTAACTTACAGCCTGGACAAGAGGCTGCTGTCAGGACACAATATGGAAGAACATGATAGTATCCCATTGGCAAGGGGGTCAAACAAGGCTGCAATTTATTATGGGATTGGATTTAGAGGAAGGATGCATGAAAATCGGGGGACGAACATAAACAAAATAAAATATACAGGTGACACCACATTACTTGCAGGAAACAACAAAGACTTAGAATAACAAGGAAATTTAAGGAAGAAAGTTCTAAAGCAGAGTTATAGCAGAAAATTAGGAAAATTTAGTTCTTAGTCAAAATGAAAATTTTAGTTAAGAAATCAGAAGACTAAGGTGTCCAAAGCCAACTATGAAAGAACTAGGTAAGAAACTCAAGTGTAAACATATAAAATTGAATATCAAAGTCAGAATCACTCATGCCATAGGATTTCTGATTTCTACATATGACTGCTGGACAGTGAAGAAAAATCAACTCATTTAAAATGTATTTTTGGGGGAGAATTCTGCAGACACAATGGGCTACTAAAAGGACAAAAGAATTGGTCCTAGAATAAATCAGGCCTGAAATCTCATTAGAATCCAAGATGATAAAGTATACCTATTGGCCTTTTGTCATAATATAGCATGCTGTGAGTCACTGGAACAGAGAATGCTCAATAAAATGGAAGGCAGTGAGCAAAGATGAAGATTGTGCTACAGTTGATTTGATTAAATCAAAGAAGGGGAAACCATGAATTTGTAGGACTTGCACAGAGCTGTTGACGGTTAGGGCTCTTGGTGCTCTCTTGTCCATAGGGTTGTCACAAGTTGAGGACAATTTGATGTCAGACAAGAACACCAACAAATGTGGTGCTCTTGCTCTTCATTAGTGAAGGCAGAAGATGTTTGAATCACAGTCTCTTTCTTTCTGTAAGTTTGGAAAAGGTATTTTAAAATATCACTGGGAGTGGAGCATAATAAAGAGGGGAAAATACAGTGGAGGAAAATAAATATAGACACTAGACCAAATTTTCCTCTCAGTTTTATCTAAAGTTATTTCAAAAGCAATTCCACTGATGCTTACCACATCTAAATTTAACTGAAACAAAATATATCAGAATCCATGGGCTCCACTGGCTATGGTCTGGCTGGGTGGGGAATAGCAGTGTAAATAAGACTTTCCTGCAAACATATATAAAGAACAGAATAAATCACTGCAGTGTTAAAAAAAATGGACTGAGAGATGTCATAGCAACCCAAGGAGGGTCGAATTCTCAAAACACTGCAGAATTTACATTTTCATACAATATAATAAAGAGGCAAAGTATATTAAAGAGAGTTGGAGGAAATAAGTCAGCAAAGCCAAATGAAAGTTAGTGCCACTGTGTGCTAAATAGTTAAAGAAGTCTCATTTGCATCAAAAAGAGAGCTTTCAAGAAAGCAAGGCTATATAGCTTGAAAAGGAGGAATCTCATAAACTTAACTGCTGTGGTCCCTGTGTGGATTTGCACTTGTTTATTGAAAATTGCCCTGAGGAATATTGCATTGTGCTAAGCAGAGCTAAATGCCTTTTCTTCAGTACTGACAACTGCTCCCCTGAAAACATTAAGGAAACAAAAGAAAAACCAAAAAGACTGTGTGACTTCTGTGAAATCTATACCAACCTCTCAGCTAGTGTGGAGAAGGAAAGCTTCTTTTATCAGGTGGATTGTTACCTGGCTTCTTCATTGTCCTCTTTGTGTGGGAGTGATATTTTACATTGTCAATTGTTAAATAATACAAAAGATGCTTAATATTTTTATATATATTGTACACCCTAGCTTTTTACAGGTATACAAAATACATTTATAGAGTGGATTCTGAAGGATGGATGTGGCAGAAATATATTCAGTCCCATGTTAAAGCAAACTTACCTAACTTATATCTCCCAATATCCATACAATATCCATAGATGAATCTGCCAATTTTTCAGTCCATTTTGCTCTGAAAGGGAATAATGGAGACAAACATCTGAGGGAGATCAGAATGTTTGGCTACTTTTACCTCTCAATGGCAACTTCTTTTCAGAGCTTGGCAAGTGACGAGTGGCTTCAGAATATCATATTCACACTGAATTAAGGAAGTGATGTCCCAGATTTCTCCAGACTGCCCTTTATCTGGTTGCCCAACCAGTATTGACTCTTTTGAAAGCCTGCCAGCGCAGTGATTAATCTTTTAAATAAGTTATAGGTTACCACTTTATGGCACTGTTAAAATGTTAAACATGGTTCTGGACTCTGGTTTTGTTCAAGTGTGAGTGGTTCCTCCTATTATTGTTACATACACGCAAGTGTACTACGACTTATGGTCAGAAAGTTTTCTTGGCAAGCTTTATGTGGAGGAGGTTTATCAGTGCCTTTCTTTAAGGCTGAGGGAAAGTGTCATTTGCTCAAGGTTACATAATGTGTTTCCACGGGTGTGCGGGGATTTGAATCCTGATCTCTCAGAGTTGTAATCCAGAATTCAAGCCACAACACCACACTATTCACTGTGCTACCTGCAGGGACAAAAAATTGAATCCGATACCTTTTGAAGTTGCCCACTCTCACACTGTGCTATGTTTTTTCAAACACAGAAATCTGAAGTGAAATATAATCTCTGGAAGGCATAAGACTGATTAACTGGGAACAGCAACAAGGAATTTCTACTTTGTACTCTAAAAATAATGTTCCCATTAGGCTAAGAAAAATGTTACTGACCAAATACTACTGGCCTACCATACCCATAACAGATACCATTAATGTAAGATTAGCATAGTTAATGGCTGGCTAACCAATTTTTCTTCTCAGCCTTTTTATTATTTTATGATTATTTTCTTGAAAAATAGATTTTTGAAAGTAGCAGGCCAGTTCTGGCCTCAAAAATTAGCAGCGTAGCTTTTGCTGTTAGCATAAAATTTTGATTTTTAATGAAAATAGAAGATCTATAATTGACATAAATTAACTGGTGTCTTTGAAGCGTGTTTTAGACTCTAGACAAAGGTTTGGCATAGTCTGAGAAGACAAAAGTTAGAAGTGACCTTTTAATATGTTATGCTTTTTGGGAAAATTGCTCAGCATTGAAACAAATTATTGCTAAAACTGACAAGCATTTAGGAAGAGCTTGCAGCAATTCAGGGATAAAGTCTAATTTAAACTGAATAATTAAGGGATCAAACTAAGCTCTCTTTCAAATGCCAAGGAAGTCTAAATGTTAAAGGAGAATTTAACATTTTAAACTGGAAACAGAAACTTCAAAATGCAGATCTAGAATTCATGCTACAAGTATTCAATTGTTCTCTTTTATCTTGATCAGGAATCAATTATTTAAACAAAATAACTAATTGATCTGATAAAGGTACTTCCTCTATTTGATGGTTTTCTGCTTTGTTGTTAAATTTGTTCAGAAAGTCAATAGCATACAGATCCCAATGCCTGAAACCAAGCACTAAGCATATTTGGAGCACAGGACACAAGAGAATTCAAGTGATGTGTACCTTGTGTCAAGGATATTCATCTTCCAGTCCAGGAGACGGGGAATGATCTTGTAGCATCTCATGGAGAGTTACAGTGAGTTCCCAACTAATTTAAAATGGCTGCTGCTATGTCTGGAACTTGTCAAGGCTCGATTTGGCGGTATGGAACACAGAGAAAACAGCTGCAATTTACATTATAAGTACCATCCTTTCAACTGCATTGTCTTTAAGCAAACAAGCAACACTTTTTCTCACAGGTTTATATCTTTATCTCAGTGTTTTCCGCACCCTTTGAGAATGGATATATGGTTCTTGCTCGTCTCTGAAGTGTAGGGTGTAACTGTAAACATGCATGTATTTTCACTCCAGTCCTTCAACTGTTTAAATTTTCCCTCTGTAAAAATGGCTTGTGGATTAGCTGATATTCATATGCAGAACCGTGTTCTCACATTGTATTAAACTGCATGGGGTTATTGTAGTTTGGTTGTCATGTTACAAAGCACTGGCACATGGAATGAGAAATGTCCAAATTCATGTCACACCTCTCACTTTACCTAACTGAAAAGCCAGAGGACAAGGGAAACTTTGTGCCAATTTTAAGACTAACAGATTTAATATGAACTTTCATAAATCACTTAGGCTATTTCCAGATTAGACTGTTATAGTGCTATTATTCCATGTTCAACATCCTATGGAATCTTGGGGTTTGCAGTGGGCCTTGAGGCTCCTCCCTAAACTACAAACCCCAGGATTCCATAGGATGTTGAAAGTGGAATAATAGCACTATAACAGTCTAGTGGAGAAATTGCCTTAGGTTTCCTGAAGCTGATACTCAGATCTGCTAGGGTGCTAGTTTTAATTGCTACTGAGAATTAAAGCAGGGGTGCGGTAAAATGAATAAAATAGCTAGGGAATAGTGTGTGTGGTCTTAGGGTTGCACTTTGCCTATCCCTGGCATAGAGGCATAGAAGACATGGAATTAAATACAGCTCAGACATTTACATACACTCAGGTGAACCACGAATATCTTACACAGATAAGTTGCCCTTATTTGTCCAGACCTTCTTCATTGTTATCAGGTAACTTCATTGAGAAGGAAAGGCTTTTTTTACTTCCTTTTCCAAAAGAGAATGTCTGTGCCTGTCCCCAGCTAGTAGACTGAGGTTCTTTAATAACAAAGTCTATATTCAATAGGTAGCCTTTGTGGTATTTTCTTTGGTTGTAATACCAAATAAACACAGTTTCCACCAAATGAATAAAGTGTCACATTAAAAAAAAAATAGATCCTTTGTTACTCCTTTTATTTATGGAAAATACCACAATCCAATAGAGGATTCAAAGGTAATAGGAAGTAGGGAAGATGCACTAGGCTTAGAGTACAGGACATTCAACTGGAATTGGAAAGGAAGAATCAGAACTGGACTACCTCAGTCTTCTGGTTCCATGTGGCTACTTCTTTCTTTAGGAGCTAAGCACACTAATGGGAATTAAAATCTCCGCAGAAACTCTGTCTTGGTCTGGGTCTGCTGGGATAAGAAATTAGCATGTAGAGTTCTTTGGCCTTCTCTCCTCATTCATAGGTTCAAAGTTACCAAGTAAAAATCATGTTGTTAGCTTTCAAAACCAGCTGAATGGATTTCCCCCCAAGTTTTATGCCCATCCTCTGGTTCATCCTGAAGATGTCACCTGTAACAACAGAAATAGGATGAAGAGATACTACAGTTGTCCCTCCACTTTTGCAAAAGTTTGGGCTGAAGAGCCTTCTCAAAAGTGGAAAAACCACAAATAGTTCCCACTGCTTCCCTCCCATTCCCTTCCAGGGCTCCCCAACCTTCCTGTTTCCATGCAAAAGGAAAGGGAATAGGAATGGGGGAAGGCTCCCATAAACCTTCTTTTACACCTCCAGAGCTCCCCTGGGCAATTCCTATACATTTTGCCCCAGCACTGGGAACTCACACAAGTTTCCTATGACAGGGCAAAATGCATAGGAATGGCAGGGGGAGCTCTGGAGGGGAAAAAAGAAAGCTTGCACAAGCTTCCCCCACTTCCCTTTTCCTTCCCTTTTGCATAGGAAGGGGAAGGAAGGAGTTCAGGAGGGGAAAAGGAAGGCTCATGTGAACTTTTCCCCACCTCTCTTCCCTTCCATTTTACCTCAACACGAGTTCTTTGCACTGGGAAAAAAGGCATGGGAAGAGGAGAATGTGGGGGAGGCACACACACTCATGAACAATCAAATTCACAAACTTCAAACTCATGAATGTGGAGAGAGAACTGTATTTTTTGCAATGTCAATGATAACATATTACTTTGATTTTGTTCAATGAACTGCATAATAAATTCCTCTTTGAAGAATAGCATTCCAAATTATTCTTCACCTTTAATCAATGAAATTGAGGCATGAGCCTTAACTGCACAAGTTAACATTTCCTATTTTTTGTTTCTTTGCAAAAAAGTCTTCTAAAGAATGGCACACATCTCAAGGGAAACTGAACTATAGTCTATCTAGCAAAGGGCTATCTGCTCAGACTGACAGAGTCTCTCTCTCCAGACTGCCACCTTCTTTTTTCTCCAGATTGCAACCCTCTTCCTGCAATCCTTTTCATTCAATTTGTCAGGAACTGAACCCTAGAAACATACACATGCAAAGTAAGTTCACTGTCACACAACAGGGTCATCCGTTGGCATGAGGTGATAATTTCACTCTTGGTTCCATGATGAAGCCTCCTGCAGCTGCTCCAAGATTTACTGGATCTCTTCCAGTGCTGCTTCTGTGTTAGCAATAGGATTCAGCACCTGAGTGGTTCTTGTATGGCTATGAGCAGCTATGGGAGGAGTAGTCCTAAAACTGAGAGTATATCCTCTCCTTCACAATTAACAGATCAATCATCTGCCCTGTTACAAACCTATGATACACTCAAGACTAAAACCCGGCAAAAGCAGGAAGATCATATAAGCTTTCAAAAGTCCTGTGCAGGAAGGAGACACCATTTCTGTTTAACCCTTCCAGGAGCCTCAGATATGCTAGAGACTCTAAGTAATGCTAGGATACTTGGATGCCTGAAATTAATTGTGAAAGCCATTAGACATCTTTTGATTGACTTTAGAGTTTCTACAAATATTTCATTCCTTTCTCCCCTGAAGTACATAGAACAGCGCTGTATAGTTCTGCTTGTTCCTATATCAACAGCTTATATGGGATAACACCGGATTTACCAGCTTAAAGTAATTGGGGAATCTAGCCACCAGTTAAACTCTCCAACCTAAAGCCTGCTTGTCACTTGGGTGGGCAGGGGGATGAATCAATGTAACAGTGAATTAGAAATGCATATTCATTAATTTTTCCTGGTCCTTGAAACTGTCTGTGGGGGGGGGCAGGGGTGGTGGTGGCAGCTAAAACTCAGAAATATCCAGATCTAAGGCCACCATAATCAATATAGCTGATATATGCATTGATGCACATGATATACAGATGCACACAGAGAGAGAGATGCTTATTGAGACAGCAGTTCTGCTGTAATTTAGTATGTCTTTGAAATATTATCATGGTCTCATAGCCTAATTCCAAGATCAACCAACTGTTACTTTGACTCATTCTATTACTTTTCAGATTTAATATTTTAATTTATTCATAGCACTGTCTGAACAAGTACCATATGCTCAGCCATGTTTTGGAGTTACTAATGTCTGCACCTTAATATAGTTCACATTTCATTTTTAAAACTGTTTTTTTAATGTATTTCCCCCCTGCAAATTTTGTCTAGAAATAAATGTGCAAAGCATGGACATTTTTTTTATTATTATTTTTTAGTTTGGATTACAGCTGCCAGAATACACCAGCCAATATGACTACTGCTCCTGATAGCTAGAGGCAATTCAGTCCAGTTCTAGAACTTTTCCAAGCTCTCTATGCACTGAAAGGATTTCTTGAAGAGATCATGTCTGTACAATCTATTTTTTTTCCCCATTAAATTTCAATCCTATGACAAATAAAGAGGCCAATTCAGTCTATTCCACATATCTAAAAATCTTGGGACAGAGGACAGAATGACAAATGTAAGAAAAAGTATATTCCTCATTGGATGTACTTTTTTAATGCAATGTACCATAATATAAACATTTTTGTATGCATATTTTTATTTTGTATGCATTTTATGCACTTTTTGAGCCAAGAATGCACCAAAAACACTGAAAAGGTCTGTGTACATGTATTCCAATCCATCTATTAGGCTAGGACATGCAAATTAGGTTAGTGCATTTAAAAATGTGGACCAAAAGAACCCCTCTCCCAACTTTAATTACAGTAAATACATTCAGATCCTTTCACAGATAAAAATGAAGGTAAAAAAACTCTCTCAGAGCAATAACTGCTTAATTCTGTTTGCAGTGGCATCCATAATGAACTTTTAGAGAGACAGATGAGATAAATGAAGCCGTCACTCCTCCAAAATAAACATTACCAGGGTACACTTGGTCAAAATGGAACACTAATGCATAGATATACCAGAGCTTTCAACAATTCAGTGCCCATTAGTTACAAATTCCATCAAGTTGCCCCACTGGTTTTCTAGGAGAGCTAGCTAGAGGCTTTGCTGGCGCAAACAATGAGAAATAATGCTTGCAAGTTCCCTCAAGAGGAGCAATGTCATTTTAGGCCCTGCCTATAAAGCTCCTTAGCTCTCTCATTGTGGATGCCTCTGCTGTAATATTTCAAGTTAATTAGCAAGCCCTCTGCACCTTTGAAATTATGAAGGAAGTGCTGGGCTCATTAAGAACGTACTACAGTGCCCCAGAGAAGTGCTACAGATAAAAGAAAATCAGCTGAGCTTAGAAGGCTCTTTCCTTGTGCAAGGGTCACAAGTCATGAAACTCAGAATCTACCATGCAGGAGTTTATCATTGAAGTGCTGAGCTCCTGAAAAATATTGCAAGAGCTTCAGCTACTGAATAAAGATAAAAAATACTACTGGGCAACTTATTTCAAAAATTACAAGTACTAGCAGCAGTCACTTTTGACATTTGAACTACAGAGCACTATGACAAAATTCACAAACTTCTTAGGATTTAGTTGTATTTTCTGAGGGATCACAAGGTGGTCCATTTTATCCTGAAAATGTGGACATGTTTTCTTTTTTGGCACTATATCTTTCAAGATATTTAGTTCATAAGCTCACTGTGTAAGTAAGGAAACCACTGAGACATTACACGCCATCAAATATGTGTCCACACATGCACACACAAAAAACCTATATGGTCTTCCATTACAGAACATCAGCGCCATGTACTTCTAATGCTATTTTTTTTTTAAAAAAAGTGACTGGCTTTGTCTTTGTGACAAGCCAATGAACCTTTATATCCAATCCTACAAGGCAAGAGGTTTTTAGGCACCCATGGTATATGGTCTTCAAAGTGTATATGGTTATGTTTTTAAAAGCTCTCCTGGATGCTCAAGGATCTTGAGTATTCTTTGTTAATGAAAAATTACTTTTGGAGACTACAACACACAGAAACCTCAGTCAGCATGACCAGTGGTCATATTACATGAGGAGGGTAAGTTGATATGTGGGAGCTTGTTGTCCAATGAACTCTTCCAAGCTCTGATTAAGATCAAATTCTGAAAAAGGGAAGTGGAAGAAGGCTGGTTCCATAACAAAAATAAACCAATTTTCTGAAGTTTTCACACAGTTTTTAAAAAAAATAAATTTGGGTATACTTATGTATTCTTCCTCTGGAATCTATGGCCAATAGATTAAAAGCACAAACACCTGATTGAAGTGATCAGGAGAAACATCATCTCGATACCAAATTATTCCACCTCTAAAAGCATTGTTTAATGGACTGGGACTCCATACTTCAGACCTTTGTGTTACTGATTCAGTTTTGCTAAAGTTGACAGATATGTTTACTACTAGTAAGATGCTTATAATTGGATTTGTTTCCAGATATGCACTCCCTTCAAGAAACATTTTCTGGAAAAATTAAAGAAAAACTAATCATACCAAATAGTTCACTGGAGTTAATAACAAAAAGATCTATGAAAAAGGGAAGAGGTAGGAAAAGAAAATATGAAGACAGGGATCTTACAGGTAAAGTGATGACATGAGGAACATCAGAAAGATGCCTGGGGAAATGGATTTTAGGAAGCGGAAACTCACAAAAGGCAGACAGCTTCCTTGCACAGAGGGCATAGCACAACTGCCAGAAAGAGTTCCTCATTATAAAGCACTAGGCAGGTAATTCTTTGCTAATTGTCTTCTCAAAGCATGCTAATAGCAATTTTAGCTCTTTCCTTCTCACTGTGAAAGTTCTCAAAACCTGCACATTATTCACAATCCAGTACTTATTCTACACAAAATCCACATGCCACTGTTTGGGGCAGAAAACAGTACGAACAGGAACCAGCATTTTCTGTGCAGAAGTAAAATACTGTTTCACATGCAGGAAATGCTGTTGTCTGCACAAAACAGTCACTTGAAAAGTTTGAGGAATAACACCTGAACTGCAAAGATTCTTATCACTCCAGGACTCATTTAATAAGGTTTTTTTTAAAAAAAATATATATTGAGGAATACATTTTTGACCAGTTTTTGAATATTGTTAAATATTCTTCCCATCTGTATAAAGCACCCAGTCCTAGTAACTGGGACAATTATCTCTGATACCTGAAACCACTATGCTGTAGATTTGCTGAAATGATGGGCTGCCAGTCCAAAACAGACAAGACTGGATAAGTGATACTCATTTTGATACCTGCTGGAATAGAAATCAGAAATGGAATGGAGTTAAGGAACAGAGTAGATATAAGATTCCCTGTTGTACCAGAGATATGTTTAGTAAAACAGAACTATACAAAAGATTTGTACGATCTGAAGAGAAACCAGAGTATATGAAATTGTATCCTGATGTGTGAAACTGTATCTCCTGGTGGAGATGCATTATGTCCTTCCAGTTGGAGAAAGTGGAGTGTGTTCTGTCCCTTCAACTGGAATGAACCAATATATTAATCCTTCTTATAGAAATAAAAATAAAAAGTGAAAAGATCAAGCTACTTGGGATTCTTAAATAAAAAATGATAAATTTTCTCAGGCTTTCAATATTGAGGATAAAAATGAGTGGGACTCCCCTGTTTACTTGTTTACTTGGACTACAATGTGGTATGAAACTGAAGAAACTCAGGTGGCCACAAAGGTGGGCCATGAAAGACTCCTGAACAGACACAAATGAATAGGCTGATGCCAAGAACTTCCAGTCTGTTATTCAGAAATGGAGGTGAAGTTGTCATGCCTACCACAATAAAATATAAGAATTCCTTTCTTCTTTAGAGCAAGAGCCATCTAATCCAATATTTTGTTACCAGAAACAGCTAACCAAATATATGTACTATTGCCATGGTGAAAGAGATTTGTTGGATTATAATACAGTAACTAAAATATACTTCATATACTGTGGAGCAACAACAGTTCCATATTTACCACAGCTGACTCCTAAAATACATACTTTGTACATCTCTTCAGGCTTCAGAATATTAAGGCCAGACTTTAGTTCATTATATGCCTGTAAACTTGCTACTGAATTAATTCAGTGGAAAATCTCAATGAAGAAGGCATCATATAATCTTAGTTCATAAAATATTTGATGCCACAAACACATGTTCAACTCAGATTGCAAATTTGCTATGTTTTGTGGTACTGCTACACCGTGGGGGAAAAATTATTTATGCTGTGGGAACCATTATTGCTTTACATACTCAAAAGGTGAACATAATTATCTCATCAATTACCTGAAAAGCAATGAACCAGCCAGAAGAAAAGAGCCTCAGTAGCAGAAGAAGGGTTTGGAAATGTTATAAAGAAAGCAGAACCTGAGGAGATGTGCTTTGTATTTGTCCATTTCAAATTCCTTGGGTATGAGCTTAAGACTTCTGTGGTGTGTGTCTCACCTGCCATATAAATATTGCAAATGAATCTAAATGCATAGGTTGGAAACAGTGACTGAGGTCCTGTATCATCAGATATAAAATAAATCTGATGCTACCTCCTAAAAAAAAAAAAAAACTGTACCCAGGCACCAGCCAGCTGAAGGATTTCTGGGAACTGTGGGAAATTAAATCTGCAAAACTCTCCCAGTCATAGGAAATGTTGAGAACAACCAGTCCTGCCCCAAACCCTCCTCTCTGTAAGTCTCACAACCAGCAGAGTGCTATTTCTGAGCACCCTTATCTTTAGCACCTCAGTGACCCTTTGGCTGAGGCACTGCCTGACTGAAAAGGTAGATTTTTTGAGTTCACATTCACTTGTTAAGGATGGTAAAAATGAATCCCAAAAGTTTCAAGATCATAAGTCTAGCTTACAATTAAACACGGTGACAGCCACTATTCTTTTGAGGGGAGGGGAGTGGGAATTCTAGTCTAAGAATCCATCAGGTAGAATGGTTATTGTCCACACTGGCGGGGAAATCTGTGAGTGGGAGCTAAAAGAGCAGCCTTTCCAAGCTCTGCATAAGCGGCACCACTATTTGTTGCAAGCAAACACAGCAGATATACAATACATAAGTCAGTGGAAATGTAAGATGGATATATAAAGATACAACTAATTCTGCTTATTCCAGGGCCTGGAGACCACTCTTCAGAACACTTAACGGTGACTCTGTTACCCTAACTTCTGGGGGTCCCTTGGGGGAACGCCTTGATTTGCTCCAAAAATGCAAAGTTTGGGGAAATTAGCAGAGCACTGGCAATAGCAAAATGAGGGGCAGGGTAACCCAGCAGAATCTTTTACCCAATTTTTATGGGGTCAACCAAGTGAAAAGCCAGACAAATGTATCAATAAATGGCTTTTATTAATGAAAATGTTCGCACTCACCAACGCACTCACTTGCACACGCGGCCTATTGAGACAGGAAAGAAGTGAGAATTGATAGGGGATTCAGCAGAGAGAGTGTAAAGGTGGTGATACTGCACCTATCCTGAAGTCTTTAGTCCAGGAAGCGGCTAGAAGAATGGAGCTCAGTGAAGAGAAGCAGCTGAGGTGATCACTCGTCTAACAGAGTGCCGGTCTGCTAGCATGGTGGGGAGTTCTCCAAAGACACCCTCAAAAACTAGGTCTACTTACAGGGCAGAACGTACCTCGAGGGCAGGTCCTCTCCTGGAAAGAACAATGTCCAAACCAAAGGCAGAAATGCCGTACATTGGTAACTTGGTAGTTTGCTTGATTGGCTTATGCAGATGGACCTTGCAGTGTAGGACTTTTCTAAAGTTGAAGTTGCTCAACCAGGGGAAAACCCAATAATCCACTCAGGTTGGCTGAAAGTCTTTTGTCTGTGCTGACATGTTTAGCCTGAGGTTCCCTAGGGGAACGTGACTGGGGTCTTTTCTGGCCTGACCTATTTGTTGGTCACTTGACCTCTTTGCCTACGTACCCATTCGAGAATCCTCTCTGGCATGGCAGGCATATTTGATATCAAATTTATAGTCCCCGGGATAGGGTATGCCTATGGGGTAACAACTCAAACATATTTAATTAAAGACAAGGCATTCATATTTACTGCATCTGGTGTCTGAACATTTATTCCACTGTATGAGGCAGGAACTTATCTTCTCTTTCAAAACATGCTTATGCATGGAGAATCAATCTATATTAATGATTATTTTCACTCATTTGATTTGAGACTCTTAATTTGAACTCTTAAACTAATAGTTCTTGCAATTACAGGCCTCTCATTGAGAAAGTGATCATCAGTACAAAAGACAGTACAAAAAACCCCCGTTTGATTAGTGACAACTGTATGAGGAAGCCATAAAGTCATGACTATAAAAGCTGTCATAAAGTGTATCATTCCTACAGGGATGAAAACAAAGGTGAAGTGAAATGAAAGTGTTTGGAATAAAATGAAGTAGGAATGAGGCTGACACCAGTTATAAAAGAGGAACTGAAGAGGAAATAAAGGCATCCATAGAGTTACAGCAAGATTTGCTGTTAGATGAAAAGAGCAGGTGATAGAAGATATAAAACTGAAACCTCTGGCCATAATAGTTCAAACTATTATGGACCTGTGATATTGTCACCTACTCCTCTGACAACAAAGACTACACAACATTTTCTCATTACACAGAGATCTCCTCTACTCCTACCTGTCTGCTGAGTCACACACTGCTCATCAGTAATGTTAGATAAGGGGCAAAGTAATTCATTTGACTCAAATATTGACAATGCCAGTATTGCTGCAGTGAAATCTAGATGTACCTTTTTTCTCTTGTTTGGCAGAGTGTGCATTTTTCAGGTGACCTCTATTACACTTCACAGACAGAGCTAGGAACCTCACCTATCTTCTGAACAACCACTCTTTCATATGCCTTTTAAATTATAGCAATCTCGAGGCTTGCCATTTTCATTCCTACACCAGTAGAGGAATTAAAATGACTGCATAGAATTACTTTTTGGGACACACAAAAACAGAGAAAACACTTTGTAATAGCAAAGGCAATTATTATTCTTCATTTTATTTTTATTTTTTAAAAGTAAGCCATTTGTACTTTATGTATTTACACCAACACAGATTTTTGGCAGCTAAAGAATTTTGGCACATATCTTATTAGCTAAACCCATCTGGAATAGATCCATTGATCCAACTGCCAAATGGTGAGTCCACACATACGTATACATCACTGATTTAATAAATCTACTCTAGTTGGGACTAACAATAAGATTCTGGACATTATATTTCTGTATGCCCCCATTTATACAGTGGCAAGAACTTATGTGCATATTGATTAAGGCAAATGTAAAAAGGAAAAGGCTTTATCTTGTATTTCAATTTTCTTTTTTACATAATTTTAGTCAGTGCGCATAAATGTACTGATAATCAGTTTGCAGAGCGCTGTGTGAAAATAGTTACATTGTATCTAGGGTTCCCAGATCTCAGGGCCAGGCCCTTTTCCTCTAGCCAGGATCATAGCTAGAGAGCAGGCAGAATGAGGTCATTTCCTCCCTCATTAAGAATTCTATCCCCTAAATATAAAATATTTCTGTCTTTCTCTAAATCTGTAGCCTGGCAGATAGTGAGACACTGAATATCTTTCATAGCAAGAGTTTTCATGTTTCTTGTGTTCACATTCCCTGGTCACTCCTCTTGCCCCTTTGTTTTTGATGCCTGTAGTTTATTTCTAAATGCTCAACTGATGTTTTGAGTTGAGAAATACTGGAGCAAATTACTAGTAGATGAATGGTGCCACTCTATAGACGGGAGCAGATAAATTGGAATTTGGGAGAAACTAGGGGACAATTTGAAAAGAATCCTCATGAAAAATGTATCCCATGAAAAAAGAGAGAACCTTTCCATGACAGGTTCTTTCTTTCCTCAGTATTTGCTTAGCTCTGAATACAAACTCTACAGTAGGGGTGGGTGTAGGAGCTTTGGTGGGTGCAGGAGTCAATTTTCCACCCCTGGTACTCTTTGGTGGCCACACAGACTGTTGAATATACAAAAAGAAGAAAAAAAGGTAAATCTATAGGTCTCCTAGTAAAAAAAAAATGTTACTGCTACATACACAGGGCATTCTGTGACCTGTCTGAAAGGTGAATTGTCACTCTTGCTTTCTAGAAAAAGTAATTCACTAGAAGAAGGGTGAAGAGGGGGCATCACATGGGCTGGGGGACACATAAACTGCTTAAGAGGCTGCACATGGCCTCAGCTCTGCACTTTTCTCATCTCTCTATAGAAAAATAGGGAAGGCTATAAGGAATGTCATGCTGATCTGCATAGAGAAATCTTGAACAGCTTAGGCCCTTTTCACACGTGAAGGGAGAAACAGGGTAAAATGTGCTGAAATGGAGCTTACTGGCAACCGGGTAAGTCTGTCACCACGCGGGGCAGCACGAGTTCACTGCTCCACACTCCTCGGCATCCTGCGGCATCCAAAATGGTGGCTTACGACTGGCAGAGGCTCTCCACCAACCGGAGAAGCTCATCAGCTGGAAGCCTGCCCCCAGCAGATCTGCAGGCATGCCCTTGCACACACCTGCAAATCTACACCGGACACTGTGACGGGGCTGCACACTCCGTGCTTTTTAAAAACCTCATGAAATGTGGTTTTTAAAAAACATGCGGCGCCACCACTTCCGGTCGCTCCTGTGTGGATTGGGGTGTGGAACTATGCTAAAGTAGTCCGCCCCAATCCACTTTACAGTGTAGACGACCTCCATTAGAGGTTGCGCTACAATGTTTTATTACCCCAGTGTGGAAAGGGCCTTAGTCTCCCTTCACTGAATCACTGTGGGAAACATTACAGTGTTCCCAAAGTGAGTTAATACTGGGGATATATTATTTCTTCCTGTACTAGGGATGGAAAGAGTATTCAGAATATTCAAAAAAAAAACTGAAAAACATGTCTTTTTTTTCTCTTTTTGAGTGTTGAGAAACTCTGATGAGAAGAATACGGTAAGTATGTTTACAAATATTAAAAAAAATTTAAAAACCAACATGGCCATTTCTGCACTACACTGTTATAGTGCTATTATTCCACTTTCAGCATCCTATGGAATCCTGGGGTTTGCAGTTTAGGGAGGGGCACTTAGAATTGTCACCCAGAGAGCTCTTTGGCCTCAGTAAGCTACAAACCTGTGAATCATACAGAAAGTTGAAAGCGGAATATTAGCACTATAACAGCGTAGGGTGGAAATGGCCTATGTTTTTCAATTGTTGAGAAAAACCTGCCAAGAAGAATCCTGTACTGGACACTCTTTGCAGTTTGGGACTAAATTTGCTTTGTGTGGAAAACATCATTTTTCTGTGCATTAAACAGCATTTTCTATGCAGGAAATGATATTTATATACAGAAATAGTATTACTTGCTGTTTTCTGTACAGAAAATAATGTAATTGGGGACTTATTCTGCACAAAATTTGTATGCGGGTGATTTGCATAGAAATTACCTTCTTTTATGTAGAAGACAGCTGTTTATGCACAAGATATGATATCTGCATAGAAATATTTCCTATAACAGAAAATACTATTTCATATGCAGAAAATGCTGGTTTTTGCATAAAAGAACCATGGCTCTTTTTGCACCTTACCTTGTTCACAATGCCATCAAGTGGGGATCATGCGAAAAGCCTCTTGCGAGAGGGAATTTCAACCCCTGCACTTCCCTCTGCACAAGCTCCGTGCTGAAGGGAAGGAAGTGTAATAGCTCTGCCCCTTTTTTCTGCAGTGCAGCTGGGTACTTTCCCAGGCTGCACTGGCAAAGGAAGCATGGCCATCACACTTCCTGAGGTTCCGCATGCCAGGTAAGTGTGGGAGGGACATGGGAGAAATGTGCAATTGCAGGTCATTTTCAGCAAAGAGCCAAAAATGATATAATCCACAATTGCCATAGGATTGCTACGGGAACACTGTGTGATCACAAGAACATCATGTGGAACCATCCTTGCGATTCCACATCGCTCCTGTGGCCATTTCACTTTCAAAGTAGTGTGTGAAAAGGGTCCATGTGTGAATTTTGTGCCAAATTAGAATTGTGGAAAGAAAATTACTTGTTGCTTTCTTAGAAAAGAAACTTAGTGAAAACGTATATTCCTCCCCTACACTAAAATGCTCAGGATAAACTTGAGATAGAGAATGAAATGAGAGAGACACCTGAGATTCTTGATACTTGAAAGAACATCACTTCCTATATAAACCTGCTCAAGAACTGAGTCTGTAGGAGGGGCCCTCTTTTGTTTCCCATCACCGAGGACAATATAAAGTGAGAAGACATGGAAGAAACCCTTCTTGGTTGTGATGCTCAGACTGTGGGATGTCTTCACTTGGTTCCAACACCATGCCACAACATGGCTTTATATGGAAGCTTTTGGACCTAATGCACTTCAAAATACACATTTATGTCATTTTAAATTGTTGCAGATTTTTAATTGATTTAGCTTTCAAAGTACTTGTCTTAACTATTGTTGTGTTTAATATCTTTTTTTATATATATTCTTTACATTATATATGGTTTTAACATCTGGCTAAAAGGAAGATACAACTTCTCTGTTGCAACCCCTCCACAGTGCTGGTTTTGTCCTATAAAGCTCTATATGGGTCAGGTCCAGGTTACTGAAGGACTGTATCTCCCTCTACATGCCTGCCCATATATTAAGATCTTCTCTCTGTCTACCATGGACAGGTAAATCTGGTGGGAACATGCAAGAAGGTCCCTGGTTTCTGAAATTCTTTTCCCAGGGGATTAAATTGGTGTCCTCCTGGCTATCCTTCCATAGCTAGGTGAAGACCTTTTTATTTTGACAGGACTTTGAGGGCTGATTGCTCAAGAATAAATGTCCTTTCACCTGTTCTATGGTTTCTATTTGTTGTTCTTCTTTTTAATGGTCTCTTTTAAAGTGTTTTAAATTTTATCGGTAGTTTTTAACTTTTCTATGGTGTTATTTTTTCAGCTGTATCTTTTTTTATCTTTCGTAAGCCACCTACAGGTCCAGATTGGGAAAAAGGTGGGATATATTTTATAAAAACAAAAAACTGGCAGTGTTTAAAACTGTTGATATTAGACTTCCGGTGGCTGCGATGTGATGATCGGTAGGACTTCACTGAGTCTGTGAAGTCCAATTACCTAGCAAGGTCGGGTGCCTGGTTATTGTTCATGATCTCAGGACAAATCGCCCCCTTGGTAAAGGGGACTCGGAAGGGCTCAGAGGGGACCTAGCTGCCAGTACTAGGCTGAAATGGAGTAAGTGGAAACCTGGTTACGGACAGCGCTGAAGGGAATCGTAGAGCCGCCATTACCTTGCTGAGGTGACAATCTTGGCACAGTCTTGCCACCACTTTTTTATTTTTTCTTTGGATCATAAACTGTACAATATAGCCTCCATGCCTTTGTGAGGTAAGACTACTCCTGGATTTTGTTGTTTCTTTTCCATGATTGGACTATTTGAAAAGCTCAGGAAAGCTCAGAAAAGTGGGGAAACAAATTTGAATTGGCTACAGTTAGAACTGGCAATAAGTAAAAGGGGGGGGTGCACAGATTTAAACTTCAGGCCTCAGTGTTTTCCTTGTTTGTTTGTTTTTAAAGAAAGTGTGAGTTCAAGCCTTAAAATCTGGACAGAATTTTTTTTCTCTTCTCCCTCTCCAACCCTCTGATTATGAATAGTGGGACAGAAGACAGTACAGCCTGGCCGGATGGAACTTCGAGAGACTGACTTACAGTTAGTGACTACGGAAACTTAAGAGAGTACTTACAGACTCACAGCAGCTGACTTGCATCCAGTGTCAGAACTTAAAACACAATAAATGTACAGCCCCTGTAAAACAAAGCTCAGAGGACATTATTTTAATAAATTTGGCATCATACAAGGGGAAAGCGGCGACAGTTTGTAAAATAAGTCACAGAGTGGCGAATTGTGAAGGATTACCCCTTTGGCAAGACGCCATCCAGGTTGTGTAGATGTGATTCAGAGCACTGGAGCATTTTGATAAGTACTGGAACAATAAAGACTTATACACTTTGAGTCCATTATACCTCTAGTACAACGAAACCTGATCAATCCAAAGAAGGAAGAGGGAAGACTGAGAAAACAGACAATATTTATAGTACTCATGGTATTCACAGTATTTGGTTTAGGAAAGTTTTGGAGGTTCTACTGTGATTGATGGCTTACTAATTGTTTATAAATTATCTTCCTAATAAGTCTGCATAGATTTAACTTAATTTATAGTTTCGTTCTGTACTGACACTTATTTCTCCTTTCCTTCTGTAGCCCTCACATGATAAAAGATATGGAAAAATAAGACTTGTGCACAATATGTTAATATTTTTTAGGAACTGCCCCTTTTGGCTTTATACTTTCCTCATCGGACAGAGATTTAATAATTGTAATTCATTTCATTTCTATCTCTCCTACTGGATGTAGGTATAACATACATTTCCTCTTTTGATCTTGAATATGGTTCTGTTTTTTCTTATATTGGGTATGAAACATATTTAGATTGCTTCACTTTGTAGAACAGATGGCAGATAATTATTACAAGGTTCTCCTCCTCTCTTCTTGTCTTTTCATTAAGCCAAGGACATTTCTACTCAGCTTGCTGACCTTGATCTAAGAAGTCCTCCCTTTCTTCATCTTTATAATAACACCCCTTTTCTGTGTATAGTCTACTATAGTGTGACAAGAGCTCCATCTACTGGCTAAATGACAAATCGTTAGACTGAATTAAGTCTCTTACTTTAGCTTTCCTCATATTTATTAGCTACTGTCAGGTTTGTTTCTTTGTTCTTGCTTTTTTGTTCTCTCTTTTTCCAATAATAGACATCTACAATAATCTCATATAAATAACCCCAAATTAAATTAAATTAATTAAAATTAATTTAATTTAATCTAGTATCAGCCATTTTTATAAATATTTAATATTCTGATAAATTAGTATTTGATTAATAAAAACAATACCTGATCAACTGAACAATTAGTCTGATTGTTAGATAAAATATCATTTAAAAAGACCTGTATAGAATCAATATTTGATTAATTGGTTAACTTAATTAACACTTATATATAATTAATTTATTTAAAAACAATTTAAGTTAATAGACATAAATTAAAAGTAGTTTTAAAAGTATTTCATCTAATAATTTTAAATCAAAGTGAAAACAGCTAACAGTTTCTAATTAGCTTCAAATTAATTTAATTAATCTAACCGGGAAATAAATTAAAGTATAAATTAGGCAGTAGATTTGAATAGAACAATATTACAATTCAATAAAACTTAATTGGAGACATTAAGACAAAGCACTCTTTTTTTAAAATAAATTGACTAAAGAGAGAAGAGTTGTACAATATTAATCGGAACAAGAATTATATTGAATACTGTTCTTTTTAATATTAAGTGGAACAAGAATAATATTCAAAAGAAAGAACACGACAAAGAAAGAAAAGAGAAGAATATAATAAGTACCCATCCTTGTCTCTTTTTACCCTGCTGATTGTCACGAAGTGAAGAAGGCTAATGGGAGGAGAAAAGCTGCTACACAGTCCCAAATTCAAACCTTATTTCAACATAGACCATCCTTGGAACCACAATCTACACCCGACATGAATATCAGCATATCAGATGAAATCAAAATGCTAAGAATTGAATTTGTGAATGAAATGAAAGGGACACGGGTGGAATTTAAAAATGAAATGAAAGAAACATGATCACAGACCCGAGGAAAGAAATGGAATCATTTAACACAAAACTGTAGATTATTTCAAAGGAATTGAAACACATAAACAGAAAAGTTGAAGAATTAGAAGAAAAAGCATTGTATATTGACAGATGTACAGCAGCTCTAGAAATGAGAACTGAACAGATAGAAAGCTTAACACTCCTTGCAGACATCAGAAATAGGAATAAATGTATCAAGATCAGACACTTGAAAGAAATCCCACAAGAAGATCTATATACCTGTCTGATACGCCCACTGGCTAAATTTATTGGAGGGGTACTAGAACAATTAGATTTGGAAATAGACAAACTGTTCAGAATTAATTCCACAATAGCGAAAAAGAGGAAGGTCCTGTGAGACATTGTTATTTATTTTTTACACGAAAGAGTTAAAGAATTAATTTTACAACAAAACTTCTCTAAGAAGTTTGTCGTGGAAGACAAGGAACTTCAAATATACAAAGATGTCCAGTTGTTGAAGAAGAGGAAAGATTATAGTTAGATAACCCAAATCCTGAGAAGATATGGTATTCGATATCAATGAGAGAAAACAGAGGAAAATAACCCTGCATTTGATTCCAAAGATGGAAAGATTTCTGAAGAAACATAAAGGAAAAATGGATGAAGTACAAACTAATTTGATAACACTTTCGGACAGTGAATCTCTGCATTTAGCAGGAAGATTAGAAGAGAAAGGAGAGAAAGCACAAGCTTTAGGACAAGGGAAAGAAGAAGAGTTGGAAGAGGAAGAGGAAGACCTAGATTCTGAACAAGAAACAGGAACAGACCAAGAGGAAGAGGAATAACAAGTAGCATAGCTAACACCATCCTTTATCATTCTCTTTTCTTTTTAAAACATGGAAATCAAAATGCTATCTTTGAAAGTTCAAGGTTTAAACTCCCCCTACAAAAGAAAGCATATTTTTCACTTTTTAGAAAAATTAAACTTAGATATTGCATCTATACAGGAAACTCATATATGAAACAAAGATTTCAGGTACATCAGAAACCCAAAACTCGGTCAAGCTTTTTCAACAGCAATAGATAAATAGAAAAGAGGGGTAACAATTTACGTAAATGCTAAGTATCCTGCAAAAGAAATCCTTAAGGATAATCAGGGTCGATATATTGCGGTTGAAGTAAACTTCTTGGATCATAAAGTATTGATTGTAGCAATTTAGAGAATAAAAGTAAATTCTTTGAAAAACTATCAGATGCACTATCAGATCTCGATCATCAAGAACTTCTACTAATGGGGGATTGGAATTGGGTCCTTGACCCATTAATAGACAGATCCAATGATAATAATAAAATATGCAAAAAAACAAAAAATCAAGGTCATTTACTAAATTCTTTCTTTAACTTATTGGATAACTCAGTCACTGATGTATGAAGGAAGAAATATGGTTTAGAAAAGGATTATACATACTTTTCTGAATGACATAAATCCTGGTTGAGGATAGATATGTTCCTTGCCACTAGTTCTATGTTTCATGTTCCATGTTCTATGTTTAGTCACATTGAAAAACTAGAATCCCTCCTGAGAACACTCACCGATCATAACCCACTAATTCTCACCCTCAGAAACACAAACAGAATATTTCCATGGAGATTAAATGGTAGCCTACTAAAGGATGAACAAATTGTTGAAAAAGCAAAAATAGAATTAAAGAACTTTTTTGCAACTAACTTGGACAAGGGCACAAAACCCCACATAGTGTGGGATACTAGCAAAGCAGTGGTGAGGGTTTTTTTTATACAGCAACAGGTCTACCAGAAAAACTTAAGGGAAAAAAAAGAGATGCAACTTTTACAAGAACTGCACTGTAAAGAAAGCCAACTTTAAAAAACCCCAAAGGACCATAATCTACAAGATCAGATAAAAGCTTTGAACAAACAATTAATGATGATGGCAGTTTCAGAAACTGAGAAAAAAATTAAATTCACTAGGCAAAAAATTTTCAAATGTGCAAACAAGCCACGGAGATGGTTGTCATACAGATTAAAAAAGGAAAAGAGAGATGCCTAATTACAGAATTAAAGGAAGGACAGACAACCTATTGTGACCAAAAAATGATCAAAAGGATTTTATTAATTTTTTTCAGGATTTATTCAAAGATAAACTACCTTTGAGAGAACAAAAAGACAAAATAGGTCAATATTTAGATCAGATAAAGATTCCACAAATGACTGAACGTCAAAGGGAAGAACTAAGTAAACCAATTGCTATTATGTAAATATTAAATGCAATTAAGAACTTAAAACCAGAAAAAGCTCCAGGCCTGGATGGGTTTTCTGTTATATTATAAAGCCTTACAATATTATCTGTCGTCGTCGCCCCCAAACTTTAAATACAATACTCAAACAAGGTATCCCATGCTCTTGAAAAGAATCCACTATTGTTTTGATATTAAAAGAAGGGAAAGACCTGCTGGATAAAAAAAATTACAGACTTATTTCTTTATTAAACACAGATTATAACATTTTTGCATCAATTCTGGCAGATCACTTTAAAAAATTAGAAAATTGGATACATGAAGATCAAAGCACATTCCTTCCTAAAAGATATTTAAAACATAATATAAGAACATTACTGGATATTATTGTGTTACCCTGATTTTTGGGGCCCTTTGGAGGACACCTCAATGTGCTTCACGTGATGGGGAGTGGAAACTAGCCAGAGCACGAACAATAGGAATGTGAGAGGCAGGATAACATAGCGAAGTCTTTTTACCCAGTTTTTACGGGGTCAGGCCAAGCCAAAAACCAAACAAAAATGTCCAGTAAACAATTTTATTGAATGAAAGTCTCACTCAGCAGTGCAATCACTCACACACTCACTCAAGACCTATTAAGAAGCAAAAGAGAGGAAACTGGATAGGGGAATATTGAAGAGGTTGTAGCTGGGGTAATACTGCACCTTTTCCTGAAGTCCTTGGTCCAGGAAAAATAGCAGAGAAGTGGGACTCAGTACGGAGAGGGCTGAGGGGATTACTCAATGGACGGAGAAATGGTCTGCTGGGATGACAGGGAGTGATTAAAAAAACACTCAAAAATTGGGATTATTTGGAGGAGAAAAAGTACCTGGAGGGCTAATCCTTTCCCAGGGAGAACAATGGGTGTTGCAACGAGAAAGAAGCTTCACAATGCTAACTTACTTTGCATGATGAAATTACAAGGTGTTGCCAAAGTCTCAGGATCTTCAGCTGCATTTGGTTGTGGTGTGACTTCATGTAAATCATAGAATCATAGAATCACAGGGTTGGAAGAGACCCCAGGGACCATCAAGTCCAGCCGCCTGCTATGCAGGAACACCCATCAAAGCCTTCCCAACAGACCAGCCTCTCCTTAAAAACCTCCAAGGAAAGAGACTCCACCACACTCCGAAGCAGTATATTCCATTGCTGGACAGCCCTGACCATCAGGTAGTTCTTCCTGAGGTTCATGGTCTTCGTCTGATAGGATATTTGCTCAACTTGGGGCAAACACACTAATCCCCTCAAGTCAGCTTCTCAGGGACTGAGAACCTTTTGTTTATTGTAGGTTTGCACAGCTTGAGGTCTCCTGGGGCTACGTGACTGGGGATTTTACTGGCCTGACCTGGTTTTCGATCGTTCGACCATTGCTGCCTATGTGTCCATCCAGATGACCTCTCAGGCACATTAAATCATATTTTAATATTAAAATTGTAGACCCCAGGATAGGGTTATCCAGCGGAGTAACAATCAAATATTATCAGAAACACAACGAGAAAGAATTGACGCTGTTATTCTTAGATGCTGAAAAGGCATTTGACAATGTTAATTGGACTTATTTGTTTGAAGTCATGAACAGGATGGGAGAAATTTTTTAAATTGGATTAAGGCAATTTATATGGAGCAAAAGGCAAAGATCAATATAAATGGAGAGAAAACAAAACAATTCTCAGTTCAATGGGGCACACGGCAAGGTTGCCCTCTCTCACCTCTACTTTTTCTCATCTGTATCAAAATATTAAATATGAAAATCAGAAATGACCCGTGTATTAAAGGCATGCACATTTGAGGCCAACATTATAAATTAAAAGCATATGCTGATGATCTGGTTATCATTTTAGAAGATCCCTTAAATAGCATTGAATTAGTTCTGAAAACATTACAAAACTTTGGTGCAATTGCAGGATATAAAATTAATAAAGAAAAATCTTTAGTAATCATGAAAAATATGTCACACCAACAACATCTAGAATCAGCAGACCAATCAGGCTTTAAAATATTCAATAAGGTGAGGTATTTAGGAGTCATTATCTCAAAGAACAATTTTGATTTATATGAAAGTAACTACAATAAAACTTGGAGTAGGATAAAGGAGGATTTGAGGAAATGGAACAGATTGAATTTGTCTTTATTAGGGAGAATTTCATCAATTAAAATGAATATTTTACCAAGATCTTCCTGTTCCAAAATTTACCTATCTTAGTGAATGACCAACCTTTCAAATTATGGGAAAGGGAACTCTCAAAAATTATATGGAATGGAAGAAGGCCTAGAATTAAATTGAGATATCTGAAAGACTCAAAAGAAAGAGGAGGGTTAGGGCTACCAGATTTAAGATTATATTATCAAGCCTCTTGCCTATCATGGCTTACTGATTGGATGACATTATCAAACAAGACTGCTAAACTTGGAGGGATTTAACTTATATTATGGCTGGCATGCCTATCCGTGGTATAACAAACATACTATAAATAAAGAGTTCAACAAACATTTTGTCAGAAAGGCGCTCCTGAGAGTCTGGTTAAAGCATAAAAGAAATCTCTATCACTCCCTGCCATCCTGGGTTTCACCCCATGAGGTTTTTTATAGGCTAGAGAAACCTGAAATAGGAAAGTGGATTACTTATAAAGATATACTTAAATCAGAGGGAGACTCAGTCCAATTAAAAACAAAAAATGAATTTGTTTTACAAGGTTATACATCACACTGGTTATTGCATAGACAATTAGTAGAAAAATTTAAAACTGACAACAAATTAATGGGGATATACTTAGAGGACACAGAATTCGATAAGCTACTGAAACCTCAAACAACCCATCTGTTAAGTAAGATTTATAAAATACTGTCAAATATAGAAAGAGAACAAGATCTAGTGAAAGATATGATGATCAAATGGGCCCAAGATATTGGGCATACTATAAATTTGGACCAATGGGAAAGATCATGGCTTCTGAATCATAAATTCACAAGATGTTATAATCTAAGAGAAAACTACTTTAAATTTTTTTATAGATGGTATCTAACTCCAATTCAGCTAGCAAAAAATGAATAATAGTGGCAATAATGGGAAATGTTGGAAATGCCATGAAAAACGTTCCTTTTACCATATTTGGTGGTGTTGTAAAAAAGCTAAAGAATTTTGGTTTATAATTCATAATCAGATCACAAAAGTATTGAATACTAACTTCCCATTACTGCCAGGGATTTATCTACTGAACATTTTTGACACTTTTGATTTTCAATTCAGGAATAAATATGCCAGAATTTTGTCATATATGATCTGCACAGCCAGAATAACTTTTGCACAAAGATGGAAGGAACCTCAAATCCTGAAAGTTGAAAAATGGATACTCAAGCTATATGATTTAGCAGAGATGGACAAACTATTGCTGACCAATAAATATGTTAAATCCTATAAAGATGAAAGGAAAATCTCAATCTCTCTATGAGAAGACAGATGGGGGAATCTTTTGGTAGCCAGTTTTGATATTTAATTCTTTTGTGTTGTTTCAGTACATATTAAGGACTAAAGTTTGACCAATGACAGTAAAGAACAGATCTAAATTACATATGCCCCAGAACTTTTGTGATTCAGAAATCACCTTACAAGGGGGTTCAAACTTGGAAGTCAGTCTTACCCATGTTTTAATTAATACTTTTTCAGTCAAGGTTTTCAATTCTCTCAAAACATACACACCAACTCTATTTATTTCTTCTCTATGGTTCTTTTTTCCTTCTCTCTTTCTCTTTTCTTTTCCTTTATGTGTTATTATTACTGTGTTATCCCTTTTGTTATTGTTCATTGCACCTCTATGAAATCCTTTTTGTTTTGTTTTTCCGTTGGTTATCTAAGAATGTTTGTCACAACTGTCTTTTTTATATATTTGTTTTTGGTAAATCTTCAATAAAGATTATATTTAAAAAATTGTTGATATTATACACTGCCCCAACATCCCACAATAAAGGGCAGGATATAAATTTTTTAATTAAATAAATGACATAAATTATCTGAAGGGGGTATCATTACAGGTGACTAGTTGAGAATGAATTTATTACAAATAACAGGCTATTTGTACTTAATTCCTTTTCCCCACAAAGATAGTTGTCTACATTTCAGTTGTAACACAGCAAGGGATATTTTTATTCCTTTTGCAGCATAAGTGCACATCTTTGTTTACTTTTATCATTACTTTTATCACGTAAGCACCACTCGTTTCAGTAGGACTTATTCTGAGTCGATGTACATATGATTAAGGCTTAGCTCTAAATAACAGTTGTTAGGCCCAATCAGGGTAGACTGAACTGATTGAATAAATGGGATCTAGATCAAATGTAGATCAAATGGATCTATTCTTTCTTGTTGATTATTGATGCCAAGTCAGCTTTCAGTGTATGTTGACCCTATGAATGGAAGATTTTCCAAGACACTTTTATTAACTCTAGTTTTGACTAACAATTGAGTTTAGCCCATATTCACTAGCTGTGAAGTTAGGGGTAGGGAAAGTGCGGCTGTTTTTGAAGTCCCTAGGGTAGCTCTCAGCACTGCTAAAAATGAATTTTAAAAAATAGTTTGAGCCCTTAGGGGGATAAAGGAACAATTTTTCCATGTTTTTGGCCCTCCTGGACAAAGAAGTTCCCCCATCTCTTTTTAAGGAAGTGAAATAGAAGTTGTCTTCTGATTTACTTCTTGTTTTTAAAAACTCCTCTGCAGTGCTAAAATGTCCCAGAGGTTTAAAAAATGCATCAGAATTCACACTTTGGGGGGCAAATTTTTTTTAAAAAATGAAGTTTTTTAAAAAATAATAATAATTGTAGTAAATGAGGATGTGGCTCTCAATGGGCTATGGAGGAAGCAATGCAGCTTCCAGCCCTTAGAAACTGCCCACCCCAGAGTTGCACAGCAAGTGGAGGATAGAGCTGCTTTGGTAAAGGCTAGTCTCGACTAATTTGGCAATAAATACAACATCAAAATGGTCAAGATTAGCCTTCAGAAAACTTTTATAAATTATAAGCAAATACAAAAATACTTGTCTGGAATGCTCTATCATGGTATAGTTATATAATTTCATGTATGCTGAGCTAAGTAGCAAAGGTGCTGAAAAATTGCGAATTTCTCAATGAATTGCGAAGAAGTGCAATGGGATACATACTAGAGTGTCCTGATGTGCATTGGGCTCTTCTGATGTGCATTGGCCCTCCCTAGACAGTGTCCTGATGCACAAGGGGAACGATGGACGCCCCACTGTGCATGAGTCCCATCATGCATTGGTCACTTCACTGGCTTCCCTACACAATAATGTAACAGCAGCCCTTTACTGGATATGGATGTTTTGGAACTACCCAATTATATTTCCCTATTTCTATTTCCACTTACAAAGAACCAAGTTCCCAACAAGATTATGTCCCTTATGATTCTCATTATTAAAGGAAATTCCTGCACTTTGAACAACTGATTTTTCTGAAACAGAATAAGACACCATTTCAAAAGCAGTATTTTAAAACCCTTCTCCCTCACCCGCAAATAAAAAAAATGAAGATGCATTTTTCTTTGATATTGTCATTGGCCCATAGAGGTGATTCTGGGCATATTGAGAGGGCATTTTCTTACTAATCCTATAGAGATTTCCCTTTCCTCTTAGTCATAGAACCATAGAGTTAGAAGAGACCACAAAAGTCATCGAGTCCAACCCCCAGCCATGCAGAAATACACCATGAAAGCATTCCCAACAGTTGGCCATCCAGCTTCTGTTTAAAAACATCCAAAGAGGGTGTGTGTATTTTTACTGTTGTCTTAGCTTACTTGTATGTTTTGTACCACAACACAGCAACCTATACCATACAGATACTTTTAAAAATCAGTTAATTAATGTAAATACACAATCACTGTTAAAATGGTAACTATTTTTGGAGCTCTTGGAAATGTAATGATACCTGAATATTTTTAAAAGTAACATTCCAAGCTCTGCTTCAGCTGTGCATAGATCGACTAGATGAAAGTACATTCCTGGCAAAGGAGTACAATTTCTGGGCAACCTAAATGATGGTACCAAAGAACATTTGTTCATAAGAAGAGGCAACTCTGGATTTAATCCTGTATAGTTCAGGACTTACTAGGAAAGGTTAGTGCTACTGAACCAATTAGAAGCAACAGTCGCAGTGGTATCAAAGGTAATGTGACAGCAACTTTCAGATGAAAGAAAGCATCCCTCTGTAGTCTATCGGATAATACCTCTTTTTCCCTTTCTCTGTGATAATTCCATGACTGCAAAAATTGTGTATTCATTTCTCCAACATCTTCATGTTGCCTGTAAAAAAATGTAACAAAAAAGCTTTTGTTTTGAAAGCAGCAAAGTACACAAAACTGAAGTAGATGTCATGCACTGATGGTTCTAAGGCTTTTGTCCTAAACCAGGGAGTGGGTTATATGGCAGACTGGGCTGTATGCAAGGCTAGTTTTGAGACCTCTAAGACCCTAGCACCCTCTCTACTTTAAAAAAAAAAATGTCCTCTCACCCAAAGGGATCTTTTTAGCAACAATCAAGTATTTTAAACATCAGTAAAGTGAAAAACAGAGTGAATCCTTCCTAGATTCCAGGCAGCTCCAAAGCCATACCTTCCAACTGTTCTGATTTGGCAGGGACAGCCCTAATTAATCTTCTGTTGTCCCACATGTACTTTGTCTGCACAGAAGCAACTCATGACATAGATTTCATTACCTATGCACACATCAACATGTTTTTCATTGAGTATCCAGGCCTTTGCTCATCCCTGTTTAATACTCCCAGGTAAGTCCTGAGAGGTACCCCCTCCTCTCTCTCTCTCCACACACACACACACCATACACATGTGGGGGAATGGCTGTGGAAAGAAGAATTAAACATTCCTTTTCCAAGTGCAGCAGTCCCTCACTGAATCAAGGTTTTGCACACATCAGAGGGAAGAAAAGGGTAGCAATAGCAGCAGCAACAACTGAACTGCACACAATGTAGTTACATAACATATGTAACATCTTGTGCTTTTTATGCCAAGGAATGGCTGGGGAAGACTCTGGCCTCAAGCCCTGAGATGCTTCTGGCAGTCTGTGTAAACCTGATTGCAGAAAATACTGAGCAACACAGACCAAAATAGGCTGAGTGAAACAACTTTCTGTTTTCTTGACTTCATTGGAATTGGGCTCTGGAATTGGGCATAGGAATTTACTCTGAGATAATTTTAGTGCCTTTTGTGACTACTCAGCTGAGGAAAGTTAACTTCCTAACCTGCTCCCCTAGCAAAGAATGCATAATTTCCTATTAAATATCAGTCATATCAAGTAGGTTTGCAAAGCAGCCCATGGTGTTGAACCAGCAAAATCCAGTACAAATGCTTCAGGCTCAGTATGTGTTCAAATTCATCCTTTGTGATTCTCTGTCTATTGAAGCTGAAGAAATAGAAAATCTTATTGTGAAAAACACAAAGAATGTGTTCTGTTGACTCAGAGGGAGTTTCATTGCTTATCTCTCAACTATACTCTGATTAGAAGTGAATTCAGGACACAAAGGGCTAGATGTCATCTGATCCTAACATCTTGAGTATTTTGTATGCAAGGTGATTCTTTAGACTTTATGGATATTTTGTTTGCAAGGCCATCCTGCAGACTTTATAGTTCTGATATAAACTGTAACAGCGTATCAAACAGAAGAAGTGAGCAGCATCCACATTCTTTCAAGAAGCAATTCTGAAAGTCAAATGACAAACAATAAAATGATAAGGCAGGGGGAAAGAGACAAGTCAAATCTGGAGACCTGCCTTGCAATCTAGCTGGTGCCCAGAAATGGCAAATCTCTGACAGGTGACAAATTACATCAATGGCTAACATATATCATGTCAGGAGATGGCAGTAAGTGAACAGCAGCAGTGACATATTTATCTGCACATGACCACATAGCTTTTCATCCCTTGTTTCAAAAGCAATAAATACATGTATGTGTTCTGAAGATGATCAAGTCTGGCCCATAGAATAGGAAGATGGGACAAATATCCCATGTGCAACCCTGAAGTGCATGCTACAGCAATACTAGGTAAGTCAGAAGCCCACAAAAAAACTGCAGAGAGATGTTGGAATTTGATGCTTGGACAGTGAGATGGTTCAGATGGGTGAAATGCATCAAAGGTTCAGTGCTATCAAAGGGCAGTATTGACAGCAGAAATAACTGATAAGTCTGCTGTGAAAGAAAAGGCATAAAGGAAAGGAAGTTGGCGCAGACTACAGAGACAAAGCAGGGTGTCAGGCAGAGTCCACTTCAAAATACATACCGGCAAATCATAATATGCCAGGAAACTAGCCTATGTAATGATTGGAAATAGATTTCTCATTTTTACATTGTTTAAATAGAACCTCAATTGAATGCCTATTTGAACACAAACATTAATACTTTAGAAGGAAAAAACAACAACATGTGGGTCATCACATACATTTAGACCAATAGGAGAGGATGTGGTCTAGAGGTATAAAATTTACATTGAGTTATGATCTTAAGAGATAATTTTTGCAAGAAGATGTGCTATCTTAACACCTGAGAAATTATCAAAAATTTAGAAGGAGTCTATGTTGGAAATGAAAATGTAATGAATGGACTTTTCATTATATGTGGTGGACTTCTGAGTAGAAATATTTGATAATGATTCAGCAGTCCATGGAGGAAATACTGAATCTGAAGATCCAGCTAAACCCAGAACTGGGTTTGATGGAAGACAATTTTGATGAGAACTCAAGGGGAAAAAAAATGTCCTGTATATGATTACAATGGTAAGATCGCTTTATGCACAAATATAGAAAAAATAGTAGCTCTCATCACAAGAGAAGTGCCTGTTGAAACTTTTTCATTTAGCTGAAATTGGTAAATTAACAATTTTGATCAAAGATGGGAATTTGGACAGATTTAAGAAAGACTGGAACTTACTGGCATTATATTTGAAAAATATGTGGGAAATAATATCAACATTTGGTTTTAATTAATCTAGATTTTTATTGGCAAAAGCAAATGTAGATTTAACTTTGTAATTAAAGAAAAAATATTGGAACATGAGCAAACTGTATAGAAATAACTAGTATGTAGTATTGCTTAGTTATTGGTAAAATAAATATTTACTCTCTCTTACCTAGAGTTAACTAGAAGAAGTAGACATAACATGCAATAATATCTGTCTTAAGAAATGATGGAAGTCGAGTAGTAGATCCCTTGGTTGTTGTGTCAATTTATCATTGTGTTTTCAGATGAGCTGTGTTGTAGGTTTTAGTTTGTAGTGTACAGAGTTAGTATTTCTTTATTTGTTTTGTTTGTAATCCCTATATGAAATAATATGTGATTAAAAGTTAAATGCTAATAAAAAGATTATATATTCCCCCCAAGATATCATTAAAACAACCATCTATGTATGGTTCAAGTCATTCTTTTCCTGTTTAATACTATCTACCCACACCAAAACTAGGTACATTATTCTCCTAATGTGTTTATTTCTGATAAAACCTGCCTTTTTTCATTCAGAAGTTACATGAAAGGTAAGGCTTAGCCGTGGGATAATAAACAGAATTTCAGGAAGTTAATGTTTATTACTCAGGCCCCATGGCTACATATCTGGACAGACCCATCAAACTCTCATTAGGAAGAATAAATCACTGGAACACCAGGTGACAGAGTCTGGCTTTTTACAGCTTTGTTGCCTTTGGTCTTTCACAGTCTGTTTTCTAGTTTATCTCCTTCACAATATTGCTGCAGTATATTATAAGGAAGTCACTCAGTTTCCCATTAATCTGAGCTGTTCCTTGTGGACTCCTTTAACATTTCTATCATGCAAACTCACATACAATGTATATAAGAAAGAACCAATGGCTAGATATACAGTGATCTATCATTCAGTCCCTAAAACTAAACTTTCAGACATTTTGGTTCTATATGGCATGATCCTTTAACTCCTTCACTTTACCAAATGAATTCAGAGATGACATTTCATTTCCATCCTATGAATGTTCTGTAACTTTGATCAAATTAATTGCCTTGAGATGGTAACTGTAATAGTCAAGAATTTTATACATTTTCTTTCCTAAACACTAAACCGTAATGACTGTTATGTAGGAATGTAAGCCATTAACTAGAAAACCACTGATTCATAGACCATCTCAGCCATGAACCAGTTAAGGGGTGCTGGGCTACCAAAAGCCTAGAGACAAAATACATGTTACACTTAATGCATAGGATAAAGCTGTGTCTTCTGTCCCCCCAGCTCCCTTAATTAATTAGAAGTACAAAAATGCACCATTTTTATCATGGTGACAGTAAACAGGGAAGGGAGCTCCAAAGCCATTACTGGGGCAGACTTCCTCTCACGCAAAGTCATGGGGTTTAGTTTCCATTAGTGCTGAAAATCCTCTAAATGCAGCACCATAGCATCAATGGAGAAAAAAAAATCCTCACAGCTATGCATAGAGGGATTTGTATCCCAGTTGTTTCTAGGAAGAAGGCAACAAAATATTTCTTCATGTAAACTGTGAACAGGATAAAAATGTATTTTGTGTGTGTGGGTGTGGTGTATGTGTGCGTGCCTTCAACTCATCTGTTGACTTATGATGATCCTATGAATTTTGTAGGGCTTTCTTATGCAAGGAATACTCAGAAGGAGCTTTCTTCTGAAATATAGCCTACACTATCTGATATCCCTTGGTTGTCTCCTGCCCAAGTAATAACCAGCCTAATTATGCTTAGCTTCCAGATCAGACAGGTTACACGATCCTTCCTGTCTGATCTTGTACATGTTTTTCTGCACCTTTAATTAATCAAAGGGGAAGGTGAGACAGCTATAATGACACTACATGCATGACGTACAATGTATAATTTGGTTCCCAGATTGCAATCGGCAGTATGAGAATAATAGCAGCAGGAGCGGCAATAAACAACAGCAACACTCACAGGCAATAATGCAGCTGGGGAGGAGATCCTTCTCTTCTGACAAGTAGCTCATTCCCACCTTTCATTCCCAATGCTAAGTCCCCGTGGCACATTGCTGCTGCCTCCAAGTAACAACTCTGTCTCCCAATCCAATTTGTTTCTTCAGTTTCTTCAGTTCCAAAATTTCTGTCCTGCTAATAGTGTAAAAATTCAGTTGAGCATTTAGAATACAGTTTAGGTATCCAAAGAAAGGCTTCCTTGTACTTGTACCATTTGGTGCAGCTACTGCTGTGTGTGAAAATTCAATTTCAAAGTTGACACTTATGCTAACCCCACACAGGTGTTCAGTGCTCCATCAGAGAAAAGAATATTTACTAATCTCAGCTTTTGAAAGTAACATATTTGAATGAATTTTAAGTGGACTGTTTCTCTGCAAGAGAAATTACAGCATAATAGACTTTATTGAATCATTAGAGTAAGGTGACTTATTCTAATGTATATGTATTTACTTCCTAATCACTAAATTATTTAGTTTATACAACTATTTTGTATATAGAAAAAATTGTAAATTCAATTGATTTGTCTTTATGGAAGTTTCACAACACATTTCTAATTATTTTTGTGATCACTTATGAAAACGTTTTCCACAGAAACTGCTTTTATAATCACTGTCGTCCAAACCCTTCTGCTGTGTTCAATTTTTCTCCTTGTTTCTCCACCAGGGAAAACTGTCTTGCTACACCCCTGTCCTGTAGGTACTGAGAAGAAAGTCATTTTCCACATAACAGTTATGACCAAGTCACAAACTGGAAATTAAAATAATTTCCAACTTTTTTTTTACTTTACATTGATACTTAAAAGTCAGCTCTAGTAAGTAATAGGAAAGAGAGCATGAGAATACCAATATAAAGTATTTTGTCATTTTTCCTTCAGAAAGCAAAGCTCATCTCCTGCCCATAATTCCTCTTTCCCCCTTCCCCCACCAAGTAATACCAGTGTAACACTGATCCATATCTCTCTGGATTATTTTAGGAATAACTGAGATTCTGCATGCCAGAATAACTTTGAACATACGCAAGATGGAGGGTAAACCTGGACTAACAAGAATCTTTGCAAAATTTTCACATGAGGTTTTTTTTAAAATTAGTTGATTTACTGATTAACGCCCCATTGTGAGATGCAAGGTGGCATACAATATAAAATTAAAGCAAAATACAGTCAAAATAATATATGGGAATATATATAAGAGAAAAATTTTAAAAATTAAATAGACTAACATGTTAAAATACAGCATCTTCTATGCAAGAAACTGCAGAAATGCTATTTTGTTGTGGAGAAAATGCTGTTTCCTGCACAGACAATGTTGTTTTCTGTGCAAGAAAGCACATACAAATTTTGCACAGAATAAATCCTCTGCTAGGGCATCTTAAAAGTTCTTCAGTTGGTGAGGGGCTGCATGCCTTTAAAAGTAGGTTTTGGAGGTGGCATCAGGGCTATGGAGATGTAGCTATGTCATTATAGGTATGTCTCCCAATGCTGAATCTCAGCCCTTAGTTCTACACAGAAATATTAATTTCCGTGCAGAAAATGCTGTTTTCTGCACAAAAATACCAGGTGCAAATTTCATGCAAAATAAGTCTTGAGCTGAGAACAGTTTTCAAAAACTGCATAGTTTTTAAGACTTTCACTCAGTTGGAAGAAAGTTGCTAAAATTCTTCATTATTAGTTTTGAGAATTAAATTAATGAAGGATTACACACCTAATAAGCATTACCTAACACTAAGTATGATTGTGTTCAAGGGATCTTATTCGTAATTTATTGGAAAACAAAGAATAGCTGTGTAGAAGTTCACACTGATGAGCCAGCCAAAAACCCAGCACACAAAATTACATCCAGACCTTCAGATGACAAAATCTCTTCACCAGGCAAGTTTTTTCATAAGACTGTTGGGAAAGTAGGAAAGAGGAAGGACCAAAGAACAATAGCAACAAACAAGGTTTCATATTAATGTCTTTCTCATTATTTGTTTTATTTTATTTATATTCTACCCTTTCCTCAACCCTGGGACACACAGTGGCTTTATTGCTTTATCATCATGCATAGAGATAAAGTGGAGAAGGAAGATTCAGCATATATTTAAACATGGCTATAATGAATAGTGTACCAGAATCAGGTTTGCATTAGATTGCAGACAGAACAACAATGCTTCCTGACAATAAAAGCATGAGAAGTTTGATAATCTTTTAATTGTGAACACTCAAGGCTGCTTCCTCCCTTTCAAAGGACATAGGCCCCCTGATTAGTGGATGGAAGATAGTGACCAGGCAGCTGTGATGTCAAGGGTCAGAATTAGCCAGCTTTCCAGAAATTGTTGGACTGTAACTGCCAGCTACCTTACCCAATGGTGAAGAATGCTGGGAGTTCCAGTCCAAAAACATCTGGAAGACTGCATTATGCTCACCTCTGATCTATACTAATGAGTTTGGAAACAATTCTAAATGTTGCAGTGAGTTCTAAACAAATCCAACAAAAGCCAAAGTGTGTAACTTTACCAAGTAGGTGGATAACCTGAGCCCTCAGAATCTAAAGTCTCAGCTACTGACAACTATCTCCTTAGGGAAGTGCCAAGTTAACTAGCATATAGTAGGCTATTTCCCTGTCAGGTACTGTACCCAGCAATTGATTTATTTCCTTATTTATACAAGAGCTAGGCCTTGAGTCTCTTGCCTATCATCTGCACCTCCTTGCAAGCAGATCTTGTCTCTTAATTCCAAACACTCAGAAATCATAGCTTTATAAAAGTATAGACTGACAATTCTTTGACCTAGAGACAATGCTTTCTCAACGGTATAGCAGAATGTCTAGTCTTCCTCCCAGAGGGAGAGGTAGATACAGAATATGCAGATATGACAGTTCATATAAAGGAAACAAACCAAACTTTAATTTTAGCATAGTAGAAATTCAGCTGCAGCACCTGTTTCCTGGCTGGTAGAAACAAAGATAAGAGTTCCTATTTTTGTTTTTGTTTTGTTTCTTTGCCCCCCCCCATCCCAGTGTTAAAAAATTTGCAATAAAAAATTAAAATACAGCCGTTTATGCTGAACCATGTGCTGGCACAAAGCCTTTTTGCTGTCATCTCCTTGTTATTCTCTGTGTGGTCAGGGGTGTAATATGTCATTAGGCCTGGAGGGCAATTTCTGACCTATGGGATCATTTGGCACCAGGAAGGGATGCTAAAAATACCCCCCTCCCAAAAATATAGAGAGAAATCATTCTATGCTCTTGAAAAACTGGGTTTGGGAATATTATTTTAAACAGTGCAGAACCATTCCAGGTTCCATAGAAAGAGAGTATCATAGCCTATAGTCTATGACAGAGCTTGGACAGTGGGTTTGCAACAGTAATTAGTTATAATTATAGTCCCAAGGCCCTATTTTTAGGCAGTTGTATTTACAGTTTCAGTCTTTTAAAGAACACTTATGTTTTCTATTTCTCAAAAGTACTTTAAATTACTTTTTAAAACTCACATGGTTTTCATTTCTTAATATGAGTTGCAGCAGAAACTACTTAAACCATGAAATATTCTTCCTCATAATGATAAAACTTACTAAAAAGTGACTATTATAACAGAACAATAGTAAAACTGTCTCTTACTGAGCTACAGTCTGGATGTAACATAGCTAATTACTTGTTATTTAAAAATAATTATAAGTAATCAGCTACATTGCTTCCCCGTTTTGCTTCCTGGGCTGTGTGCCTTAGACTTTGGCACTGAGCACCAGCCTTAGCTGTATTCCTGCATTGCCTTCTAACCTCAAGGGTGAGTTGCAGCAACTTTCTGGTCAGATTCTGCTTTGTGACCTTTGTTAACATTTTACATAAGGTTGCCAGAATGAAAAATGGAGAGAGCTCCTGTACCTTTAACAGCAGAGTCCCAGTTAACAAAAACCAGGTGCAAGCAGCACCTGCTGAAATTCTCTCTTCTACACAGTCTTTAAAGATGCAGGAGACTTCCCCAGTTTCCAGTCTGGTAACTCTAATTTTATCCACTCCATTGCTAAAGGTTCCCACAAAAATGGGATCAGTATTAAGTGAAATCTGAATCCAGATTTTGCACCTGTGTCAGAATAAACCTCAAACTCTATTTAAACTTTATACAAACTTCTTGTGGAACATCATTTGGTCTTTTTACATCATTTGGTCTTTTTCTTTCCTATTCTGTAAGTTCACAACAGTTCTTCCTTCAATAATGGACTTTTCAGAATTGACACACATTCTTTTATATGAATTGAAGGATAAAAATATTCTGAACTCTTTACAAAATGTTTTATCTGCCTTTAGATACTATATCATCTCATTCTCTACATCAGAAAAGGTGACTCCCATCTATACAATAAAGAATTCAAGGTTAAAAAGGATTTGAAGCCAGTTGAAACCTTCCCCATCATACTCTTATTTCTTTAAAGGTATATTTGTGCCCCCTCCTCACCTCCAATCTGTTCTCTCACATAAAATACACACATACACACACACGTGTGCATAAGTGATGGACTTTTAATATACCCCATGGGGAATTCTGACACAGTCTTACATCAAAAACAGAACAGTTCCCGAGATTCATCTTTTTCTCCTGCTCTTTGTCACTGAAGAAGTAAGTCTATGCAAATAGGACCAGAATTGTTCATCAATGGCTCCCACGGCTGAGAACAGGTAACAAGGTGAGAAAGAGTTTGAAAGGCTCCTGGTGAAGGAAGAAATGTTCTGAGCTGATGAAAGAGGAGAGTAGCAGAAAGTGCATAAAGAATATGTGTATGACCTAAATAGATTTGAGCAGTAAGTTAGAATGAGGGCTTATTTTGATCCAGGTGCCAGGTCAGTGTCAGAGCATGTAAAGTAACAATACAGACTATGCACAGAGATTTCCTTCACCACCGGGTAGCTACATTAGTGGTGCATGAAGGATTAAATGATGATTATTCCTACCCCTTGGTCAAAGTGTGCAAATGGAAGACAGTTTGAAATCCTACTACCACTTGAAAAGAAAAGAAAAGAAAAGAAAAGAAAAGAAATAATTTCCTGTCTTGGCTACCCTCCTTTACAAGATGTAAGAAGAAGAGAGGAAGAGAACTGATGTTCGGGGATTCTGGAGAATGTGAATGCATGTACATGTACCTTCAAGCCATCTGTTGACTTATGGTAACTCCATGAATATCAGAGGGCTTTCTTTGGCAAGGAATACTCAAAGTTGGTTTTGCCAGTTCCTTCCTCTGAAATACTCAACATTTAAAATGGGCAATGACATGACAAGTCCAGCTGGTGGCAGCAATAGAGCCTCCCCACACTGTTTCTTTTGGAAATGACTCTGCCTTTGAAGGGAACTGAAGGTGAAGAAAAAGAACAGGGAGTTGGAAGAGAAGAAACAAACAAGTATCCTTTTGGAAGAAGCCATAAGTATGATTTCCTCAATGGGGCCAGTTCTATACATGCACCCCCAAAGTTCTCTGTCTCTCTCACTCCCATTCTCCATGAAAATAATTTGGCATTCTATCACTGCATCAAACAAGGTCAACATGAAAATATCATATGTAACAGACACTGTCCTTACCTCCCATCTCCCACTTCAGCGTCTTGGGTCTAGCAAGGTTTTCTGCCTGAGGTGACAGGACATGCTCATTGGGCTAATTACTAACAGCATAGTTGTCAGTCAGTGTAATACAAGTTAAAGAGAGCACAAAGAGAGTGATTAATGTCCCTTACTCAGGTATTTAAAATGTGTTAAATCTGTTTTTCTTTTCTTTTCTGGAAGTTGTTTCATCAGTCCTTTGTTGCCTGTCTCCCCCTTTTGCTTTCCTTTATTAATATTTCATCTATTGAAGCTTGTCAAGACAATTTTTTTTTTCTGAATAAATTAGGTGCTGAATCAGATTCTTTTAAAACAAACAAAAGCTGTGAAATCCACTAAGACTGCCTATGCTTTTCATAAACCAGCATAAAAATGATAATATTCATATTAATATGGGAATTTTATGCATACAACAAAGTCATAGAATCATAGAATCATAGAAATGTAGAGTTGGAAGAGACCACACGGGCCATCCAGTCCAACTCCCTGTCATGCAGGAACACCCTCAAAGCACTCCCGACAGATGGCCATCAAGCCTCTGCTTAAAAACCTCCAAGGTAGGAGACTCCACTACTCTCCGAGGCAGCAGATTCCACTGCCGGACAGCCCTGACTGTCAGGAAGTTCTTCCTGAGGTTCAGGTGGAATCTCCTTTCCTGCAGCTTGAATCCATTGCTCCTTGTCCTGGTTTCTGGAGCAGCAGAAAACAAGCCCCCTCCTTCCTCTACGTGGCATCCCTTCAAATATTTAAACATGGCTATCATGTCCCCTCTTAACCTCCTTTTCTGCAGACTAAACATACCCAGCTCTCTCAGTCTATCCTCATAGGGCATGTTTTCCAGGCCTCTCACCATTTTGGTCACCCTCCTCTGGACTTGCTCCAGCTTGTCAATATCCTTCTTGAATTGGGGTGCCCAGAACTGGACACAGTATTCAAGATGGGGTCTAACCAAAGCAGAGTAGAGTGGTACCAGTACCTCCCTCGATCTAGACACCATACTCCTGTTGATGCAGCCGAGAATTGCATTGGCTTTCTTGGCTGCCGCATCACACTGCTGACTCATGTTCAGCTTGTGGTCTATGAAGACTCCTAGATCCCTTTCACACGTACTGCTATCCAGCCACGTGTCCCCCATCCTATATTTCTGTATTCCATTATTTCTGCCTAAGTGTAGGACCTTACATTTCTCTCTGTTGAATTTCATTTTGTTCGCCCTGGCCCAGCTCTCCAATCTATCCAGGTCATTTTGAATTTTGATCCTGTCCTCTGGCATATTAGCAACCCCTCCCAATTTGGTGTCATCTGCAAATTTGATGAGCATGCCCTCTATTCCTTCATCTAAGTCATTGATAAAAATATTGAACAGCACTGGGCCCAGGACAGAACCTTGTGGCACCCCACTAGTCACTTCTCTCCAGGATGAGTCATTTTAATAAAAAAGGAGAGGATACTTCTTATGCCACAGGTGTTACTGTCAGAACAACTAATAAAGTAAATGCCACTAAAGCAAAGATTAATTCTTATCAGATAGACATATTTTGAGCTTTTATGGAGCTGTCAGAAGATATATTGTACATATGTTATTCAGATGTTGTGTTGTATGCTGATAGCAAAGTGGTAATTTTGTGGCATTGAAGCTGTGTTGGCCTAGTAATAAAAGGACAATATTTTGTTCTGGAAGACTAGACTACACACACAACAGGATTAGATAGCAACAAAATTGAATAGTGATAGCAAGGGTGGTATCATATCCAACAAGAAGTGAGGAATTAGAACTTTCAGTTTCTCACTCTAAATCAGAAAATTATTATAGCAGCATTTGGACTGGATGTTCTCTCAATGTATTGTTTCACTGATCTCTTAGATTCTTTCTTTTTAATTGCAGGAAGCTGGGAAAGTGATATATAGAAACAGCATTTTACCATTCACAGTCTCAGGTTGTACAGCCCATTTTGCCACAAGGATTCTGGTATTTTGTTCTCTTATCTGTGTCTACCCTGTGGAGTGGTGATTTTTCACCAACTAATCTGTATACTAAAATGCTACACAGATTGTTGGTTCCACCAACATCACATGGAAAGTCTTTGCAAAATCAATATTAAGTCTCAGATTTTCTTTTTTCTAAAAAACAAACCCCTCATCATTCTAATGTGAACATCAGAGGCCATTGCTTAATTTAAAGAAGACACCTTAAAATGGGGAGAGTCCTCTACAGAATACTTGTAGATGTCCATAAAAGGCTATCAGAAATAATTTATTACTGAGGATGTTTTATTATTCTCATGACCAAAATGCTCATGGTGACTCAAATCAATCATTCATCTGAAGGAAAAGAAGAAGAGAAAGAAGAAAAGGAGGAGGAGGAGGAGGTCATCTAACTCATTCATGCTTGACTTCAATATTTTCTGAAATGAGAAAACAGCTAAAAACTGACTTCCCTCATATGAGTTTGCTGAGAATGAGAGATCTTGAGACATGTTCAACTTCTTCAAGAGGACATGTTGGTGAGTATGTAGTATCACCATGGTTGTGGAGTTCTATCGCAAGGGAAGACAGACTGGCTCATGACCTGGAATATTAGATCTGAAACTCAATTTGATAAAGTTAACTGTTAGAAATTAATTAATTCACTGACATTAAGATTAATCAGTTAAAGATTAATCAGTTAAATCATTCAGTTAGCTGAAATTTTCCCAGAGGAGAGAGCAGAGGGGGAGCTGGGTCTGTGAAGACATCCTAGACCAGGTGTGTTTACAGGCTTGTGGGGCTGTGCTTGTTTGTTTGCTTGCTTTTGTTTTCTCTCCTTGTGCTGGCTGTGTGCTCTCCCTGAGCACATGGTCTGACTAACGAGGGGGAGGAATCAGCTAGGGGGCAGGAGTCTTATTAGCAGCTCCCAATGGCAAGCGCCTTCAGCGTGTGCACTTGAAGTCCTCTACTTCAATCCTTCAAGTTTAACTCTTGGCAATCGGTAGAGCAGACGTAGCTTATACACCTGAATTTCAGAAAGGAAGCCCAGTTATTCTTTCTAGAACTACTTCCTCTACTACTCTCTGTAGTATCAAGGATGGAAGGTGAGGGAGCTGCCACGGTCACCTGTAGCACTTCTGGGATGTTCCTTTTCTTGCCACAAGATGTTCTCAGGTACACCTGCACCAAGTGCAAGCTGGTGACCTTTTTTAGAGGAGAAGGTTTTCCAGCTGGAGGTACGAGTTTCTAATCTTCATCTTATTAGAGAAGGGGAGGAGTTTTTGGATAGGGCAGAGAAGATCTACCGGAAGACCAAATGCGTGGAGGAGCTGCCAAATCAGGAAGTCAGCACACTGTGCTAGGAAACGGAGGCTTGGAGGAATGTCACATGGAGGACCAGGAAGGTAACAGAGACTCTCAACCTACACAAACGATTCAAAGTTCTTGGCCTTACGAACAATGAGGAGCACCACAAGGAGGGAACAGAATGTCAACAAGAAGGAATCTAACTTCGACAACAGGAACTAGAACAATGCTCCCAGCCTCAACAGAATGCCCAGGCAGTCCTAGTAGAACATGCTCATCGAGGAGCCCAGGATAAGCCTCAGAGGAGGCGAGTTCTGGTTGTTGGAGACTCCTTGCTCAGAGGAACCAAACTGGCAATTTGCAAACTGGACAAGCTCAATTGAGAGGTCTGCTGTCTTCCTGGGTCCAGGATCAACCACATAACGGAGAGGCTAACCAGGCTGGTCAAGCCCACTGACAATAAGCCCCTCATTTTGGTTCAAGTTGGAACCAATGACACTGCGAGGAGCAGCTTTTACCACATCGCAAAGGACTACGAGCTTATGGGGACAAAATTTAAGGACCTTGGTGCGCAGGTGGTCATTTCGTCTATCCTCCCTGTTCAAGGATATGGCACATGTAGGGAAAGGGCAATAGCAGAGGTTAACAACTGCTCTGCATGTGGTGCCGCTGGCAACTGTTTGGGTTTTTGGAACACGGCCTGAATTTCCATGAACATGGGCTTCTGGCGAGGGATGGGCTGTACCTCACAAAACTTGGCAGGAATGTTTTTGCAAACAGTCTTGCAAGGAGGATTAAGAGGTCTTTAAACTAAGTTCCGCTGGGGAGGGAGACAATATTATTCAGGGCAAGGACTCAGCGAGTGCAGGGGGAAAAGGCCCAAATGATATTGGACAAGTAGTAAAAGTGGCCATTGGTGGAAGGAGTAGAAACTACAGTACAGGACTTGCAGGAAGGGCCCAGGGACTTAAGTGTCTCTACACTAATGCACAGAGTATGGGAAACAAGTACGATGGACTTGAACTCCTAGTACAACAAAATAAATACGATTTAATAGGCATCACTGAGACCTAGTGGGATGAGTCTCATGATTGGAATATAGGAATAGAGGGGTATAACCCATTTTGTAAAAATAGACCAAACAAGAAAGGAGGAGGAGTAGCCTTGTATGTCAAGGACGTTTTCACCTGTGAAGAGATCCAGGACTTAAACCCAGAAAGTCAGGTCAAGAGTATCTGGGTAAGAATTAAGGGAGCGAGAAACAATAGGGATATTCTGGTGGGGGTTTACTACAGACCTCCAACCCAGACTGAGGACTTTTGATGACTCCTTCCTCAACCAAATGACTGCACATTCAAAAAGGAGAGATACAGTTATAATAGGAGATTTCAATTTCCCAGATATATGTTGGCAGTCAAACTCTGCCAAGACAGCAAGGTCCAGCAAGTTTCTTGCTAGTCTTGCAGACAATTTCATGGTCCAGAAGTTGGAAGAGGCCACAAGGGGATCAAATATTCTAGATCTGATCCTGACCATCAGGGATTACTTTGTGAATGAGGTAGAAGTGGTTGGATCTTTAGAGGGGAGTGACCATGCCCTATTGGAATTTGGCATTCAGTGGAAAGAAGATAAGTGTAGCCAGACGCTCATCTTAGATTTTAAAAAAGCGGACTTCTGTAAACTTAGGGAACTGCTGGCTGGAATTCCGTGGTCAAGAATAGTGAAAGGGAAAGGAGTTCAGAAGGCATGAGAGTTCCTTAAGAGGGAGATACTGAAGGCACAGTCTAAAACTGTGCCAATGAGGAGGAAAAATGGAAGGCATCTGAAGAAACCAGAATGGTTGACTAAAGAACTCTCAGCTGAGCTAAGTGTTAAGAGAAACATGTATAGGAAATGGAAGAAGGGGGAAACCACCAAAGAAGAATTTGAGCAAGTAGCTAGGAGATGTAGGGAGGAGGTCAGAAAGGCTAAAGCACAGAACGAACTTCGGCTGGCCAGAGACATTAAAAACAATAAAAAGGGCTTTTTTAAATATGTCCGCAGCAAAAGAAAAAAGAAGGAGACGATAGGGTCACTGCGCAGAGAAGATGGCGAATTACTAACAGGGGGAAGAGAAAAGGAAGAACTACTTAACACCTTCTTTGCCTCAGTTTTTTCCCAGAAGGATACAAGCACTCAACCTGGGGAGCAGGTGAGGAAGCAGAGGAAATGAGGCACATAATAGGTAGAGAGGTGGTACAGGAAGACCTGGCCACATTGGATGAATTCAAGTCTCCAGGGCCAGATGAATTGCATCCTAGGATATTAAAAGAGCTGGCAGAGGTCATTTCAGAACCGCTTGCTATAATCTTTTAGAAATCTTGGAGGACAGGAGAAGTTCCAGCAGACTCGAAGAGGGCAAATGTTGTCCCCATCTTCAAGAAGGGAAAAAAAAGAGGACCCAAATAATTATTGCCCAGTCAGCCTGGCATCAGTACCCGGAAAGATCCTGGAGCAGATCATTAAGCAGTCAGTTTCTAATCACTTAGAAAGCAATGTGATAATCATGAGAAGTCAACATGGATTTCTCAAAAATAAGTCATGCCAGACTAATCTTATCTCTTTTTATGATAGAGTTACTAGCTTGATAGATGAAGGGAATGCTGTGGATGTAGCATATCTCGATTTCAGTAAGGCCTTTGACAAAGTTCCCCATGACATTCTTACAAAGAAGCTAGTAAAATGTGGGCTGGACAGGGCTACTGTTAGTTGGATTTGTAATTGGTTGACCGACCGAACCCAAAGGGTGATCACGAATGGCTGCTTTTCATCCTGGAGAGAAGTGACTAGCAGGATGCCACAGGGTTCTGTCCTGGTCCCAGTGGTGTTCAATATTTTTATCAACGACTTGGATGAAGGAATAGAGGGCATGCTCATCAAATTTGTGGATGACACCAAATTGGGAGGGGTTGCTAATATGCCAGAGGACAGGATCAAAATTCAAAATGACCTGGATAGATTGGAGAGCTGGGCCAAGGCTAACAAAATGCAATTCAACAGAGAGAGGTGTAAGGTCCTACACTTAAGTAGAAAAAATGGAATACAGAAATATAGGACGGGGGACACGTGGCTGGATAGCAGTACATGTGAAAGGGATCTAGGAGTCTTCATAGACCAGAAGCTGAACATGAGTCAGCAGTGTGATGCGGCAGCCAAGAAAGCCAATGCAATTCTCAGCTGCATCAGTAGGAGTACTATGTCTAGATCGAGGGAGGTACTGATACCACTCTACTCTGTTTTGGTTAGATCTCATCTTGAATACTGTGTCCAGTTCTGGGCACTCCAATTCAAGAAGGACATGGTCAAGCTGGAGCAAGTCCAGAGGTGGGCGACCAAAATGCTGAGGGGCCTGGAAGCCATGCCCTATGAGGATAGACTTAGAGAGCTGGGTATGTTTAGTCTGCAGAAGAGAAGGTTAAGAGGGGACATGATAGCCATGTTTAAATATTTGAAGGGATGCCATGTAAAGGAAGGAGAGGGCTTGTTTTCTGCTGCTCCAGAGACCAGGACAAGGAGCAGTGGATTCAAACTGCAGGAAAGGAGATTCCACCTGAACCTCAGGAAGAACTTCCTGACAGTCACGGCTGTCCAGCAGTGGATATGCTGCCTTGGAGTGTAGTGGAGTCTCCTTCTTTGGATGTTTTTAAGCAGACGCTAGATGGCCATCTGTTGGGAGTGCTTTGAGGGTGTTCCTGCATGGCAGGGGGTTGGACTGGATGGCCAGTGTGGTCTCTTCCAACTCCACATTTCTATGATTCTATGAAATGTCATTATTTATTTGGAATATTTGTTTGCAAGACAGACCACAGGATTTATAGAAAATGGCATGGATATTGCTACTGTTGTCAATGACAATGACAGGTCATTTTCAAAAAAATGTTCTCTCTTTCTTGTTCCCTTCCCCCAACAGGATTTTTCCTCATATGGAATATAGAGCAGATGCAGGCATTCCTCAGTTCACAAAGCCTCTATCAGTGAAACCCCTTTTTACAAAAGCTTTCTATATCCACCCCCCTTTCTTCTTCATCTTCTGTCTAGGTAGAAGGCTTCTAGCACTGGGAGGATCTCAAGGCTGGTTGGAAAAAGACAGATTTTTGGCACCGTGTTGCAGTAGCATGCTTACAGTACGCTATGCAATAAATAACATTTGAGTTGTCAGAGAGTAGGATTGTGCTCTGGCCAATCCTACTGTACTTACCCACAACATGTAAGGTAAACAGCAGCTGTGGCTAGAATCCCTTACTGATCACAGGTGAACAGCAAAACAAGAGATAAGGGGAGATCAGATAAGCTATCTTGTCAGTTACACCAAGTGCAGAGTGAGGGGAGAGATCAGAGAATCATCTGCCTATCCCTCACAGCCAGATGCAAACTGATTTCACCTTTTACCAAGATCTGTCAGGGTCATCGTGGATGGTGTCATTGATCTCTGCCTATGGGGCATAGTGGGATGCTTCTCCAATCTCCTGCACTTGCCACCAGCCACAGAATGGCCATTTCTGTGGCTGTGATAGCAAAACCATGTGTCCTGAGGGGGATTGGTCCTTGCAGAAAGTAGAAAAGTACTAACTTCTGCAATGACCAAAAAAGACATAGGCCTATCGTGGGCTTACTCTTGCCTATGTTACTGACAGGATCCCAGCCCTTGTTTGTTAAAGATTAGTAAGGAATAATATTAAAGTTCAGAAAGGAATAATGTATTGATTGTAGCTAGAGGACACTGATCCATTGCAATTGCAGCAATAAGTAGGCTTTAACAGATATCAGTCAGTGAATGAAGTGTGAAGATTTCTTAATCAGAACTCCTAATCAAGAAGAGTTCTGACTTCCTGATTGGCGTGGCATTGTGTGCCTTTGTCCTTAAGCAAGTGCTGCTGAAAGACAGAGTGTGGAGTGAAGTTTAGAAACTTGCTGTAATATCTCCCAGGCAAGGGAGAGTCAGAGGAGTGCCCCATTAGTCCAGATTCCTGGTCTGGGTACTGAGCAGATTGAAGACCAGACTCCAGAAATGTGGAAGATCGGAGGGGACAGGGGGAAACAATCCTACCTGCCTTGCTGCAGCAGCCATTTCTCAATATGAGTGATGCAGGTCAGTTATCTTAAACATTATTAAAACAAGCTTCAGTACTTAAGGAAGCCTCTCTGCTGATGGGAACAACATCTGAACTTTGCAAGTAATACTTCTGTGTGTCCTGATAATTCTGTGAACTGTTTTGAATAAGTGGTGACAGTGTTTTAAACAGTGGACAGTCTAGTTCATTAAAGATGCTTTACTTTTTTTTTTCTCCTTTTTTAAGGTGTTACTCTGGCAGGTTTTTAGAAACTGCTGTAACTCGATCTACAATATCTAGTGATATAGAAAACTTTGCCTAGATAGTAGCAGAGCACTCTAGTGACCTTCAGTGGCAGATTGGGATAATTATAAATGAGTTTTAAGACAACAATTGAGTGAATTCCCAAGTTAACTTTCAAGTTAAAAATGATTTCAGCAAGAGTCACAAGAATCTAGAGGAGTTACCATACAGATGATTCCGGATCACCTTAAAGGTATTAGGAAAGATATGAAATATATGAAAGAAATAGGAGCTGACATGAACCAGATAAGGAAAGACATTAAACAAGACCTAAAATCTCACTTGCAAACTTAACTTAAAGATATAAAAGAATCTTTAAATCAAATAACAAGAGAGGTCAAACAACTTAATGATAAGATGGTTGCCCTGGAAGATAGAACACATAAACTGGAAGGTGTGGGTGAAAAGTTGAGTGAGGACCAGAGATAGAATGTAAATGAGGTGACTGTGTTAGAACTTAGAGAAAAGAGAGATGTCTCAGAACAAGAGGAATTCCAGAAATTCAAGGTGAAAATATTTACCTGAAAGTTTCTGAAGTCCTGGCTCACTTACTGGAAATTGACAGAAAAGGTTTTCTCATGAAAATGATAGGATCTACCATTTGGATTCCTGCGTGGCCAGACAGAGAAATCTTCTGGGTACTGTTATACTGGGTACTTACTTTGTCTGAAAACAAATAAGGGACAGAGGATGAACAAGTGAAAGACTGTAAGACAAAATGGGCACAAATTTCAGTTAGAATAATGGGAAGAAATGGGGATAAGAAATTAAAAATTTACTTTGACTTATGATTTGCAAAAAAACTTTTATAAAATGACATATAGATGGTACCTAACACTAGAAAAAAAAATCCAGAATGTAAAATAAATCTTCAACGATATGTTGGAAATGTAAGAAACAAGAAGAAAACTTTTCCATCTGTGGTGGATGTGTGAAAAAATAAAGAAAATATGGACTGTGATGTACATTTTGAAAATTAAGATATAGATAGATAGATAAATTTTTTGTGTGTGCTTTTAAAAAAAATATTAAACAAAAGAAAACTCCCAATCAAGGAGTGTGATTTGTTAGTTTGGTAGCAGAGGTCATATTTTGCTCCTTTAACTGGCTGGACTTCTGAGAAATTTTTCAAAGAGAGAAGTAGGGATGGGAAGGCATGAATTTAGCTAATTTGGCTCCAAGCTCTAACCGTACCAAACTCTTCACTGCATGTGTTTGACTGAAGAAGGAAGTGACTGAAAAGCAGAATGGGAGTGGTTGTAGTGGTGGCATGTGTATTGTAGGGACAGAAGAAGAGACAGAAGAGAGTTTCAGTGCAGCTTACCCCAAGTAATAGTATATAATATTGCATATACAAAAGAATCCAAAGTAAAATCAAGGGGAGGGAGACCAAAGAGAGTCACAATTCATCCCATCTCTCTCAGAATGATTACACCAACTTCCATGCAAGTCAACAGGTGGGTGGACAACAAGAAAAAGCCTTTTAGGCTAAAGGGTGTAACATGCAGAAGAGACCATAAGTGTGTGGAGACTAAACAGACAAATCACTCCCTTACACCATCAATTCTCATTCCTTTATTTCAGTCTAGGACCTGCCTTTTTCTTTCTTTACATTCTTTTCATTTACTTCCCAGTCCCTGTTCTTCAGCTGCTTCTCAAATCTTCTTCTGATGTATTTTCTGTCTCTCCTTCTCTCAGAGACAGACATGATAAAGGAAGCAGGCAGCCTGCCTAGTAACCTGTTTCAACCCATTTCCTCTAATCCTAATCCTTCTTTTCTGATTTTACTGAATCTGATACAGGGTGAGCTATCCATCCTAACAAATTCTAATATTCAAAAGTAATTAATTACTTAAATTTCACTGCTAATTGAGAAATTCTATGAATGTAGCATTTCAGAAAGGTTAATGAGCTAATAATTTGACACAGTAATTAAATGGTTGTTTCCAAGCTTTGGGCTGGCTCCTTCTCTGCTGAGCTTGTAACAGGAAGTCAATATTGCATTGTTTCACATTGCCTTTGAAACTTAACCAAGGGTTAGTTTTTAACATCCATTTAATTTTGTGGGTGTGTATTTTAAACAGGTATTTTAATTTCTTTTTCAAAGAACAATTTTATTTGATTTTGTATGTTGCGTATTATCCCAGGAAATACTGCAAATACTACTTTTGCTAAAGTGAAGCTGAAAGAGAGAGCCAAGAAGGGCAAACCTCTTTAAAGTATTTTGTGATCACTGAAAACCACAATAATAGAAGCTCAGCTGGAAGCAGTACTACAGATGGGGAGGGACAGTACAAATTCAGGAAATAAAAAGCATGGTTAAGTGGTAGTATCAAGAAAAACAAAAGATGGCTTCTTTCATAAATGCAGAGTTTTTCCCAAATGTGGAGAACAAAAAATAACACAAACCTGCACAGAGGAAATGTAAACAGATAATATGGGTCCATACCTGTGAGATGTTGTGGGGAAGACCTGGTTCTGCTGGCCTCTGATGGAGGAAAGGCCAGTATTGATGATGTCAGACACAATGAACTATGGCGTGACGTATTTGGGGGCAGAGCTAGGAAGCTTATTAGCTCTGTCTGCCGTTCTTTACTTCCTTTTGGATGATACTTCATGATGGGACAGGGGGAAGAAGATGGAGCAAAGCAACAGGGAAAAGACAGGAGTGGTGGTGGTCTTTGAAGAGAGCTAGCAGGGAGATAGTTGGTCTGGCAGCCATTTACCAGACCCTGTGGCCCAATGATTCTATGGCAGGTGGTGCATAGATGGGATCTGACTCATTAAGGGGGTGGTTAATGTCAGAGATGGTTTGACCAAACCTCTACAAAATACTTTCTAAAGTTAGTGTAAAGGTCATGTGGCTTTAATTGCTTTAACTGTTAAGTGCACCTGGGGAAAGGAATGTGACTCAACCTGAGTTTGTGCTGAGTGAGGCTGATGAGCACCAGGTGCAGACAATACAAGGGTTGGCCAGGATTGGCTATGTGCCCGTATAAAGGAAGCACAATCCCAGCCAACAATGCACACATTGTCTGAAGTGAGTGTCTGCTTGGGGCTCTGCCAAAGAGAGCAAGCTTGATATGCTGGATTGCCATCTGGACTTTGTAAATATTGTATATATGTTGTAACAAAGATTAAAGTGCCTCCATATTGGAAGATTGCAACTTGGAGTTGGTGAGTGTTACTGGCTTAGTGCTTGTGCTGCTACGGGTGTTCTCTGCTGCTAGGCACGCTTCCATAGCTGTGCATAGCTATCTCTGCTAATCTATAAGGAGTTTTTCCTTGACTGGCTATTTTTGCCTTTGCCCCCTTTTGTTTTTGGGGGACAGTTAATGCTTGTGCATGGAATTCAGGAAGTTAGGGGTTGTTGTTATAATAGCAGTAGCATGTATATTTCTATACTACTTATCAACAAAGTGCTCACTAAGCAGTTTACAATGTGTTTTTTTCACTAATTGCCCCCAACAAGCTGGATACTCATTTTACTGATCTGAGGAAGGATGGAAGGCTCAGTCAACCTGGAGCCTGGCAGGATTGAACTCACAAGCTTGTGGCTGCAGTACCAGCATTTAATCACTGTACCACCAGGGCTTATATCTGTGTTAGGCCCAGCTACAACATCATTTTGACAACCCCCCAGCTGCTTGTTAGCTCCATTATTAGGTATCAGAGGGCCTCTGGGGCTGGTCTAGGCCTTATCACTCTTGGGTGGCTTTAGTTCCTACTCTGGCATTTCAGAAAGCAGGTAGGCTTACTAGGCCTCCCCTCTTCCCATTTTTCCCCCTGGCTGGTTGGCCTGAGTAGGTCCTCTATGACCTGATACACCTCAGAGCATGTCTCTTCATCACATGTGGTCCCTTTGGTAGGCCTAGAAGTCTGTACTAGGTTGCGGCAGCTATAGGCCTGTTGAAGGTCCAGTAGAACCTGCTAGTCCACTGTAGTTGCTAGACCCTTTGGAGGTACACTACAACCTACTAGGCTGCAGTAACTCATTAGGCCCTTTGTATCTGCTAGGCCTCAGTAAAAAAAACAAACCTGTTTGGAGGCCTGATTGGTTCTGCTAGGCATCTTCACAGGCTGGCAAGTCCTTTCATAACTCAGTCGGCTCTTCCTGTGGGCCTAATAATTTTCACAGGCCAAGTGAGCCCTGATAGGCCTGTTTGAGCAAGTGGACTCCTTTGCAGGCCTAGTGTGATAAAAGGCAAGCAGTCAAGCATCCCCCTCCAGCATTGTGATTCCACTGATGAGGGAGGGGAAGGGGTTGGGTAGTTGTTTATCCTGGCTAGACTTGAAGATGTGAGAAGGACCAAATTTCCTTTAAGCAGTCTGTAGTCCCAGCTAAATGGGAAACAACATATGAGGGTAAGGTGGGTTACTAAACAGAATTTGACTCTTTTAGATGCTTTGAAAAAGTGGAGCTGAAGTGATGACAGTGTTTTGCCTGGGAAGTGGAAGATGATCTGATGGCTGTGGTGGTCAGTGTCAAGAAATCTGCATCAGTGGAACCTATTTCAGTTGAAGCTTCTGGTACTAACACTACCACCACCTCAAAAAGAGGGGGAGAAAAAGAACACAAACCTGCACAGAAGAAATATAAGCAATCGATGAGAGATGAGAGGAGAAAAAGGAACTGTTATTGTTAACATTAATGCTAAGAAAAGAAAGAAGGAAGGAAGGAAAGAAGGAAGGAAGGAAAGAAATACATTGGAAACTGGAAATTCTCAAGTGAGGCAGTTGTACCATTGCACAAGTTCTTAAATCCTCCACTAGGAAGAAAAAGGCATGATACAGACGTTGGGTAACTGGGGGAAAACACTTTATCAGCAAATTAGAAAGAGTACGCATGGCGTTAAACAATAACACTGGAGATCTGCATAAGTCTGTTAGAGGCAACAACCTAAGCATACCTATACTCAGCAGTTGCTAGTTTGCATGTCTCTCTAAGAATTTAGGCACAGAATGTATTCATGTCATTTCCTGTTTTTTGGTTGTAGTCTGCAGCCAGTCTGAATTTGTTCATCCTCCGTTTTGTAGTCTGCAGTATTGTTTCTCTCCTCCACATTTGAAGAGCATATTTTACATAGACTCACAATGAGATGTTGCCATACCCTAAGCCCCCCATCCTGCAGGATATGCCATTTTCAGAATAGAACATTTCCATTTTCATAATTGAACATATTTATGGCTGCAAAACATGATCGAAGGCACATTGACTGAACAGCATGTTGCCAGATCAAACTGACCTGAGACATGGTTCAGAGACAATTAGGTGGGGAAGCCCAATGCTAATGGGTTTGTGATACTCCTTTCAATACCTCAGGCTCTGTGCATATCCAAATACAATGGAATATGAAACTACCCAGGTGAAGAAATCAGGGACCATTCTTTGATCTTTTCTTACAGAAATCTTTGCTATATCCCCTGCATAACTAGACGTTAAGAGATTGTCATGGCTCCCATCACTGTCTAACACAATCAGCCCATTCCAAACTCCTTTGTCAATCCTATGAGAATCCCATTACCACTTTGTCTATGTTCCCCCTTCAGGGTAGGAAATAGGATATATAAACCCTAGATTTGGTCTCAGCAAATTATAGTACTTGGACATAATATGTGGTGCCCATACTGCCATCCTCACACACTGTCTGAGTCACTCTGCCTTTATCTTCTTCAGGATCGGTAACTATCACCCTCTTCACCCCAATCTTTCTCTAGCCAACCTTTCACGTCTTGCTTTCCAATAGCTTTGTATGGTTCTTTAAGTGTCTGATTTTCTGTGTGATTGTTAAATCCAAATAAAATACTTTGTCCAACTTTTAACTGGAGTCCTCTCTACAGTTAGTATTGGTATACATAGGTGAAAAGATCCTGCCATTACCCTCCTATCCCAGGTCCCCTTTGAGCTATAATTTCTCCAGGGAGATGCTGTCATTGCACAGAGGTGTTGTTAAACCATTAGTATTTGTAAGTAAATCTTCTGCTTTCTAATACTAATTATCCAGCTTGTCTGATACACAACTATCTCTCTTATTCCCCAACAGAGGCAGAGTGTGAAAGAAATGCACTTTTCTGCCAGAACTGCTTGAACTACAAAGCTGAAATCCATCTTCATAAAAACTGCAAATATCTGGTTTCACAGGACATTGTTCAGCTATAACTAGGCCCTTTCCCTTCTCCTTTTTGGAGTTCTTTAGGGGAGTTTGAGAGATTCTTTTTGGAGTTGTGAGAGCTTAGAGTGAGGAGTTCTCTCAGATCTGCAAAACCATGAAGCTTGTAAACTCCCCTCAGCCCCTAAAGGCGTGGCTGAGATCATTTCTCCCAGCTGAAGACTTCTGGATTGGTATAGTATTAAATCAAACCCTTTATGTGTGTCTCTCTCTCTTAATTTTCATGTCTTTGTAACTCTCTATAGTCTTGTATGCTTGTTATAGTTAGTGCAGCTGAGTGATTGTAGGGACTTTTACGTCTATGTCAATAAAATACTTACATTTGAACAATTTGTGTGATTTTTGACTGGACCTGACCCCGTAAAAATTGGGTTAAAGATCCTAAATACCCTGTCCTCTTTGCATGACTAAGCAGTGCATAGCTGATTTTTCCCTACAAGAGACAATTTGGGAATCCTCTTAAAGGGGTCCTAAGCAAACAAGGTAACAAATGGCTAGTAGGAAGAATCCAAGTAAATACCACTGATGAAGAACAGGCTGCATTCCAGGAAGTGAAGATTCAAAGACATGCCAGCTACTGAGCCCTGGGGTTATAGAAAGTACACACTAGTGTGCTAAAAGTCACACCAGAAGAGGAAACTGTATCCCCTACCAAGTACTGAGATGTTGGTACCTGACAGGGTTAGTGCACATCTGAGTGTTATATGAGACCTTTGTCTGCTAACTTGTTTGATGCTGAATATATTAACGCATTGATGAGTGTGCTTGATTTGAGGGGAAATACACCCTCCTTGCACCTTTCTCTGGGCAGTGAAAAAAAATCTGTTGGACCCTGGTGTAGTCTTTCATTGGGCACAAGACACATCAGTCAACTAACTCAGAACTTGTGCTGGGACAATGCCATTAGTTTGGGTGATTGTTTACCCTTGAACATTTTATTTGTAAGGCTATTTTGTTCTGAAGGATGCTTTCATTTTCAACACTGCTTTCCAATCTTCCTTTCCTCAGACAGCAGTATTAATCCAAATGTTTCCCTGTTTGGACAGTAAATGCTTGCTCTGTTGTTAAACACAAGCATGTAACTTTCTTACCTTTCTTTTGCACAGTGGTGGCATGGAGGTGGTGACTGTGAGAGAAAGACTTGAATTCCATTTTTATCCAATCAATTATTTTTTGTTCCAAGTGCCTTATTTTTCCTCAAGTAACTGACAGTCACATTTTGCAACCATCCAATATTTTTGATAGCTTTGAACATGTCCTATACCTCTATAAAAACTGGGTTTATTTTTTTAAAAAGAATTGTCATTCTCCACTCATTACAGAGAATATCCGAGAACATCAGTGATATATGATAAAGGAATGAGTCATCTATCACTTCTTCTACCAAATTAGCTCTATTGTCAAACCCCAGGAAGTTAGTAGGAAAGTAATTGAAGTATGACACATACTTACTCAATGTTTGCTGGTGATGGCAATCCATTGCAAATGGATTCACAATATTTATGAGATTCCTTCTCCTGAAACTCAACTATGCAGAAATTTCAGCTGTGTAACAGTTAAAAAAATGAATAAAACCACTGCAGCATTAAACTCATCTCAGATATTTTTCTCTCTGTTATGAAAGATATTTTACAATAATTCATCCCTTGACTATTAGATGTATAATAGCAAATTTGGAAAGTGAAAGTTTAAAAAGAGAAATATGTGACAACTATTCTGGCATGTACAATTTGAGCATTTACATGTTAATGAAAGATGGTTCAAATACAATCACATATTTTCTCAGATTTTCCCCATCATCACTTTCCCCGCTTTTCTGTCTGTGGGCAAGACAAGGCTAAATTTTATTGGGGGTTATGTCCAAGTTACCATAGGTCAGCCCCAACATCTCAGGAATGTACCTGAAAGGATCTTGGAATAATGGTTGTATGAGACAAAACTTTGAAAAAAAATCTTAAGGAAACAGAATGATGAGGGAAATCACAGTAGGATAAGCTGAAAAGGTATAGGATGAAACAAACAAGAAAGAAAATGGAAGAGAAAAATAGCAGTAGACAGTAAGCAGAGCTAGGAAGTAAAGTGATACTTCTAACTGGTTGCTTTGGTAATGAGTAATTTTTCCTGGTAATGAGCTGGAACAGTGTTTTTTGTTTTTGTTTTTGTTTTGTCTGTATTGACCATAGCTGTAATTCACTACTTTTCTGTATAATGTAAACAGTTACTGTTTGTTACTATTGCTAAGTGTATATGGTGACACAGGATGCAGAGAAAAGAAAGAGAATAAGAAGAGAAAAGAGAAGGGCTTTGGGTGTTGAAAGATACTGGAAGAAAGGAAAAAACAAATACAGAAATGTGGCCAAATAGGATGGAACAGGTAATAAAGCGTGTAAAGCAAGGTGCAAAGAAAGATGAAGAAATTGACAAGAGAAGATAAGTGGGTTTTCAAAAAATGAAGGAAGGAGTAAGAAAAAAACAATCACAGAAGAAAAGAGGAAAGTACAAAGAAAAGTAGAAAAGGAGAGGCAGAAGGATAACATGAGAGAGAGGGGGCGAGGGGAGAGAGTCGCTGCACAAAGGTAAAATAAGAACAGCAGTTATGAGAGAGAATTTAGGCCTGCACATCTGCTGTATTTTTTTTTTTTTTAAGAACACTGATTTACCAGTTACTCCTCCAAAATAGCAGGTGCTAAGAGGCCACAAAATACCATTTCAGGAAATCAGACTAGCCACAAAATGACGTTTCATGGTCATCCAGTTCTGCTCTAAAGACATATATGTTGGTAATCTACCTGGAGAAAAATACATGCATATTTCCCACAGATTAAGGATTCAAGTGTCTGTAAGTAAGTCCCCTCAAGTCAGCTGTCAACTTATGATGACCCCATAAATTTCATAGATTTTTCTTAGGCAAGGAAGGCTCAGAAGTGATTTTGCCAATTCCTCCTTCTGAAATATAGCCTACAGTACCTGTACAGTGGTGGATTCTCATCTAAGTGCCAACCAGGGCTGGCCCTGCTTAGCTCTAAAGATAAGATGGAATTGGGTGGCTTCAGACTGGGCAAAGATTTGAAGACCAAAGCCTTCAAAACACAAGAAAAGCTGTACAAAACCTGACTGGAAGTCTCCAATTAATTGCCCATTTTACTATGAGGAGCACCAAGCCAGTGAGTGAACAAACACTTGTCATTTAAATTGTGGAAGATAGGGTTGCTGTTCTTTTTTTTTCTGTTCTTTTAAATCTGCAGGTTTCAGATATGAACTTCTCATTTCAGCATCCTGAAGCACAATGTCTCATTTTACAGTTGTGGAATGATGACATTATTTCCCCACTGAGTTCAATGAAGCTTATTCCCATGTAAGTCAAATGAAAACAGGATTATCACTAGACGGTGAGAGATAGACAGTGTCCAAAGATGAGGCTTACATTTTATTATTTTATGTCAAGGTTTACCAAGTTGCTAAAAAATGAATTCACACAACATAAGAGTAAGTAATCAGAGTAGCAAGATACACGGCAAAGTTCAAAAGCCTTGCATTGGAAACACACACATACAAACACACCCCTACCTACTTACGCTAATAACTTCTGGTATGCATTGAAGATAGATGTGTGTGTTTTTGTAATGTATTAATGTAGCCAACCACACATGCTGCCCACGCCTATCTACCAGCCACACACAAGCAAGCATCCATGTCTACATCTAGGACAGAAAAAAAATTATTGAATTCACCTTTCCCTACAGAAGTGTAATTCTGCATCTCCCAAGACTGGCTGTAAAATAGAGTACATCTTGCCTCCAAAAATCTACTGTTTTGAGTCTTTTAATGTGTTTCACAAAAGTGTGGGGGGAAAATTATATATACATTTGTGGAAAAAGGGAGTGTATTTGAAAGTGTACATACTTTAGCCAATGGAAAAAAACACATAAAGAGTTGAATATGTTAGAAACACATGTACAAACCTGTGCATATTTTGAAAAAATATGCACAGATTTCTGTTTGGAAATAAAAAAGAATTTTGTAGTGCCATGTAGAACTGAGATGGGAGGAAAATGTCAGTGGGAATTTGAGACATACAGTGAAAGACAGATTTTCAGATTCCTACATGCATGCATGCCAGCCATACATAAAACAACCCCCCAGCACATTACTCTTAGCAAAATAAATCCTTGACCACTGACCAGGCAGAAGCACAATAGTGATGTGACTGCAAATGCATCATTCCCCAGCAGCATCTTCCCTGGAAACCACTGTGTTCCTTAGCATCTATAAAACCTCCAAACCATTCTAAAAGCTGTGACTACCAGCCAGAAAATTCCTTTTCCAACTACAGGAACAGGAAAGGTAGCCAAATGGGTGGTGGAACAGCAGAGAAGCAGATGGCAACAGAGTTAGGTGGTCTGGTATTAGGAATATGAAAATCTGTCAGTTTGGTTTTTAACGTATTTGTCAGAATTGCCCAGCATTTTTGTCCTGAACAAATTCTTTCTTGGATTGTGCACATATTTCAGTTTACATTTTTCCTTATCCATGCCATTTAATGTTTTTAATACAACATGTTTATGCATTTTCCCTATTGGTTAAAGATGGAATGGACAACTTTCAAAGGTGCAGTGTTTGCTCCTACTCCCAGAACCTTGAAAGTTTATGCATGCCACTCCAACCTGTATTTCTATAGAATCATAGCATCATAGAGCTGGAAGAGGGCCATGGAGTCCAATCCCCTGCCATGCAGGAATACATCATCAAAACACTCTCAACAGATGGCCACCCATCCTCTTTTTAACCCTGCCCCCCAAAAAAGAAGACCCCACCACACTGTAGGCAGCACAGTCTTCTCTCAATATTGGGCTACAAACACCCAGTCATATCCTCTATTGCCTTATTTTTAGGCCTACCCATCCATTTTAAGTCCTACACATTACTCAAACAGGTTCAGAGGCTGAAACTAGGGCAAAACAGATAATTGTGTGTCTGGGGGCATAGTTATTAGGGTGTAAGTTTCTATACTCCTCTCCCCCAGATATACATATTTTAAATTATACTCATTTACTTGCATATAATTTTAAAAAGAGTATTTTCCTGTGGTTTCTTTTTGATAACAGGAAGTTAAAAGAAATGTACATTAATTAGTCATCTTGCAGGCCATTAATTGGATAATTGTAGGGCAACTAAACATGGATGACTAAACATGTATCATAAGAGAACTGCTGCAGTGACCTGGAATATCTCTGCTATATTTGTTTTCTTACTGGAGGATATGGGGAGCTATACTTGTAGTAAGTGCAAGTTGATTGCCCTGCTGGTTCAACAGCTTGAAGACCACATATTTACAATGAAACCTATTGGGGGGTTGGAATTAAGCTTTTTTGGACAAAGCAGAGCAAACTGTCTTCCAATGGTAACACGGGGGATATGTTGATCTCTGTTTGTTAATGCATGCTGCATAGAAAACAAACAAGTTAAAGATGAGCAGGGGCTTGGAACAGATGTGTCAATGTTGTGTACACCTGTGACAAGGTCCATGACTTAAAGCATGGGGAACAAGTTGGGTAAAAATTAAAGGAGAGGGAAAAAAACTGTGACATCATTGTGAGGGCTAGACTTGGTAGTTGCCATCTTAGAATAGATGGCCAAACATTAGGAAAATGAGAGATATGGTCCTTTCAATTGCCCTGATATTCATTAGAAGTCAATCTCTGCTGAAAAATGTCTCCTGTATCCAACAAATGCCTCAGCTGCCTTGCTGACAATTTAATGTTCCAAAAGATGAAAGAAGAAACAAGAGGACTGACTTTTCAACTTGATCTTAACTACCATGGAAGAACTAGTCAATGGAATGGAAGTAGTGGGAACCTTGATGGCAGTGACCATCTTCTCCTGAAATTTGTTATAAGGAAAAGTGAATGCCAAATACAATGAGACATACACTATGGACTTTTTTAGAAGAAAATATTTCAGTAAACTTAGGGAAAAAATGGGTGAGATCCTATGGTCACAAATGTTCAAAGAGAAAGAGGTTCATGATGCATGGAACATTTTTAAGGCTAAATATTGAAGGCACAATAGTAAGCAACCCAATTAGGAAGAATGGGAGATGTCTAAAGAAATCAGAAACCCCACATGAAGTGAGATTTAAAAGGAATGGAATGTAAGAAATGGAACAAGAGAGTATTCATTGAAGAGGAACCCAAACAATAGCCAGTAAATTCAGGGAGAAAGTCAGAAAATTTAAAGCTCATATTAAGCTCTGGCTAGATAAAACATTAAAAAATAATTTTTAAAAGGATGGGGTGGATTGGCTATGCTTGGAACAAGGAAACAATAGGACTACTGGATGATGAAGATGTTGATCTTTATTGTTTTGATCTTTTCCAAAAAAGGAAAACATTGCTCAGTGTGGGGGAAACAGAACAAATGATGCAGAAAGGAGACTGTGTCCTAGACCCTTTTTGCACCTTACCTTTTCACAGTGCTGGGTTGCGGGGCTCGTGCAAGCAGACTCCAGAGAGAGGCTCTCGCTTCCCTGCTTCTTCAGCTCCACACGAGCTTCCTGCTCACGTAAGAGCCCCGCCTCTTCTTTTCGCAGTGCAGCCTGGAACAGGAAGCACGATGGGCCTGGCTCCTGAGGCTTCACACACAAGGTGAGTGTGCATGGGGCCCTGGAGCTGAAAATGAAAAAAATGCATGTGCGGTCCGTGTCAGGCCCTTGAGCATTGCGCAAATGTGAGTGCATCATGTGGACCGCTCCTCACATGTGTGCGACACTCAAGGGGCCCTTTTGCAATGGAAATGCCATGTGAAAAGGGCCCTAGAAAAGATAAAGAGGTAGCACAGGAGTACCTATCTACTCTAAATGATTTCAAGTTTCCAGGTCAGATGTATTGCATCCAAGAGTATTAAAGGGACTTGCAGATATAATTTTAGAGCCTCCATTCATTATATTTGAGAATTCTTTGAAAAGAAGAGCAGACTAGCAGAGGGCAGATATTATCTCCATATTCAAAATGGTGGAGGGACATCAATACCAGGAAAGATTCTAGAACAGATCACTAAACAGTTGATCTGTGAACATTTAAGAAAGAATTATTACTATGAGGTTCCTCAGAAATAAATCATGCCATATTCTCTCCCCTGCCCTCTCTCTGATAAAGTGAAAACCATGGTATATTGGGGAAATGTCCCCAATATGTTTTGTGCATAAACTGGTGAGAGATGGCCTAGATCATGCTACTATTAGGTCATCTTTTAATTATATGCTCACCAAACCTAGGGAGTGCTCACCACTTCTGAATTGCTGCTCATCCCATCTGATAGACTACAGAAGGATGCTTTCTTTCATCTGAAAACTTCTGTCACATTACCTTTGATAGCACTGTGGCTGTTGCTTCTAATTGGTTCAGTAGCTCTAACCTTTCCTAGTAAGTCCTAAACTATACAGGATTAAATCCAGAGTTGTCTCTTCTTATGAACAAATGTTCTTTGGTACCATCATTTAGGCTGCCCAGAAATTATACTCCTTTGCCAGGAATGTACTTTTACCTAGTCAATCTATGGGCAGCTGAAGTAGAGCTTGGAATATTACTTTTAAAAATATTTAGATACAGTTACAGTTCTAAGAGCTCCAAAAGTAGTTATCATTTTAATATTAATTGTATGCTTATCTGGATTAACTGATTATGTGAAAGTATATGTATGCTAAAGCTGGCTGGGTTGTGGTACAAACATACAGGCAGGCTAATGCAAGACCAAAAATATACACATGTGATAGATTAAGGGGGAGGGGAATCCTTACAGGATTAGTATGAAAATACCCTGTCAGTATGCCCAGAATCATCTCTATGGCCTAATGTGCATATCAAAGAAAAATGTAACTTTCCGGACATGATGGTGTTCAATATCCAATAACTTGGATGATGACATGCTTGTCAAATGTGCAGATGATGCCTAATTGGGAGAGGTGGCTAACATGCAAGAGGACAGAATCAGGATTCAAAATGACTTTAACAGGTGGGAGAGCTAGGGCAAAACTAGTAAAATGAATTCCAATAGGAACAAAAGTGAAATGCACAGATATAGGATGGGTGACTTCTGTCTTGATAACAGTATGTGAAAAATACCTGGAGTCTTAGTACACTACAAGTTGCACCTGAGTCAATAGTGTGACGAGGCAGGGGAAAAAAGCAGCCAATAAAATTCTAGGCCTCCATAACAGGAGTAGAGTGTTCAGACCGAGGGAAGTAGCAGTACCACTCTGTTCTGCTTTATGCTGGGCACCACAGTCCCGGAAGGATATTGGCAAGCGGGAATGTGTCTAGAAGGAGGTGACTAAGATGGTGGGTGGGGGGAAATCTTTGACGTGTGGCTGGGTTTGTTTAGACTAGAGAAGATTGAAAGGTAACAGGACAGCTATCTTTAAATATCTGTAGGGACATAATGTAGAATATTGAACAAGCTTGTTTTCTAGGACGCAAACTAAGGGATTCAAATACCAAGAAAGTGATTCTGTTTAAACATTAAGAAGAACATCCTTACAGTAAGTGTGTTGAATAGTAGAAAAACTGCCTTGGACTGTGTGGACTCTTCTTCTTTGGAGACCTTTAAACAGATGTTGAATGGTCATCTCTCAGGAGTACTTTAGGAATTTTGACTACTTTAAAAACTTGGAGATTACACATGGATTTTTTTTTTTTCCATTTTACTCTTGACCTGCTGTCTGTCTACAAAGTCTTCAGGGCTGGATTCCCTTTGTCTGCCAATTGCTGATGCAGTGGGTTCAGCTAGTCAATGTAGTTCAAGTAATTACTGAGCAGTCCCTTGGGTTGGATAGTTCCTTCCTATGATGTGAGCTCTGCTTAATTTTACAATATCCTGTGTGATATTGTGCAGCTAGGCCCCTGAGCTTGCTATACAAAGCTAGAGGCATTAACAATATCAGTCATATTGCCAATTAGGCACTTTACAGTCATATTGCCAATTATGGCTCTTTACTTTCTATAAAGATTTCATCCTAGCTCACTGTCTCCTTTTCCGGGTTCTCCCTGGATCAAGCCTGGATCAGGCCTGGATCAGGCCCCTATTAGCTGGAGTATGTGGGATAGAAATGGTCATGGTTGGAATTCATGATCACAGCTACTTTCTAGAACTGATTTGTATTCATGATCCCCCCATATTCCCAATTGTGGCAATAGTGTAAGGAATACATAGGAAACATAAAAATCCCCTAATCCTGCTTTACCAGCCAGCAGTTGCTGTGAGCGATGGAGACCCTGTCTCCTGCTGATCAGTATGTAGTAGATGGACATTTCCAGCCCCTTCCACCTAGTGGTCTCCAGTGAGAGGAGGAATTGCAACTGAGATCCTCCAGTTGCACTGAAGATTGTTGGTGAAGAGAAGTGGAAATGTTGGGCTGCTGCATAATGATTGACATGATAACAAAACTTTATTGCTTGTAGCAGCTGTTACCCAGTAAGGCAGGATGGGCAAGGTTCAGGAGATGCTGCATGGGGAGTGGGATCAAGCACTTAAGTTTACCTAATCAAGTAGGTGTTCTAGAATCTCATCTCAGTTAACTAAGTAAAGTTGAGCGAGTACATTTTAGTAAGGACTAAAAAGCCCCATAGCTTAAGGATCAGAAGCAGATGGGGTCCAAAAGTGTTACAGCTGTTGGCATGATTATTTTTGGGACTCAATAAATGGAAGGATTTATTATATATAGAAATGCACCCCACAGATATATAAAAGCTTTAACAATACTTACAATTTACAGTTTATCTCACCTGAATAATTTGCCAGATGGCATTCAAAACACAACAGTTTGAAACTATTTCAGTTATCTAGACTACAAAATTACTGTCCCTTACTGTTTTGCCACTCAGGAATAAAGTTTGAATCTTTCTGTTGAAATAATTTTATCACACTGATCCCAAAATTAAAAAAAAATTAAGAAAAATTTCAAAATCTTGTATATTCATATGCAATGGTAAACTTCCTGTTCTTTTGGTTCACAATAATCACTTAGCTTTATGTATACACACACACACACACACACACAAATTAAAAAAAGTATGATCAAGTCCACATACTGTAATTCAGAAGAAACTTACAAGAAGTAACCATGCTGTCTTCTTTTGTTCAATTTTCTTAAAAGTACTTTGAGGCTACTCTAGCAGTGATTGATCTGCACACAGACCAATTCTTCACCTTTTCAAATGTATGCAAATTTAGGCTTTTCAGCTAGCTATCAACATACTTGAATGACATAAAATGCAACAAAAATGCCTTTAGACGAAGCTTTCAGTGTTCTAAATGTGACAAACTCCTTTATAAATCAGTCATTCTCTTCTTCTACCCATCCATTGTCATTTGGCTTTTAACATTTCATTAAATAGATTTTTTGTTAACTGCTTATACCAGTGGTTCCTAATCTTTTATTTACCAAGACTCCTGTAAAATTTAATTTTGTTGCTGGGGACTACCAAGACTTAAGTCAAGATTTAAATTTGCAGAAAGTACAACATTTAGACCTAAATATTTAAATTTAGATTTTAATATATAAAATATTAAAATATTTATTTATTTAAGGCTTCTGGATACTAGGATTCAAATCCCTGCTCAGAAACTGGGTGACCTTGGGCAAGTCACATTCTCTCAGCCTGGAAGGAAGGGAAAGGCAAAGGCAAAGACTTTCTGAACAAATCTTGCAAAAAAAAAAAAAAACCTCTTTAAAAACTAGCACCTTAGGATTGTCTTAAGTCAGAAGTGACCTGAAGGCACAGAACAAGAAAGTGCCACCGATGGGGGAGGTTATTTCTAGTCATCATGTCTCTCCCATTTGAAGACTGATTTATGGAGAATCTATGGCAATACAATCATGGGGTTTTCTTGGAAGATTTGTCTCCTCTATAAAGTACAAGAAGTGTGGATACAAAACAGATGTATTTTAAGACTTATGTACATCTGTACACTGATGCACACCACCACTACCCCACTGCTGTGTCCCTGTTGCTGCCGCTGCTGTTGTGTCCATCATCAGGGCTTTGTCAACCCTCTGTGAGGGGGGTTTTAATGGACCACCAGAGGTCCCCAGACCCCAAGTTAAGAACCACTGTCTTATGCTATTTACTGGCATCTTAAAAAGCCGCATTTGATTTAGTAACAAAAATCAACAAGATGATATAATCTGACCTATTGGCATATCATATTTACTGAAAGTGTTATCAGATTTCATAGGTACAGATAAGTGGTAAAACTCCCATGGCTTAGTATTTTAGAATTCTGCTTGGCTGTTTTTTTTAACAACAATGTTTATGAGCTCCATGCCTCTCCCAACTACCCCTTGAGTGGGGAAAGAACTTCAGCGTTCATATGCTTGTAATCATGTCAATTCATTGTACGTACACTAACAAATACATTCTCTAGTTTGGTCCAGGTTACAGGGCCTACAATGTCCTCTTTGTTCCCACAAAGATTCTGGTGGACCATGCTGAATAGCTATGGTTAATATAGTCTGGAATACTTACACATTTGAACTGCAGAGATCAATCCACCAAATGTCAACTATCTTGATCAGAACATTAATGCTGATCCTTTGATGGCTATGACTTGTTCCGCACTGGACTGCTATAGTATTATTATCCATCTGGCCCCTCCTGAAACTGCAAACCCTAGGATTCCATAGGATGTTGCAAATGGAATAATAGTGCTATAGCAGTCTAGTGTGGAAATGGCCTATGTATAATAACTGAGAGTTTCCTTTATATTTCAAAGGCTAGATTTCTTACAGATCTATGAACTGTTATAACTGTTAACACATCCTTGATATACCCAGGAGGTAAAATTAGTCTTTCAAATGTTTTGGATGACACTTGTAGACTTTCAACAGCACACAAAGAATCCCTATTCCATCAGACACTGGAATTATTTCATTGTAAGCTTGTCAACCAGTTATTTACAAACCAACAAAGAACCATGGTGCTTTCATGCAGCATGTTTAATTATGTCTAGTAAAATGAAAAGCTGCCAGCATTCTGAAGGAGATATGAATTGTTCTGTGTGTTTTTTTCTTAATGTATTTACCATAGAAATTATAGTATCACTCACAACACAAACAACATGTATACAGTGAGAGAGAATCACTTTGTACTCTCAATTGTTTGCTCATTTCTATTTACAAAACAAGCATCACTGCTTAATGTTGGCACATACATCCGTATGTGGCATAAACAAAAAAAATGCTCACAAGAATAATTTATTTCCATACATTCTGCATATTATTAAATAATGCAAGAGAGCACTAGGTTTATATTTCCTCTTAAAGACAAGAAGTATGATGGCTTTGGTCTAAGAGAATATATATACTCCACAGATGTAGGAGACTGATTCCACTTCAACTATCCTGGCTCAGTCCTACAGGATCCTGAAGTCTGTAGCTTGGTTGGAATCCTTTCCTAGAGAATTCTAATGATGTAGTTCAGAGGAGTCGACTAGGGCTGTCTAGGAGAAAATCTGAAGTACATCACCAAAGTAAATATCCCACAGTTCCATAGGATGGGCCACAATACTTAGTGTGGAGCCAAACTGCTGTCATGTACACCTGCCTAACTTTCAGTTTGTCTATATTATGGATATATTGTGAGTGCCACTGAATTTTATACAGCCACTATACATTTATAGAACCATTGCTTGACATCCTGTGCCTAACCTGTAGCAAATCTCTTGTATTTTCCCTGACAACTCCCAGATATGGATCATTAGACTGCCTGCAACAGGAGCATCAAATGCTGATTTGGATTTGCTTAAATGCAGCATATTACATGATTAATGAGGTGACAAAGAAGCAAGGATGTTTAACTTCTGAAAACAAGGAATCTTATTCAGATATGTGTTTCTGTGTGGAAGTAGTCACTAAAAAGTTCCATCATATTATAAATTATTCATGTAGAGCAGGGATGTGCAACAAATGAGAGTCTTGGCCATTCCACCCACAGGCATCTATGGAAGTGCAAACCATTTTTCCTTAGTTCAGTTAATCAGCCGGGCTGCAGGAAAAAGGCAGCTGAGTAGGTGCTATTGTAGGACAGTGACACAACTGGAATAATTGGTAGGAAAAAAGATTCAGCCTCCCTGTTACCAATGATGGCATTGGATTTGTTGTTGCTCACTTTCTGCTTGTGAAATACATTGATATCTCTCATATTCCTCAAAAACATATGTCATTCAAACTGTCATTCTTCATGTTTGTAATCTTCCTGCATCTCACATGCCTGCTGTTTTATATGGCTTCAACTCACATATCCTCAATGTGTTATTCAAATACTGTTTAATGTTTCAGATGTTACAAAAATAATCATTGCATGAACAAACTAAAAATGCATCTACAGGACATGAGAAGTAGTGCTTATGAGGGCAACACTTATTTTATGTTGTGACAGACTGCCTCTTCCAAGGAAAATAATCACATATAAGACTACAGATGAAAAAAGTTACATCTCATCAAATTAAATTGCAATGAATGTCATGTGACTAAGCTCAAACATTTATGAGAATCTCATATTACATTTTTCCAATAGCTTCAGATCTTAGATGGTCATTCAAATCCAGACTACAACAATTCAACAAGCAAAAAGAAAAAAACTAAAAGTTCACACAGAGCACTTAACTGAAGAATCGTAGAATCGTACAGTTGAATAACCCCCTGCTTAATGCAGGATCTCTAGCTAGCGTACTCTCAGAGATATCGAGAGAAGGATGCCCCACCAGCTCTCTAGACAAATGATTTCATTGTAAAACTGCTCTCCTTGTCAAGAAGTTCCTTCTAATGATCAATCAAAATCTACTTTCCTACAACATAAAACCATTAGACCTAGCCCTTTCCTCCAAGACAGCAGCCTCCTCTTTGCGACAGCATTTGAAGTATAAAGAGTGTGGTTATGTTATCCCTAAGGCTCAGAAAGCGAATAATTAGACAGGCCATTTCTGTACAATGCCACTATAACACTATAGCAGCGGGTTGTTCCCAGTCCAAGAGCTGTGCTTCCATATGACGTCACTATCCAACTGCTATCCCATCCCCAAGTGTCACCGAATTGTCATATTGTGTTTCTGGGGGGGGACGATTAAGAGCCTCCTATAGCGCTTCAATCCCATCGGCCGTCATAGTGCAGTACCATTATAGCACTTGATAGCACTTCCTGTTATCCAGCAGTGGGCTGGCTGTGGATAGGCCCAGCTCATCCCTCCCTCAATGAGTACCAAGGCATGTAACTTTCTACCACCTTTCTCTGTTTATTTTCAATGTTTCCTTTGAGTCAATTTTTTAAATTGTTTAAATACATTTTTAAATAATATAGGGCAAAAATGCAATAGTGTACTGGCATGTCATGTTGTTACAACATTGCTGTGTTAGTACAGCTTCCAAAAAAAATAAAAATAATCACTGCCCAATCAGGGGCAGTGGGGCAGGGTGAATGGGGCATAGGAATGGCCAAGGATACTTTAATGCAGAAAAAACACGAGTGGCAATACCGCTACCCATCTGCTTAAAGGGGGAAGGTGCAGAAAAGAGCATCTCTAGCCCAATGGCATCATGTGAATGGCAATGCTGCCATTATAATGGTATAATGTGCTAGTGGCCTTTAGTGCAGAAATGACCTTGGAAACCCATCCAAGGCTCAGAAAATGATTAAACCCAGGGGCTACAAGTCAAATCACTCAAACATGAACTAGAAATTAAGTATGCTAGTGTGAAATACATACTCATTTGGTTAAAACATAATAATAGATCATGTTGATCTTCTGAGAAATTATCTTATTTACTACAATTAGTTTTTTTCAAAACTGATCAGGATCTGAAGGTCTCTCATGGAATACAAATTACAACATACTATAAATCAAATAAGACTAAGTTAATAATAAAATAATTTGGATAAAAATAAGATCAAACTAACAGCTATGCATATCAAAAGTAAAACCAGCAACAAGTTCTTTTAAAAAGTGGAGTTGTAAAAGCAATTTATACAAAAAAATCAGAGATTCCTTGGAAAATTATATGGCCTTTGCCTGACACCAGAAAGAGTATAATTTAAGTAAAGGCACTGCACATATCCTCTCTGTTACAGCTACTTGCCTCACCTTATTTGGCATGGCTACCTGGAAAAGGGCCTAAAATTAGCAGTACCAACAGTGAATAACAGCAGTGAATGTGTGTATATAATATTTTATACTGTAGAATTGCATCAGATAATTGCTAGGATATATTTTCTCTGCCATGTCCCTGATCCAAATCCCCCAAATGTTTTTAGTTGACACATGTGCACGCAAGCAAGATGCATTCAGGCTTCTCTGACACTGTAATTTGGCCCACATCACTAATGCACACATGTAGGAAACAATTTTCTTGAAGAGAGAGACAAATGTGACAGTTTATTCTATATTTTTTTTAAAAAAACTTTCTGTCAAATTTATGGATTAAGTAGCAAATTTTGGGAAGCGTCTCTCAAAAAATTTAACCAAGCAAAATTCTCACCTGTTCCTGATCCATCTCCATTTAGAACTACACACACATACACACACTTATTTTCAGTTCTTCTTGTAATGGTAGTTTTGAATCTCCATCTCTCCCATTCTAATTGTAGGACAAAATCTGTTGCACCACTAAGAATGGTACTCTCTGGGCAGTAAAATTCTGTCCATCTGATTATGATGGGCTGTTTTGTGATAACCAGGGACCATTCTCTGTACTGGGGGATATGTACATAAACACAGTGCCTCTATACCTTAATAATATCTAAAGGGAAACTAGATTTTAAGGATAGGTTCCTAAATGACCTTCAAGATATCATGGCCTCATTGTTGATTAACCTACTAGTAAATGAAGAATATACAAGGATATTAAGATGTTCCCAGGGTAAACTACTGGAGTGATAGCTTAAGACAGATTTGAAACTTTAGCATGCTGGATGAACAAAAAGCAATTTGTTAGTAATAGCAGGTTCCATCTGTAGTCATTACCTTGCTGGGAAACAGTCTGAAAATTAAATGAATAGCTCTGGATTTCTCTAACAATCCAGGAAAGTTTCATCATTCTAATGCTCAAGCCTCTCTTTTTATTTTCACAGTTATCACTCTTTGCTATTGTGTGATTTATTTCTTTAGAACAATTCAATCTATTCAACTGCACATCTCGTATCTGCCTCCCTTCCCTTCGAAGTGGGCAACCCAAAGTATATCTGTAGACCTTCTCTTCCTTAATTAAAAAAGCATTTACAAGTGTGGGGGTTAGCATTTTTTTATTACTAATGGAACTATCTGTGCATGTGAGAGAAAGTGGTTATTCTCCCACTCAGTGCTCTCTCCTGCCCTCAAGTAGGAGACAGGAACCCCACTTTGCCCTTGGAAATCTTAACAGCTGCCATCATCTACTGATTTTAACTCCATTTTCTATAGTGACTCAGTAGGAAGCCAGTGGGGAAAGAACCTCTGAACTCAAAGGCTGAATTCTGTCTACAAGTGCAACTGGCAGGCCCATGGAGAGAGAATGTGGACAGAGAAGTTCTTTAAGGAAAGAGTTTTATTCTAAACAGGCAATATAATGACAAAAGATATCTTGTTCATGAAGGCAACCACCTTCAGGCACTACTTAGTAGTTACAAAGTTACAAACAAGCCTAAGTTATTTCAACCATAGTTTTAAAAAACCCCAAACCCTCTAATGTAACTAGCTAAGAACATTCCTAATCTACTCACATTATTATCCAGATGCTGGGATATTGTTGGGGAAAGAAGTCAGGAATTTGACCCTGTTTGGCCCAACTTGCAACTGGCCTTCTGTTTCTGCTTGATGTTCCTTTGTCTCTCTCTGCTTCATGGTCTCTCAAGCCTTTTTACAACTTCTTGGTCATTTCTGCACAAGATTGTTATAGAGCTATTATTCCATTTTCAACATCCTATGGAATCTTGTGGTTTGCAGTTTAGGAAGGGGCATTTGAGGTTCCTCCCTAAACTGCAAACCCCAGGATTCCATAGGATGTTGAAAGTGGAATAATAGCACTATAACAATCTAGTACAGAAATGGCCCTTGTCTGAAGCATCTCAAAGCTTCTCACCTTTCCCCTCATCTGCTCTTGTTGATTGGGCAATTGATTCTCATGACCTCTGATGCCCTCTGTGATGCTGATCCCCCCAATAAATGTAACTTAAACCCAATACCTCATTAACGCCCTGTTTACCTGGAGAGAAAACTATCCCCCTTCAGTTATGTTGCCTAGATAATGGTAAGAGCCCACTCACAGTGCAGAAGGAAAAATAGCACAAATGTGAATTTTTGAATGTGATTTACTTTTCCCCTGCACAATAATTTCCCTCATTCCTCCCATTACACCATGCTCATATGCATGTAGGAATTCCAATTTTTGTTTCTCTAAAACACACACCTTTCCACAATTATTAAGTAGAGAGTGATGAACATGGAGAGGTAGCATCAAACAAAATAAATTTTGTCAAGAGAATTTGAGCCAGAAAATGATAATAAAAACAGTGTCTTATATCCTTACATAGAAGAGCAAGACATAATAAATTTTATACTAGGATACTAGGAATAGGATAGAAACATTTACTTGAGCTTCAGTATCCAACTTGCATTTTATCACAGTTCAAGTTTCTAAGGAAATACCTTTTCTGTTGAGCGCTGGTCTCTTGTATTAAGGAGTAGCATTTCTCCTTTTGGTGTCCTGTGAGGAGGTAGTTGCTTGCAGTTGTATTTTCTTTTGAGTTTGTCTTGGTTGGAAACACGCTTTTGTAAAGTGGCCATACTTTCTGCATGCATTACTGCATGCATTATCCCCACTGCAGGACATCTTTTGCATCTATGACTGTTTTCTTCACAGCAGGCATTTCTCTTGGCAAGCTTTTAATTCAAGGATGTGTGCAATTGCATACAATTAGATGTGAGATTTTCTTGTTCTGTGAAAGGCTGCCACAGATAGGATGTGGTGGGGGGAGGCTTCTGCCAACACTTATTTGTCCAGTTTTGTTCTCTGTGCTTTGCAGCTTTACCTTGATTTCAGCAGGCGGTTAGAGAGATTTGATTGCCTTTCCCAGATTCAAATCACAGGCTAGAAGTCATTTCTCCATTTTGCCATCTCTGACTCATAATGTTATCTGATCCCTAATTAATGATTCCACAAACATCTCAAAGGTCCCAGATTGACTCATTAATTTAAGATCACTAAGGAATTATTCTATTGATTCCCCTTCTTTCTGTACCTTGCAGCAAAACTTACATCTTTATATCTCTCATTGCTCATGGGTATGTAATTCTTAAGTTTGTTTAGAACTTTTTTTCCCAAAACTTGCCTGATTTTTTTGCATTGCATGACCTCTATATGTAGAAAAATAACTAACTTTTGAGGATCTTCTTTTTGATACTTACAGCCCTGTGGCTTCCATTTGCATGGTGAAGTCTTACTTAAATCTCTCCTGGGATTCTCCTAAATTACCACTTATCAGATTTCTTAAGTACTTGAGCTGTTCAGTCTCAGTTTCACTTTTCTTCCCTTTATTTTCTTCTTTTTCTTTTCTCTTATATTATTTCTTTCACCCACTTCTGGTAACATATAATGTTTTCCATCTTAAAGGAGAATTTGGTCATAGGAGACATTCAGTGCATTATTTTCTCATGCTCTAAACATTTCAGAGATGAAACTGGGACTTGTTTGGCCAAACAACACCAGAGTGTGGTTAAGACGGCAAAAGTTATTAATAAAACACAACACAGGCCAGGAGAGGCTGCAACAGTTTGCTCTTGCCTGAACTTACTGGGAAGGGTAAGATTCCACCCCTCCACTCCTCCATGCTGAATTAACTGAATTAAAAGTACTTGTGCATTTTGAAATTGATTTCTAGCAATTAAGTAAATTGAGGACAAAGATGGAAAGTGGAACATTTTAAAGGCAGCCAAATTGAGATAGTTGGAGTATATGTTTCATGCTGTTTTCTTCCTTTAGAATCCCTTCATCTTCTACAAGGGGTAATTTTCTAACCCAGGCGTGAGCAATAACCTAAAAACAAGGAGAAGGAATTGTATGGATAATGAGGAATATATGGTGATGCTGAGGTTGTATTTAGGCACTCAGTGCTCCTTTCCTGAAGGGAAAAATATCTTGGTTGAAAAAAGTTGAATTTGCTGCTCCTGAAACCTTTCTAGGTGTAATACTTCTCTCTAAAGGATCACCACATTCCTTTTTTTTTTTTAAACTTAACAAAAAATATTGCAATATATATAGAAAGTTGGAAGCAGCTCTTCAGATACTTCAGGTTTCATTTTTTTCAATTTTAAGAAGGTTGGTGCAGCAGTCTCTGGTGGAAAACTGAGTCAGGGATTTCTGGAGCTTCTTCACCTATGAAAGGTACAGTCACACTTATCATTTGATATTGAATATAATTCATCTAAGTTCAAGCACAACTTAAAAACAATGTCACAAAAACAGTGAAGAACATCTAAGGCTACCAAAGAACATTATGTACTAGGGATGGTATGCCTATTCACAGTTATTCATTTCTTGGCTGAAAAATGGATTTCCTGACGAGTCAGGAAAACTGGTTGAGAAGGAAAATAGTGAGGGCAGAATTCTGTGCCATTTCTCAGTGTTTGGAGAAAGTATTCTGCATTGGAATGCAAGTGGGTTTTTTGCACAAAAATTGTGGTTTTTTATGAGTATAAAAATTTGTGCCAAAACATTGCTTCTAAAAACACACATGATTTTTTCTACAATTTTTTTTTCCTGCAGAAAGCACCAAATTTTGCATAACTCCCTCATATCTGTTTCTGGAAGAATGCATAGAAATGCTTGTCTCTGCTGCAGTGGGGAGAAAAATGCAGAAATTATCCTTTACACATGAGGATGAAATAGTCAAATATTCACATTTCTATTATGTATTTAATTACCCATAAGTGATATTAAATGTCCAACCCACATAAAACACTTTTATTTCAGATTCATTTTTATCCAATGCCTGGCTGGCAAAGAGGACCGCAAAAAAATATTGCCTGAGATCCTGCATCAGAGGCATTGACTTGTAACTTTACAATTATGTATCCATATCTCTTACACAATACACAAACCTGCTAGTGAACTGAGGTAGTAAGTATTAGTATCCTATGTGGTGTGCTGTTGTGTAATGGGAGATTGTGTTGTACAACGCGGAACTAAGGGAGACACCCTGGTATTCAAGGGGGACATTTTTAATGGGACCCATAGCACTATGGTTTCTCTTCTGGCACAAGGGTCCCAGAGATGTACCTGTATCTCTGCTCTCCTTCTGAGAATACAAACATTGTACAATGGCACTTACCTTCACAGTCATACATTGATTAATCATCTGACTTTCTATTTTTTAAAAATATGTCTCATTTTCTCTGTCCTCCTTCTGCTCTTTCCTGTTTCCCTCAGGTTGCTTCAGTTACTGTAAACTGAGTTCAAAGTGCAAAAGTGTGTTGTTCTTGTTGTTGTGTGCCTTCAAGTCATTTCGAACTTATGATGACTCTAAGGCAAACCTATCATGGAGTTGTCTGGGGCTAAATGTGTGTGACATGCTCAGTGGGTTTTCATGGTCGAGCAAGGACTTGAACACTTGTCTTCAGAGTTGTAGTGCAATGCTTAAACCACTATACTATGCTGGCTCTCTCTGCACTCAATTAATTCAGCAGGGGAAGGAAAAGAGGAGGGGACAGAAGCTTGCCCATCCCTGCAGACTCAGGCAAAAGCCAACTACTGTAAACTCTCCTCGCCTAAATGTTCTTTCTCATTATTAATGTTGACCATCTTGAGCACACTCTGATATTGCTTGGTGAGATGTATCCTGGTTCTCATCTATGAAATATTGAAAGATATGAGACAGCTCATATGACCTGACTGATTCCAAGGCCTTGCTGGCCCAAAGTCACCCTTCACAGAGTTAAAATGGACATTCTAGAGTCAAGATGTACAAGGGTAATTTAAAAATATATAAAGAAAATAGAGTTCTTTGGTAACAAAGGTAAAGTTTTGTAGTGGTAGGATTAATAGATAATCAATGCTAATTCTCCCCCTTTTTCTGTTGTGGCTGGTCAAAGAAATTTTTACAATTTTTTATAGTGCTTCAACAGAAGCAAAAGTAGGACAGGAAACACAAAATATCATTATTGCCTGCACAGGTAATTATGGCTCTACAAAGCATTAAGCTTTTTTTGTTGTTGTTGTTATAATTTGGTTGATTCATCATTTGATGCTTATTAAAACAAGTTTGTTTTTACAAATGTTGTTTCCCAAGCCCATCTGAGTAATCATGCAGCTTGTATTTACTTCTAGATGTACAACAACTGGATTAAAATGTTTTTTTTTCTTTAATACTTTGTGATAATCTGCTAAATAGTGTAGGCCTCATTTTAATTAAGCGAAACTGAATTTTAATCACATGTGGCAAGCCTGTCAGAATCAATATGAAGGCATAAGAAATCTGTTTATTTGCATAAAAGCAAACAACTTTATATAGTAAAAGGAGCTTTGTAAAGAAGGAAAATAATTTACAATGAATACTACCCAATAGGTGAGCTTCAAACCACAATGAATTTCAAGTTTACATCTATGGCTGATGTACTTAAAAAGGAAGATTTCTAGTATGTAATGTACCAGTACCACTGGTATATCCATAAAGCGAAGGCGATGGACATTCTTTACCTTTCCTAAATACCTTATCTCTATACCTTGAACACACATGATCATCTCTCATTTGGGCTGTTAAGCAGGCTCAGAAAGGCTGGTTAGTAATTCAGAAGGAATCCACCAGGGAATTACACCAGGACTCTCCACAGAGGTTCTACTTAGAAGGTACTGGGGAAGAATGCTACATAGAACCTTAAAGAGACGCTGCCATTTAGAGCTGCCAATACTAGTCTAGATGGACCAATGGCCTGATTTATGATATGGCAGCTTCCCATGTTCATCAAGAGCAGACAGTGCAGTACCATATTTTGCCTAGACTTCAGAGTATGCATGCTCCTCTTTCTACATTCCATTGCCTTTAACTTGTATGCCAATTTCATTAATGGTACCAGCTATTAGGCACATGAATATCCATGCAAATCCATCCAGAATCCCAAATTGCTACAAAGTGCTTTCTATTAAAACTTTGAGAAATTGCATTAGTGGAAAGGCATATCTTTCTTCTTCTGTTTGGTAATTAGTATTGTTAGAAACTAATTAAAGCAAATATGCAAAACTTATATAATTAATTAGCCACACAACTGCCGCAAGAATGAAGCTGTTGCTACCACCAAAGGTGAGCCAATCCATCGGTTCTGTTCTGGCTCACTCTCTTACTTGGAGACTTTATTAGCACTGTAACTGTAGATTAGGGGGCACTGTTTGAAGGGACAAACTGTTAACATCAAAGTTGAGTTTATCTATCTGCTCTCTTCTTAATCACTGTACCTGGTAAACCTGATAAAGAGTGTGGCACAGCTGGACCCTACAGCTTTCTTTTGCTATTTTTACTGTGATTCATAAGGCTGGATGTCCTTGGATTTTAGTATTTCTTCTTTTAAAAAGTTTTAAATAGCCATTGTGATTTTGCTGCTTTTAATTGGTAAATTGCATTCCACTGTATTGCTTGAATTTTGTATTTATACTTGTGACATCTTACTTGGGATCCTACTTGGCTAAAATAATAATATCTTGAGTGACAGAGTAACTCAGCAATAGGTTGCCAGGCAAGCAGAATAGCTGCTCAGAAGAGAAACCCAGCCCATTAGTGTGAGGGAGGGGCTGAAGGCTTGAGAGGGAGAATATATATAAAAATGAGTCCCATTTTTGGCTGTCCTTCCACCAGAGAGAGCTCTGGAATAAAGTCCCTCAGTCTGCCAAAGCGGAGTTGTCTGAATTGGAGGGTTTGTTTCTTGGGGAAAGCCAAGAGAAACAGACAGAAGAGATATCAATCCATTTTTCAATCTGTTCAGAAAATGTGACCTAGATTTGAAGGTTGAGCCTTCAGTGACAGAATAGCCAAAGGACTGATAGTGCTTATGTATTATATTAATGGAGCTTATATGAGGATTCCAGTACGTTAGAAAACTTTTAAAAAGAACTTCAAAGAACTGTATTTCCTTCAAACTGCATATGAACCCCAATTCTTTGTTCTGTTTGTTATGTTAATAAAGATTATAGTTTATTTTTATAAATTTGGACTCAGCTGAGTACTATATAGTATTTAACACCCAAACAGAAAATGTGCTACCATAAAACTCTAAAGGTGTTCAAATTAACCGTTGAAATGCCTTGCTCTTTACTCAGAAGAAGTGTTTAACAGGGAAGGCAGAGGTTTGTGTATGAAGTGACAGGCACTTTATCAGATTGGGGGAGCTGCTCTACCCCTATAAAAGAGAAGAAGCAGGCCCAATCACAATATGCAACTCAAGTGAGTCCCTCCCTCCCTCCCTCTCTCTCTCTCTCTCTCTCTCTCTCAAGATCATAATTCCAAAGTTTTCCCTACTAAATTATGGGAGTTGCTGTTTAACACAGTGGAGGGCACCAGCTCAGACAAGTGTGCCTTATAAGTCATTCAAGACAATTAAGCAGGACTTTGTGGCCAGTTTATTGTTGAAATATGTGCCTGTACCAAATGTACATAATAATCCTCTTCTTGGCACAACAAAGTCATGGTAGGTGCATATCCACCATGCCATTATTGTTGTTGTTGTTGTTATTTGTATCCCGTCTCTCCACACGAATCGAGGCAGCGAACAACATGAAATACATTATACATTACAAATAGCATGTATTTCTATACCGCTTATCAGCTAAGTGCTCTCTAAGTGGTTTACAATGTGTGTGTTTTTTAGCTAATTGCCCCCAACAAGCTGGGTACTCATTTTACCGACCTGCGGAAGGATGGAAGGCTGAGTCAACCTGGAGCCTGGCAGGATCGAACTCACAACCTTGTGGCTGCAGTACTGGCATTTAACCACTGCACCACCAATAGTTCTTTTCTTCTTCTTCATTTTTTCTTTTTGCCTGTGTTTCTTCCCTCATAAGCACTACTGTAATGAGTGAAGGTTATGCGGCAACAGTTATTTGACAGATTTTACCCCTTAGCTAACAAGCATATTTCATGCACACTGTGTAATTGGGACATACTGAAGTGCTTTGCAAATATGAACTAATTAATTAAAGGTGAACTAACCTTTAGAAGACCAGAGTTCAGGCCTGGCACAGATAAAAGTAATACTTAGAATTCATTGGCGAGTTCCTTTGTCAAAGTACTTGGCAAACATTAAGTAATTGACAGTGCAACAGGGCAACTCTGAAAGTACTTCAAGCGCATGAAACTTCAAGTAAAGATAATAAAACCACGTAGACAGATTTTTCCATGATTAATTAACCTAAAAATGAATCTGCTAATCTGGTAACTGAACATATCAAAACAACTAGGGGATAGAATATATGGTAGGATTTCTCTAAACAATTGCTCATTTTACTTGTTGTTTACTTATATTTCTGACCTCTCACCATACAATCCTATATTTGTCTGTCAGAAGCAAGCTTTGTACATTTTTATATTATTATCCGTTTCCACCTATAATGTAAGCTGTTTTAGGTCCCATATTGGAAGACAGAACAAATAAGTCCTTGTTGTGTTTCTTAAGACTTGAGTGTAAGTGCATAGGGGATTTCAGCCTAATGCTTTTAGTTGGATTGTAGAAACTACCAGTGGAGGTCCAAAAGGGGGAAAGGGATACGGTCTGCCCCTGATGTGAAACATAAGGGAGTACAATGGCAGTTCTTCATTCCCCTCTCCCTCACTGAGGCATAGAAAAGGGACAGAAGGTTGCAACTGTGAGGAAAGTAAATTGACCCATAGACCTTGCAACCTGCCTCAAGGCAATGTGCTCTCCCCTTTTTCCACATTGGAATTTCCTTGAGTAAGAAAAGAAGGGAGGAGACTGGGGTGATGGCAGGTACTGCTTCCTTTTGGAAATGAAACCATGTGTCCTCAAAGAAGCAGTCCTACTTGTCTGTGTTGCAACAGAGAGAAAAAATGAAGGGGGAATAAAAATGGAATCTAGAAGTCCATTTAAGACTAACGGATTTCTATTTTAACAGGAGCATTTTTACATATCAATCTCCTTCCTCAGATATAATGACTGGGAAACTGGGCTGGTATTCTCAAAAGCACATGCTAAAATATAAATCAGTTAGTTTTAATCGGGCTGTCGATTCCTTCCTCCCTTCCCCTCCCTCTTCATTTTCAGTCATCCTCAGATGGGAGTTATATTCTTCCTTATTCAGTGTCTTTTCTTCCTTGCAAAATGGTGAGTACTGTGGAGTTGTGAGGAGCATTATCCAAGGCTCATATTGTAGGACTCATATATGACTGGAGCGGCTATAATTAAATCCAGTATCTTGGCATTTTGGCAGGTAACTGTTAGGGCTCTTCTTTTTTTTTCTTTTTTTTGGCCAGGTATCTGTTAGCTAGCCTAGATTATAAGAGTTCATTAAAAAAAAATGTAAGGGTGATATAACCATAATCCAAGATTATGCCCTACACAATAGAGGCAGAAGAAGGAGAAATTGAAAGATTCAACGCTGGAGCCTAGGGAGAAATTGACCACACACCCGCACAGGATATGTTGATAATCAAAGGCAATTGGAATGAAAAAATAAGAAACAGAGCAGAACCAAAGATTTTTGGAGAACTTGACCTAGGATCAAGACAAGGAACAGGAGAAACTGACTGAATTTTCTGAGGCCAAAAGTTTGTTCACATTCCTCAGGCAACCACAGAAACAACTGTATACATGGATTTTACCTGATGACCAATATAGAAATCAAGTAGACTACATAATTAAAGCAGAAAATGGAAAATCTACTTTATTTCTGCAAAAACAAAACCAGGAGCAGTTAGAGTAAAGCTGAAGAACTGCACTAAATCATGCCAAATGCAACCTGAAGAACATCCTTGTAGAATTTAAATAAAATACAAAAAAAAAAAAATAGATATGTATTATTAAGCCTAATTGACTAGGAGCCAGAAGAACTTTGGACTGAAGTCAGGGACATTGTGAGGGAAGCATGCAAAAAGATACTATCCACAGCCAACAAGAAAGAAAAACCGTATTGGATGACAGATGAAACTCTTGAAACAGTAGACAAGAAGGAAAAGGTGACAGAAATAGGATCAGAATCCTGAATGCTATTGTTATGTAACTTGTGTGCAGGGCAAAGAAAACTTCTATAATAATCTATGCAGAGAAACAGATAAGAGCAGAAAGGTGTAAAGAAATCAAAGAATAAATGAAACCAAGAGTGGAGATGCTATATGATACCCAGGAGAACATGACTGCGAAAAAAAGTCACAGTTTGTTTATTTAGTTTTACTGGCACTATTGTATCTAGAAAGTCAAATAAAAGAGAATTTTCACTATCTCCATTTCTTTTGTAGCCATGATTATTATTTGTTTTATTTCACGATTATTACTGAAAATAATTTTGTTGTGGAGAGGAAAGATATTTTTTTAAAAAATGAGCAACACCAGGTATCAAATATACAATATAGACCAATTGTAACAAATCAATCAATCAATCAATTTATTTCTACCCTGCCATTTCCACAACCTTGGGACACAAAGTAACTTGCAAATAAAAAATAATACAAATAAAGCCACATGTAGCAGAAAACATATCAAAAAACAAAATTAGAATAGCATTAAATTGTCCATAAGTTAAAAAAAACTTATACAATATTTATTTTATTTATTTATGTAAAATATTTATATATCACCTCTCAGTTCATATGGTGATACACAACAAATAAAACATCCCACAGTGAAGAACAACAAATAAAAGCATTAAAAACAACTCGGACTTTTTTTTTAAAAAAAAATAAAAGCATTGAATAAAAAATTTAAAGCACATTAAAACAGAAATCCCTTATAAGTAAAACAATCAGTTTCCAAATGCTTTTTGTAATGCCATCAACAATGTATTTATATAAACCTAAATAAGCAAATAATTATTAAATAGGGAGGGCTTTTTTAAAGAGGAAAAAGAGGAGGAGGAGGAGGAGGAGGAACACAGATTTTATGCAATAAGTGTCTTCAAACATGAATTTTCCTGATTCTATGTCCTGGTTTACAGTCTGCACTTAAACCCTGGTGTCCTAATTTGGATGGAACAGACAGATGTGATTTAAGAAGAAATCCTTGAGTTACCACATGCAAAAGAAAGGTAAGGGGAAGAAGAAGGCTCATTCCTGATTAAATAATCCAACTGATATTATTTTATCTGTGAACCAAACCGGTGTGAAGCTGTGATGGTTTCTTGCTATAGCATGCTTCTTTTTCAACAGGTTGGGCAACGTCTAGCGTCTGAGCGGGGGGAATAATTGGCATCTTCCAAATTAATCAGGGCTGATATCCCACTCAACCCACGAGTGAATTTATCTCTCCCAATGTGGTAAAAAAAGTTTTTAATTTAAAGCAAATTTTGCTGGGAACAACATGATTCTAATTTATAAATAACGTGTATGGAAACAGTGAATCTTGTTTTCAGGGGATACTGATTCCACCATCACCCGATGCCCCAACTACAGTGAGGTTTGTACAAATTAATATCCTTAGGTCCTGAGAAAGGAAATGAAAAGGACCTGAGGAAAAGTAAAAACACCTGCAGGCAGGAGTAGGTGCCCCTGCCCTGCTTTTCATTTTCATAGAAAATTCAGAAGCCACAGTCCATAGTACAGCACTTTTGATCCCTTGGGTGCAGAAACATAACAGTTAGAATATTTTCTTCATACAGCACCAGTGAATCTGGGCATAGCAACTTACAGCAAATAAGTTGAGAGATATATGACAAAGAATATATGACAATATACTGTGGAAATGACAATAATGGTAAGAAAGCCAACTTCCATCTGACAATATAAATATAAAATATCTGCAATAAAACTGGATAAAACCTACAGCAAGGACGTTTGCCCTGACCTCTTGCTATTGCTTTAAGAAGTGTGCTCTTTGTAGCCTAACCAGTGCTGAGTTTTTCATCTTGTAGCTGGTGGACTCTTTCTTACAATTAAACTGCTAAAACTGGTCAATGATGTCATTGCCAGAAATAGAAAACAGTTTCACTGGGGAGATTTTGGTCTTTGGACTTTCCCAAGAAAAATCTAGTCCAGCACCTTGTCATATGGACATCTACAGCTAAAGCAATACTGAAAGATGGTCATACAACCACTGTTTAAAGATCTGAAATGAGATGAGTCCACCAGTGTCTAATGAAAGTCCATTAGTAGTAGTAGGGAGGTGTAGCTCCTGTCAAAAGTGATTTATGACCCTCAAATTTGATTGATTTACGACCCGTCAGATTTGATTGATTTATGACCTGTCAAAAGTGATTGATTTATGGCCTGTCAAGAAATGACTGGCACCTATCAATCTCCCTCCCCCGGAAGTACTAGGGCGGGACATCCGGAAGGGGCCGTACCCCTGCCCACCCACGTGGTCCAAGCCGTCCAATGGGGCGACTTCTAAACTGGGTTCCCATGGGGCCCCAGCGGAGCCACGTGACCCCCTCAGATCCACGCCGGCCAATCACGGGCGACTTCCGGCTCGCGCTGCCATTGGTCCAGCAGGGCCGTGTGACCCCTCGAATAGCCCGCCCCACCACCCTCGACCAATAGGGACGGACCTGGACCCCTCAGAAGCACGTGTGTCAAACCGGCCAATAGGAAGACGCCCTTGGAGAGATATATTGTGGGGAGAGAAGCGGCCATTGTTGCATGCCCGGACAAGTCCTGCGGAGACAACATGGAGGCGCCAACCACCCCTCAGCAATGCAGTTTGGATGCAGATAAAGAGAATTGTCCACCAGAGGAAGAGTCCCAAATGTGGCACACTATGTTAGACTCTCTCTCAGCAGAGAATGCTGTAGCGCAGGTAAAAGGGGAAACATATCTGGAGAGTTCGGGGCTACCCTGGGGAGACCAGAAACTAATAATCATTGTTCTCCATTTTCAGGAACCTGGGACAAGCTGTGGTGAGGTACAAGTTGCTGAAAGGACTGTCCAGGAGCCATGCACAACAGCATTGCTGAAGCTGGCAGCCATAGGAGAAATACAGGTTTGTGAACATATATGGGGGTCAGTAGGTGAGACATATTGTATGGGCCACATTTTAAAACTCTTCCTGTTGAATTTTAGGACTCTGTAGAGCTGGTGGCCACACAACCTGCACATGTCAGAATGCAAAGGATCTTGGGCCTGGAAGCCGCACCCATTTCATCAAAGAAAAGATGGAGAGCAATGAAATCTTTGACAAGAGTCATCCTTTATGTGATTATAAATAAAGTCCTTGATGAATATCTAGAGAGAAAATGCTGGGCTTGTCAAGAAAAATCTGAGGGTCAGCAGTCACACACCTGTCTAATGTGGAATAAAAAAATTATATCTAAACATTTGAGGAAAATATGCAGTAAAATAAGCTTTGCACATGTATTTCAAGAAATCATCATACTAGGGTCTGCCTTAAATCTTCTTGAATTAAAACAAGAAACCGTGTATCAAGTCTTAAACACTCTAACCACCATGATGAGGGCTGAAAAATCCTATCAATGTCTCAAAAATCTGCTGAAGCCTACTGACAAAGAATATATAGATTATGTCCAAACTGTAATTAAAAAGAGACCTTATAAATGGTTCCTAACTGTTGAATAAAAACAAACCTGCTGTAACCTCTGTAAAAATAAAAGTGTTGAATAAAAGAAAATCATCTGTTCTTTTATTTGTCTTTTTCCAAATCCTGAGTAGGAATAAAATTTCCAGGCCTTTCTGTCTAAACAGACTTCTTTAACATTAAAAGAGCTCCTGTTTGTAAGATCAGTCCTTAATTATGATGCTTATTTATGGCCTATGCAAGAAAAAGATAAGACAGACCTATTGATCTGAAAACAGGAAAAAGAAGGAATGCTGGATATTTCCAGGCTAACAGACTTCTTTAACATTAAAGAACTACTGTTTGTAAGATCAGTCCTTAATTATGATGCTTATTTATGGCCTATGCAAGAAAAAGATAAGACAGACCTACTGATCTGAAAACAGGAAAAAGAAGGAATGCTGGATATTTCCAGGCTAACAGACTTCTTTAACATTAAAGAACTACTGTTTGTAAGATCAGTCCTTAATTATGATGCTTATTTATGGCCTATGCAAGAAAAAGATCAGACAGACCTATTGATCTGAAAACAGGAAAAAGAAGGAATGCTGGATATTTCCAGGCCTTTCTGGCTAAACACTATAAAACAGCCTTCTTGTGCTTATGAAAACTTTAAGGAGGTGCTAACAAGAAACAGCTCCCTTCCAGGATAGGTAAGCATGTTCATATTCTAAGCCTGTGCATTTTGTGTGGGGAAGGAACTCTATTAATCTCTCTCTCTTCTCTTTCTTTCTTTCTCTCTCTCTCTCTCTCTCTCTCTCTCTATTCCATTAGAGCATTTTGTGTGGGGAAGGAATTCTATTAATTTCTGAAAGCAAGCATTACATTCATTCTCTTTAAAATGGTACAATTTTTAATATATTTTTTCCATTTGTGTATGCTCTGTGTGTGTGTGTGTGCGTGTGTGTTTAAAATGGTACAACCCAGATGCATGTGTTTGTCTAGATTTTGTGTTAAACCAAAAAACAGTTCAAATACTTGAATATTTTTTATTTAGAATTGCAATAAATCATTTAAACAGGAAGCAAAAGCCATCTATAGGTTATAAAATTTTTTAACAAGGCTAAAAGCCTATCCTTTACATAATGGGTTGGCGGATGTGTGTGTTGTTCAAACATCATGAAAAGCCCATCTCCCTACAAAAGAGAAAAAGAACATTGTTAAGTACTGTACACTAATGTGGGTCATTACACTTTACACAAATAGAGTTACCTTTCTGCGGTTTTGTGTGATCCAGGCTCCTTTTTTTCTTATCAAGCATTCTGCATAATACTGTGAAAGATCTTGTAGCAATTCACCTTGCAAAGGGTTTCCATTCTGCAATAAAGTCTTAGTAAGAAATCCAGCAAACCCCATAATAGTTAGAATTCTTCCCCAGTTGGTCTGTCCATCTTCAAACGTTGTCTCCATCACTAAGTGAAAAGTGCGCTTGGCAATATCAACTGAATCTATTTGAAGGGAAATGGCTGTTTTTTGCTCAATTTCGTTTTGAACCATAGAAGAAATTTGTTGTAAAAATAAATATTCTTTTTGAAGGTGCCTTGGGGGTGAGTCTCCACACACCATACGCAAATAACATTCAAAGAGACTGAATGTTTGCTCCTCCATGTTATCTTGAGTCTGTTTCTAAAAGCATGCGCACTAGCTTTTTTCTTCCTCTGGACAACTTGGGCATGTCTCAGCATGCCTCTCTACAGACTGCCTGTTCAAGCTAGCATGTCCATGCAGGGTTCCGTTTCCCCTCTGTGTTCAGGCTGTCCCATGTTTATTTTACCTTCAGATTCAATGAAGCATGATATGTCTCACTACATCACTTCTCATTTTGGTTGTTCTTTCTGACAAAGGTGCATATTTTGTTGTTGTTGAAAACTTCCAGGACATTGACACAATTTGCCATGTCATCTGAACAAGCAGGTAAAAGTGTTATGTTTCTTTTTAAGGGTCTGTTACTCCCCAAAGTTGTGCCCCTGCTAAGCTAAGCTAAGCTAAGAAAAGACAGGCTCTAATATTTACCCACCCACCCCTTTTAGGTCCTAGCTCTGAAGGGTCTGTAAGAAAAAGCATGGAACTAGAAGACTCTGATTTTGGTAAAACAGAAACTTGCGTTTATTGGCGTGGGGTTGGTGGTTAAGGGTGTCCTGCCAAAAGCATAAGAATTTACTAATAGGGCTCTTTGCTGTTGCAGTTATTACCAAGGGGCCTTCGCTCCAGCACAAAGCTGAAAAGAAAAATAATGTGACCACTGGTGAGTATGGTTATCATAAGCCTGTGCTTTCAATCCCCAAAGTTGTGCCCCTGCTAAGCTAAGCTAAGCTAAGAAAAGACAGGGTCTGGAAGAAAAAGCATGGAACTAGAAGACTCTGATTTTGGTGTAACAGAAACTTGTGCTTATTGGCGTGGGGCTGGTGGTTAAGGGTGTCCTGCCAAAGCATAAGAATTTACTAATAGAGCTCTTTGCTGTTGCAGTTATTACCAAAGAGCAGAAGACTTCGCTCCAGCACAAAGCTGAAAGAAAAATAATGCGACCACTGGTGAGTATGGTTATCATAAGCCTGTGCTTTCAATCCCCAAAGTTGTGCCCCTGCTAAGCTAAGCTAAGCTAAGAAAAGACAGGGTCTGGAAGAAAAAGCATGGAACTAGAAGACTCTGATTTTGGTGTAACAGAAACTTGTGCTTATTGGCGTGGGGCTGGTGGTTAAGGGTGTCCTGCCAAAGCATAAGAATTTACTAATAGAGCTCTTTGCTGTTGCAGTTATTACCAAAGAGCATAAGACGTCGCTAAGCACAAAGCTGAAAAGAAAAATGATGTGGCAACTGGTGAGTATGGTTATCATAAGCCTGTTTTGGACAGTAAAAAAGTTTAATAAATGATGAGAGAGATGGGGGAGGTTCAATTACTGATGCCTGGGTTTTCCCTCTGTTTTAGACAACAGTGAAGAACCAGCTCATAAAAGACAAAGACCTGAATCCTCAACCTCTGCAATTGATCAGTTTGCAAAAATGGTTGAACAGGATATTTTAAAGTATCGGGAATTATATGTGTGTGTTCAACAGGGGCTGAGAAGACTGAAGCATCATGCTAGCAGCTCTGCACAAAATTACAGTACAGCTCTGAACAAGCTTACAGATAGTTTACAATGCGGGGTGAATGCATTTGATGATACTATTAAAAACCAGTCTAACTATGTGGTTCCTATTGATGCGCCTTTTGAAAATGTGCAAGTAGGTGGGGGCAATCCTCATTTTCAAGCTCCAAAAAGTAGGAAACGAAAAAAGAAACCTAACAATGAAAAGAATTACTGGAGAAAAAGGTCTATTAAAATAATAAACAGAGCAAAAAAGATACTTTTATCCTCCAGGAAGGGGAGCTAAGAAAAAAATTAAAAAACCTGCTGGTCAAATGATGCCCTCTCAGGAGGCTTTACAACAATCTGTGCCAGAATTCCTGGATCCTGAAGGTGTTAGTACACCCCCTTCCCCAAGCACTCCAGAGCCAGCATCCCCACATAACCCAGAACCGGCACCGCCTCCCACCCCCACATAACCCAGAGCCCGTCCGTGTCTTTGCAGAGAGGATTGGAAGATGGGAGTGGTTCAATGAGAGGTTCCAGGCATTACGTATTGCTGAAGAATTCAGATTTGTAAATTTAGACCGCATAAGGTCATATGCAGAGGCTGTGGCTGCGCTACACCAGGCTATCCAGCAAGTTCTGGATAACGCTAATGCCAGATTATTTCCTGGGACTATATTCAGTTACGTCTGCAGGCTCCTGGTTTAGCAAATCCTCTGTATGGAGCTCTAAGAGCCAGGGATCTTTTGAATGCTGAGGCTTTTTTGTCTCACGTAAGCAAACTCCTACAAAGTAATATGGAGATCTGTGCAGATGGAACACTCAGTCTGGTTGTCACCATTGTGCGTGCTCCCAGAGGAGGGGGGCGTTCAAGAGCCATACGGTCTATTCCTTACAGCTCAATCATTGCTAAAAAGAAAACACCTGGTAGACCCAACCAATGTGGGCAACAATTTGTGCTTTGCTGCCAGTCTTGTGGCAGTAATGGCTAGTGAAATCCCCACTGATGCAGAACTGTTTAGAGATGCTAGCAAACTGCATCAGGAGTTAGGTTGGTCTGACCAGAAAAAAGTATCCCTTAGTGACATTTCACTTGTTGAAGAGCATTTGAAGGTCAATATCCATGTTGCACGTTATTCTGACAATGGCTGGGGTCTTTTTAAAACACAGGAACCCCGGTATTCAAAAACATACACTGTATTATTGCATGAAGGTCATTTTTATGGGGTACTCAATGTGAAAGGTCTTTTTGGAGCCCGGAATCTCTGCACATATTGCAATAGTGTATATGTACATACCCATAACTGTATGCACTATTGTCGCATGTGTCAGGAAACCGATTGTGCCTCTACCGTGGATAAAATGGAAAGATGCTATAAGTGCAAGCTGTTGTGTAGATCCAAGGCCTGTCTAAACAGACATAAAACCCTGGCTTTGGAGAAGAAGGTGACATGTTCTCCTAGGAAGTTCTGCCAGAAATGTGGCCGTTATGTCAAATATGACCATTGTGAGGGTGACTGTAGAGGAAGACAATGCTCTGTGTGTTGGGGGATTATTAAAAAGGATGAAAAACATCTGTGCTTCATGAAACGCCTTAAGTACCCTCATACCTCCACCAGGTACATATTTTTTGATATTGAAACCCATCAATGCACAGGTGTCCATGTCCCTAATTATTGTTTTGCTAAAGCCTTTGAAGGGGAAACTGTAGAGTGTTTTAAAGAGGGTCTCAAACCAAGTAAAAGGAAGAAAAAGGGGCATAAGAATGAGGACCCGGGGAGGAGGAAAAGCCCACATGGCCCCCTGCTGGCCAAACATGGGAATTTAAGGGTCAGGGATGTATGTCTGAGTTTATCAAGACTTTCATAACAGATGGGCAGTTTGCTGATACCACATTCATTGCCCATAATTCAAAATGTTATGATTCTTACTTTATCATTCAGGAACTGATCAAAGAAAAACTGGATGTAGATATTATTGCTCAAGGAGGGAAGCTGATATGTATTACAGTGAAAGGGTTAGGTTTGAAATTCATTGATTCCCTCAGTCACCTGCCGATGGCCCTAGCTAAGCTTCCAAAGGCCCTTGGTTTTGGCGGCTCCAAAGGACATTTCCCACATTTTTTCAATACACCTGAAAACTGGGATTATGTTGGTCCTATGCCCAAAGCTGAGGATTATGGTGTTCAGTTTATGAAGCCTGGGGAACAGGAAGCCTTTTTAGCATGGTATGCAGAAAACAAAACAAAAACTTTTGACATGCAGAAAGAGTTGGCATTCTATTGCCAGCAGGATGTCAATATTCTTGCACAAGCTTGTACCAAATACAGACATGAAATCATGAATCTGACAAAGGTTTACAAGAAGTCGGAGACGGGAGAGAAAGACTGGGTAGCCATAGACCCTTTACAGTACCCTACACTGGCTAGTGTGTGTTTTGCAATGTACCGCTTTATGTTTTTGGAAGAGGATACCCTTGCAATCCCACAGCCTGATAGGTACCATAATCAATGTAAGCGCTTCTCAACCCCTGCAATTCAGTGGCTTTCATACCTTGAACATAAAGAAAACATTCAGATTCAGCATGCTCTAAAAGGTGGAGAGGTCAAAGCTGGCAAATATTTTCTTGATGGCCACGCTGTCATAAATGGTAAAGAAACAGCTTTTGAATTCTGCGGTTGTTTTTTTCATGGATGTGTCCTGTGTTACCCACCAGAGGACTGGAACCCTCTGGTGGGGAAAACATATGAGTTTCTTTACAACTCCACACAGAAAAGGGCTGCTGAACTGAAATGTCTGGGGTTTGAAGTCAGGACAATCTGGGAACATGAGTGGAGAAACCAGTTAAAAACAGATGATCAACTCAAACAGTTTCTTGCTGAAGCTGAGTTTCCAGAAGCCATAGAACCCAGAGATGCTCTCTTTGGGGGTCGTACAAATGCAGTCTGTCTGTATTACAAGCCTAAAGAGGGTGAGGAGATAAAATATTATGATTTTACCAGCCTATACCCCTTTGTCAACAAAACAAAAGACTATCCTCTTGGCCACCCCAAAATTATCTATGAGAAGTTTCAACCACTCTCAGAGTACTTTGGCTTCGCCAAGCTTAAAATACTGCCCCCTCGTGGGCTGTTTTTCCCTGTTCTTCCTAGTAAAGTCGGTGGTAAACTGATGTTTGTGCTCTGTGCAACTTGTGCAGAATACCGCCAGTTGGACCCCTGCAATCACACAGATGAGGAGAGGGCCTTGGTGGGAACCTGGTGTACTGTTGAACTGAAAGTGGCTATGGAAAAGGGTTACAAAGTGATGAAAATCTATGAAGTGTGGCATTTTGAAAACAGGAACAGCTCCTTATTTGAACAGTATATTAAATTACATCTGCGCCAGAAACAGGAGGCTTCAGGGTACCCCCACTGGTGTGTCAGTGAAGAAGATAAAGATAAATATATAGATGATTTTCATGAAAAGGAGGGTGTGCTTTTGCGCAAGGAAGAAATTGCTGTGAACCCTGCAAAGAGACAAATTGCCAAACTGTTTTTAAATTCATTGTGGGGAAAATTTGGGCAGAGAACGAACCTGACTAACACACAAGTGGTGAGGGATCCTGATGAGTTCTTCCACCTTTTATTTTCTGACACTTACAATGTTTCAATGTTTGAATTTATTGATGAGGAGGCTGTGTGCGTGTCGTGGAAACGTTCTGAGGACCGCATTACAACCTCAGGTAGAAAGAATGAGTTCATAGCTTGCTTTACCACAGCTTACGCTCGCCTTGAACTCTACCAATTGTTAGATAAGCTTCAAGACAGAATTCTGTACCACGATACAGACAGTGTGATATTTGTGAGTCGGGAGGGAGAATGGAACCCTCCTTTGGGAGATTACTTAGGGGACCTCACCAGCGAAGTCCCTCCAGATCAATATATCACAGAGTATGTGTCAGCAGGCCCTAAAACGTATGGGTACAAGCTTTCTGGTGGTACAGCTTGCATGAAGGTCAAAGGGATTACCCTGAATGTTGCTAACTGTGAAAAAATTAATTTTGACAGTCTTAAAGATCTGGTGTTTGACTACATCTCAGACAGAAACGGAGAAGGCACTCATGAGATAGTTGTGCAGCAGCCAGGTATTGTAAGAAATAAGCGTCAATGGTCTATCCATACAAAAGAGCTTAGGAAAACTCAAAGGGTGGTTTATGACAAGAGGGTCATTACTGAAGGGTTTAAGACTCTCCCTTATGGTTATTGAATATGGATACACGCTGGCAACATCCCTTCTCAGCCATTCTAGCAGGACCAAAGCAACTGTGGGAAAACTGTTTTTGTAAAAAATATGTTGGATAATGCTCGTAGTATGTTTTCTGTGTTACCTGAGAATATTCTGTGGTGCTATAGCTGTTGGCAACCATTGTACAAAGAACTTCTATCTAAATATCCCTTTATTCAGTTTGTAGAGGGTTTGCCTGATAAACTTGATAATGAAGATTTGTTACCCCTCAATAAAATAAACTTCTTGGTGATAGACGATTTGATGCTGTCTGCCTCTGATAATAGTGAAGTTGAAAAAGCCTTTACCCAGTATGTACACCACCGGAATCTGAGTGTTTTTTTCATCACACAGAACATTTTCTGCAAGGGAAAAAGCATCCGCACCATCAGCTTAAACGCAAATACATGGTGCTGTTTAAAAACCCAAGGGATAAATTACAAATTGCTACGTTGGCTCGTCAAATGTACCCAGGAAATACTAAGTTTTTCATGGAAGCATTTGCTGATGCTACGAGCAAAGCATATGGCTACCTTGTCATTGATTTACAGGCTACTACGCCAGAATCTTATAGGTTACGAACCGGCCTTTTCCCTCCAGACTGGCCTGCAGTATACACTGTGAAGAAGGGTCAAGCTGCTTACAAAAGGGCTCCCCTTTAACTCCCTTCCAACTATTGCTTCCGCATCCCCTTCAGGTCAACATGTCTGGGTGTGTAGAAAGAAACCTAGCTCTCTAAAACTGCTCATTAAGATGCCCCCATCCCAGAGGAAAGCCTTTTTATGCACAGCTTCAGATGACCTGGTGGCAGCCATTTCAGAAATAGCTCTCAATGCTTTAAAAGGCAACATTCCTCTATCTCCCCACCAGGTACGTGTATTGAAAAAGAATCGCCATCTAATAAAAACACTGGGTAACAGGAGAGTCTCTCTGAGAAGAAAAAAGTACTTGGTGAAGCAGTCTGGGGTTTTCTTGGACCTTGTTAAGTTTTGCTGTTCCCTTAATAACGAGTCTTTTAGCCAATCACTAATGGAACATGCAGAAAAGATGTATTTGGTCCCTAGCCATCAGCTAGAGCAACTAAAGGGATCATTTCCTAAGGAAGAGAACATCAGAACTAAGGCCATTTATACCCTGGATGCAGAGATGCAGAGGATTCTTCAGAGGACTGACTTAACAGAATATGAAAAAGCTAAACAATACGAGGCTTTGCTTCAAAAGTATTTAACACATGTCAGGCGGAAGGAAACAGAAAAGGAAGGCCTGAACCTGATTCTACCTCATCCACGGCAGTCATCTCAAGATGTGGAAAGCCTAAACCTGATCTACCTCAGCCACAGCAGGCATCTCAAAATGTTTTGGAAAGCTCCTTTGAGCCACTCTTTCAAGAAGTTCTGGAAAGCCTGCCTGCTAGATACAAGAATGCAGCAAAGGTGTTGTTAAAGAAAATGAAGCAAAACCAGAGTATTTCTTCATGGGATGACAAAGGCTCATTTGTGTATAAAGGGGAACCGGTAACGGGCTCAAATATGCTGGATTTGGTCAAGGGTATTACTCAGACGCACGCCTTACCAGCCAAACACACTCCAACAGGTTGGGATGTTTTTATGAGGGCCATGGCAGAACTAAATGTTCCATCATCTGTAGTGGGGAACCCTGCCAACAGAGAAGTTTTGGACAACCTAAAGAATCCAAATGCATCCACGCCACGACTGATTCGCACACCCTACCTCTCCCGCAGGACTTTGAAAAAACAGAGACAGACTAGCACTCCTACATGGCTCCACTTATGATTCTGCTGATGTTTTTCAGAAACATAAATAAATAATTATTAAAATATATTTTGCCGTCTATGACTCTTGCTTTGCGATAAAAAAACACACATACACAAGAAATTCCTTTTAAAAACCCTTCCTAGAGGGTATGTTTATTGGGAAGATTGCCTGTGAAAAGCACTGCATGTTGTACACCCCTGGGCAGGTTGAAACATGTTTGGGACAAGCCTGGGCATGTTTGGGACAAGCCTGGACATGTTTGGGACAAGCCTGGACATGTTTCTCTTTGTTTTTACATAATCTACCACCATTTCATCGTTTCTTTGCAAATCATGAGAATATAAGTCTTGAATATTTTTAAATGTCAGTCCTTTACAGCGGTGCTGCAGAAAAAACACACAATGGTATCCACAAACCACAGAGTCTGGGTCTTGCACCTGTCTGGGTTGAAACATGGTTTTGCTGGCATTTTTTCTTAAAAATTTCATGATGGTTTTAGGAAAGAGAGGGTGATCTGGAGGGTGTCCATAGGAGTCAAAAAATTCACCAGACTTTTCTTCTGTTAAGTAGATAGCTAGCCAGTGTTCTCCAGGGAGATTGTGAGGGTGGGTGTTGATGACTAGGCAAATAGGCCTTTGTAGCAGCTTCTCTCTAGGGAGCATGTCACAAGGGAAGACTCCATAGAATAGCTTCCGCGTGTACGGATTTGAAGAAAGGATGCGGCTTAATTGCAGGCTGTCCATCTTACATATAGTCAAAAAGGACATTTCGCCTGTGATTTATCTCTATCACATTGTCGAAGACAGCATATACGATCATATTTACTGTAGTGGGCAAGGGCCTGGCAAATCGGAATTCCACTCTTAGGTTTCCAGTTTTGATCAAAGAATAGTGATCCCCGCCTTCCTGATCTGGAGTAAGGTCAAATGCAAAAAGGGTATAACCTCTCGCATATTCCTCACGGTTGACTAAAAGAGACCGGTCTTTCATACGCTTGCCAGCAATCTGCACCAAACTCATGTATTCTCTGACACAGTTTCCGTCTTCAAAATTGGGCTGAAATGGTTTTGTTGGGATCTGCTCTCCATCCAAGTATAAGGCCGCAAAATTGATGTGATAATGTTTAAAGTTAAAAGGGTTTTTGTTGTAAACTCCACTGAAGGCATCATTATCAACCAGACCTATAACCACCTGTTTGGGTAATTGGCCCAAAAAGAGATTTTCCTGATTGGAGACACGGCTTCCTCTCGGGATGCTGAAAACTTTCATGCTTACACGGTCCACAGGGTATTTAGCATTGCATGTCAGTAGAGCTTCTGCATGACCTAGCCGGACTCCTGGTGCCACTCTCACCTTCTTCACAAAAAGGGAAGCTGATAAAATTTGTACTTTGTACTGGCTGTTTGCTTCATCAGTCATTAAGATGAAAGCATCTTTGTTGCGGGTAAGTTTAATTTTCACATCAACTCCATTTAGCAGCAATTTTTCTTGAAAAACAGGTCAGTGTGGAGATGCCCCAGCAGATCTACCTTTCGGCTTTCAGCTGTCAGGTTTGCTCTTTTAATAAAACCCTATTATTCCCTTCCAGATCTGCCATTCATGTTCTCCAGCCGTATCTTTGTAAAATAAGCCTGCAGAAAATTGGCTTGCAAGGGTGTCTTCGCTGTAGTTCAGCAGAGATTCAATGAAGGCTCTGTAAGGATAGCAGTTGTTGCTCTGGCTGATGAGGCGATCCCCCAAAGTCACATCCAGCTGGCTAAAGATAGAGGCTATTGGATAATTCACAAGCCCTACTTCAGCATCTCGGGAATGTTTGTATTATCTTCCTTAACAATTTTAAGAGAAATATAAAGGAGAGAATCATTAAGGTCTACATAGTCTTCGCCACTTCCTGCTATAAAAAAATCTAGCGGTGCAGATTCTGACAGAGCTGTCAGTGGGGGCACCTCAATATACAAACTTCTCTCGAGACTTGTCTGTGTGGGCCCAATAGTAAATAGGTCTAATTCAGATTTTGTGCATTCTTCAGAGCCACTGTGGATAAAAGCCATGATTGTGTTTAAAATATATCTGCCCCAACTGGTTTCCGCCGCTGCCTGCTCCTCCTCTTCCTTACGGTTCTCCGGTTCTGAGTTTTCTTTCTTCCCATGCGCTTCCTTTTAAGGGCTCGGGGAGGCCCTTTTAACCTCACCCGTGATGCTTTTCTTTTTTTACCCTTCCTCCGTTGAACATACATCAGGCCTGATCCTTCTTGTGGAGCTGTGGGGTTCATTTTATTTATAACAGCCTGAGTCACTTCACCGGCCACATCTTTAGCAATATTATGAACAGCAGTTTTAACATGGGGTTTAATGATGGTCAGGCCTCTTCTCAAAAGTGGAACTGCTTTTCTGAAAAGGCTTCTGAAAATCCCACCAAGCCCAGACCCATACATAACAGGGATCCCCTGATACCCAGGAAGCCCATTTCCTGCCTGGGCCCTGTAGTAATCTCTATAAAGGGCCGGGTCACCATAGGGTTTCAGGATCACCATCTTTAAAGATTCAGTATTCTCCTGGGACGGAAGTGTAGCTTCACAAGCACCTTACCAAAGCGAAATGGCACTTTTTGGTTCTGGTCTGTCTTTATCTCTATGGTGATGGTGTCTATGTGATGCTTACTTACAGGGATGTAGTGAGGTTTGTCATAACCAATATTGACACATTCGTTGTTCTGCCCCTGCACAGGAACGCAACGCAGCAAAGGCACATAGAAGTCCCCGACTACCTGATGTTCCACAATATCTGTGTAAATATATAAGGTGTTGAAACCCCCAGTGATGTCTGCTGCGAAGGGTGGATTTTTGGCTTGCTGATTGTGAGGTAATCCTAATATGTGGGCTAGTCTTCCTCCAGTTAGGATTTTGTATGGCCCGTTTGATTTAAGCCTAACCTTTCTGGTCACAGGACCGTAATGTAGAAGCACTTCAGGGGGGTCACGGTCCGCTGTTATCAGGTTGTTCATGTTTTCCAACAGTTCAGGAACACTGGAATAATAGCCACGTTGCAGGTTGAAGGGCCATGTCTTCTTCTCACTTGCAATCACAAATTTGGTCTCAGAATTGATAGTATTCCAAGTGCGTGGATACTGTATTTCAGCTAAACCTACTTCCCAGGCCCCTGGAAGTTCCAGGGGCCTTGCTAAAGAGATAGTAAAGCTTGAAGTTGTATTCTGTGGAAAAACTGTTGCACAGGCATTGCTGGGGAGTGTGACATAAAATCCGTTTTCCCCCATTTTTCTTTCCCAGGTTTCTACACAGGTTCTCCAACTTCAGAAGCAAGCACCCAACTGTTGAACTTGCTAGGCCAGCCTAACCATTTCACTAGGTGCTGCTTTCTCTTACCCCGCCCTTTAGTGGCTAGGATCTTTTCAATCCTGTACACTTGATCCTGTTTTGCATTAACCTTCTGTAACTCTTCGGGATAAAAGCTCCCAACTATGTCCTCCCCGTGATAATCTTTCAGCAGGAACACGGGTCTATTTGTACTTCTGATAACTTGGTCCACAATAAATACTTCTGTAGTGAAGTTCTGTTCATAGCCCTTGGCAAAAACACCCTTGCTTTTAGAAATCCTCACATGATCTCCTTTTCTGAGTGAAGGAAGCTCCTTTTTTGTTTGGGTAGTCTTTCCATATACTGTTTTCCACACTGCTAGAGAATTGGACTCATTAACATCTGCAGGCCTCGCTTTGATTGTTCGGTGAAAACTTTGATTATAACTTTTTATAAACAGGGGAAGCACATCAATATAGGTAAAAGTATTATTAGCCGTGAAATACCTCCACATTTTGGTTTTTAAAGTTCTATTAAATCGTTCCACAACCCCTGCCTTGACTTCATTATTGGTAACAAAATGATGAACCCCATGTTTTTTTAATAGACCACTTACGGCCTTATTTAGAAATTCCCGGCCACGATCAGTCTGTAATTTGTCAGGTTTTCTTCCATCTTGCACGAAAATGGTGTTAAAGGCTTTGGACACTTCTCTACCAGTTTTCTCCTTTAAAGCTAAAGCCCAGGCGTATTTAGATAGAATATCTATGACTGTTAAAATATACTTATATCCTTTGTTGTATTTAGAAAAATGATGCATATCAACTAGATCAGCCTGCCACTGAGAATCCACTTTAGATACAATAATCTTGTTTCTCTTAAAATGAGTTTTCGCTGGTCTGTGTAGCGTATAAGCATCTTGCCCAGAAAGCCATTGGGTAACCTCCCCTCTCCTTAGTTTCTGGTTCTGTTTTTTGGCTTCCTGAAAGAGGGTGTTCACTCCGCCAAAGCTCCCAACTTCCCCTGGTGAATAATATATATCCCTTAGGATTTTTTCATGCCCTGCCATTTTCCCGGCTAAATAAGTATGAACACGCATGCGTAACAAAAAACCGTTTTTATTGTTAGAAAGACAAGAAATACATGTTCACTCCTCGGGAGTCGGTGGAACATTTACAGTCACACAACTCTTGTCAGGTTGTTTCTCAGCAATATCAGCGTCCAGGTCTTCCTGTGTGGAAAACAAGGGGAGAGAAATAATATAGATACATATTTGATGGGGGTGGCTTTGAGAAAACAACTTATTCCCCTTTCTTCTTGGCAACTGGTAACCCACCCATCAATATTAAAAATAATAATAAAAAAGAACTCTTACCTTTAAACTCTCATAGCCTGAATCAATTTCCATGCTTTCATTCATCTCCTCTTCAACCAGCGTAGGTAGAGTTGGCTCGGGGTCTCCCACCTCCATCGCCTCTTCAGTCTGAGTGGCTACACCATCCACTTCATCTGGGCTCCGTGGGGTATTGGGAATTCCCTTCTCCCCTATCCTCTGGATAACTCTTTTTAAATTACAACAGCAATCGCATTCAAGAAATGGGTCTTGGTCAGCAGTATCCATACTCCAGACCGTGGAGCGTGCATTTTCAGGGTCATCAAATGTCAACTGCCTTCTAGGTTGAATATCGAAAGGTGAAAGAGGCCAAGTATAGCGCGCAGGACCGCGTGCGTTTTCAGGGTCATTAAACGGCGACGGTCTTCTAGGTTGAATATTCAAAGGTGCAAGAGGCATAGAAAAGCCCACAGGACCATCATACCTTGGGGAGGGGCGCCTCCCATTCCCTCGCTTATGGGGAGTACCCTCCATGTTGTCTCCGCAGGACTTGTCCGGGCATGCAACAATGGCCGCTTCTCTCCCCACAATATATCTCTCCAAGGGCGTCTTCCTATTGGCCGGTTTGACACACGTGCTTCTGAGGGGTCCAGGTCCGTCCCTATTGGTCGAGGGTGGTGGGGCGGGCTATTCGAGGGGTCACACGGCCCCGCTGGACCAATGGCAGCGCGAGCCGGAAGTCGCCCGTGATTGGCCGGCGTGGATCTGAGGGGGTCACGTGGCTCCGCTGGGGCCCCATGGGAACCCAGTTTAGAAACCGCCCCATTGGACGGCTTGGACCACGTGGGGTGGGCAGGGGTACGGCCCCTTCCGGATGTCCCGCCCTAGTACTTCCGGGGGAGGGAGATTGATAGGTGTCAATCATTTCTTGACAGGTCATAAATCAATCATTTCTTGACAGGTCATAAATCAATCACTTTTGACAGGTCATAAATCAATCACTTTTGACAGGTCATAAATCAATCAAATCTGAGGGTCATAAATCACTTTTGACAGGAGCTACACCTCCCTACTACTTCCATTCCTTCATGTTGAAGAAGTTGGTCATGTCCATCCATAGTCACATGATGCTTTCAATGGCTAAATATTTTGTGGAAGCTTCAATTTCCATGTAATTCTGCATAATCAAAGAACTCGAGTGAATTCTACTAGCCCAATCTGAGCTGCATGAAAAACAAGCACAGAATCATAGAGATGGAAGGGATCTCAAGAGCCATAGCATCCAACACCCTATAACACAGGATGTTACACCTAAAGCCTTCCTGAGAGATGGCCATCCAGCCACTGTGTAAAGATCTCTAATGAAACAAAGTCCACCACCATCTCAAGAAAGTTTATTTCACTTTCAAACAGGTCTAACTGATGGAAAGTTCTTCCTCCTGTTTACATGAAACCTCTTCTCTTGCAATTTGAATCCATTAATTGGTTCATGTTCTAGTCTCTTAAGTAGTAGTGTTACTGCAGTTCCTAAGCCACACTTGGGGTGACATTAGATATCATTTTGATATCAGTAATTTGGCTCTCTTCCACCATCCCTCTCCACGTGTTTGTGAGGCCCCTGGACAAGCACGAAACTAGGCACGGCCACTAATCGCTGGACATTCCATTTCCCACCCAGGAAGGCCAGAAATAGCCAGATTGCTGCTTTAGGAGACCTCCCAGCAAGCACGCTATTATGTATGCATGCTACTTACAAAGAACTCCCTGTCCTGAGCAGGAGGCTTGATTATGAGAATACTCAACTGTCAAGCACTGCGCATCTGCATACTGGCTACTCTATTGTCAATTCGGACCTAACTCAATCATGCTAAATTCTGACCTTTCTGAGGCTTTATCTCCAGCCCGAAAACTCATTGTTTTTCCCAAGTACAGAATAGCCTGTAGCCACATTTCTCCCTATAAAAACCCTGATTCCGAGACCTTCCTTGGATTGCTCCGGACATCCATCCCGCCTTGCTGCTGCTGTGCTTGGCGAGCCTTCCCCTCAGTCCCACGTACTGAGACTACGCACCTTCAAATTTTCGCATTGATCTACCCGGGCTTCAGGACAGGTGTAGTATCACCCAAATCAACAATCCCTCTTAAAAATCCCTCTGTCTCACTCCAACCTTTATTTTCTATAGTTATCTGTGTGAGTGTGCTGCATACACTATTTGATTGTATTTTAATAAAGATCACATTTACTATTTCAATCCTGTTTGCTCCTTGACTTGGCTTGACCCCGTAGACATTGGGTAAAAGATTCCGCTCCGTTGCCCTGCCTCTTGCAGCACTAACTTGTGCTCTTGCTAAATTCCCCACCTTTTGATATTTTGAGAGCGCACTTTGGTGTCTCTCACGGGACCCCGAGTAAACAGGGTAACAGTAGAAAATCAGCTTCTTCCATCTTCAATATGACATTCCTTCAGATATTTAAAGATGGCTGTCATATCACCTTCAGTGTTCTCTTCTCCAGACTAAACACACCCAGATCCCTAAGCTGTTCCTCATAGGAATTGGGTTAGAGAGCTCAATATGCTTACCTTGGAGAAAAAAGCACACATCATGAGATGGGACAGAGGAGAGAGAAGGCCTTCTCATGGCATACTTCTGCACTCCAGGCTATGGCTGCCAGAAAGAATACCAATAAAGTTAACAGATGTGAATGAATAGGCATGTCTGGATGTTAAATTTTCTACTAGTTTAAGTGAGAAAAGCTGCACTACCATAATAGAGTTCCCATTGGTCTTCTTTTGTGATCCTAGGCTACAGTCCTATACATTTACCTGGGAGTTAAAATCCACTGAATTCAATAAGGCTTACCTCTGACATGTACAGGATTGCACTGTTAATCTTTCAGCAAAGGAAGGTGGTACTTGTTTTGGCTAAGGGAACACACAGTATAATTGTGAAAAGAAAATCATTTTACTGGGTAACAGAGTTAATTAAAATACAGTAGAGGGGTATAAAAATCATGTTTTTCAATACTATGGATTGTGGTAGCCACTCAATTATACACCAGACAAGCTCCTTTCTACAGATTCTATATTTTGTATGAACCAAAGCTCATTTGTTATTCAGTTCATACAGGTCACGCTTATCAATATTACACAGTGTGTGTGCAGAGAATTACACCAAGGCTTTGGTTGGAAGAGCATGCATTTGTTTATTTGTGTTTCAAGGTGCTGGAAGCTCTGGTTTGCAATTATGTTATTAACTATTTATGGTTTTTATGGAAATTAATGTGTTTTTGCTTTGAGCATTGCAAAGTCAGAAGAATTGACTGCTGTGTTTTAATGATGTGCTGAAGCCTGAGGGGGTGGGAAAGAGATGCCCCATAGGTAACACAACCTACCCAATTTATTAAAGGATTTCTTGATGGAGGCCTTGATAAACACAGAGATATCAGATCAGGAGAAATCCGTAGCTGTTCCTCTTCCAGGAAAAACGAAGTATAACCTAGAAAAGACCTATCATAATAATACTAGGGAGCATAGCTGACCCTACAATCTGAGGTGTAACACAGTCAACTGTGAATATACGAAATACTGAATATGATTTTTCATCAACAACAGTTGTCTAGGAAGTAATGGCTTGTCCTTGTCTGCAGATATTGTCCAACTCAGGGGTAGCTGAAGGTGCTCCACCATGCCAAGTCAAAATCTTTACATATGACTATGAGGATGAAGAAACTAGTAAGAGTTTTCCCCAGACAAACTCTCCATAGATTTATTATTTAGTAATTAAACAGCTGGTATCATTAGACATCTGTGTTTCCCAGCCCAAAGGAGTGACAATTAATGCATTATGGCAACAGGCAAAATGAGTTTGGGTGCCATGTTCCAGGCACTGGGGCTGTCTCTCTTTGCTAGAGGCCCACACAATTTTCCTGGCTTCTGATATGGATCAGGAAGGCCAGCTGATTAGAGCCTGGTTGGCCAGTCAGGGTCAGGGATCAGAAACAAGTGGAGGCTTCACTCAGATTGGCTCCTAGTTTTTAACATAAATGATTGTTTTGTTAGTGGTATCATTCTGCATTATGATTGTCACAGATTTGGATGTTTCTGGAATGGGGAGCAGATCCAGTTAGGGAGTAGAGAAGGCCCATGCATCCTTTCATGTGAGGTGGTATGGTGTGGGGTAGTACTCTTAAGGAACCTTCAGGGTATAGGTAACCAGCATCACACACAGTTTGAAGTAGATGCTCTTGCCTCCTTCCCAGTAGCAGGGAAACCAAGCAGTAGCTTCCATCTGAGTGGGTGAATGTGTCTATCTCCAGCATAAATGAGCAGGTGAGCTAGTGAGTGGATTATAACCAATACAGTTGTGTTTTTTCCTTGTCAATGAAATATAGTCTATGTTCATTCTTACTAAATATTAAGCTCAGATTTGCTGCTGTTTCTGCAAGTAACTACAATAACACAATAAATTTTGACTTACTTGCACCTCCAATTATTAAATTCTAATTAATTGAGAACACCAGGGTCTGGAAGCCATGCCCTACAAGGAGCGGCTTAGGGAGTTGGGGATGTTTAGTCTGCAGAAGAGAAGGTTAAGAGGGGACATGATAGCCACGTGGGATCATGATAGCCAGGTTTAAATATTTGAAGAGACCTAATGTCAAGGAGAGAGTAGGTTTGTTTTCTGCTGCTCCAGAGACCAGGACAAGGAGCAATGGATTCAAACTGCAAGAAAGGAGATTCCACCTGAATCTCAGGAAGAACTTCCTGACAGTCAGAGCTGTCCAGCAGTGGAATATGCTGCTTTGCAGTGTGGTGGAGTCTCCTTATTTGGAGGTTTTTAAGCAGAGGCTGGATGGCCATCTGTCGGGAGTGCTTTGAGGGTGTTTCTGCGTGGCAGGGGGTTGGACTGGATGGCCCCTGTGGTCTCTTCTAACTCTATGATTCTATGATCAAGTACTGTGAGTTTTATTGGTAATACCTTACTGACATTTAAAGGTGTTCAGATGAAGAGTATGGTTAGAGAAATAAATAGGTTTTCTATATACTTCTGCACAAAACAGATCTTCCAGAAGGAAGAAGTAGGTTTTCACTACAGACTTAAACAAGTTTATTGTTGCTCTTGTTAACTGCTGTCAAGTTGACTTTGACTTATGACAGCCCTATGAATGGGAGACCTCCAAGTTCCTCTGTCCTCCACAGCCCTGCTCAGCTCTTGCAGACTCAGGGCCATGGCTTCTCGAGTCCATCCACCTGTAAAGAATTCTTCCTCTTTTTTACTGCCTTCTTCCTTGCTAAGCATCATTGCCTTTTCTAGTAAGTCAGGTCTTCTCATGAGATGGTCCAAGTCTGAAAGTCTCAGTTTAGTTGCCTTGGATTCTATGGACAGTTCAGGATTGATTTGCTCTGGGACCAATTTACTTATCTTTTTGGTTGTCCAGCATAACCACAGAACTCTCTTCCAGCCCCACATTTCAAATGAATTGATTTTCTTCCTTCCAGCTTTCTTCACCATCCAGCTTTCACAACCATGCAAAGAAACTGGAAATATGGCACCATAGACAATATTAACTTTGGTATTCAATGACATATCTTTACACTGGAGGATCTTGTCTAGTCCTTTCAAGTCTTCATCTTCTTCCGATTTCTTGATGTCAGTCTCTATTCTGATTAATGACTGAGCCAATGTATGTAAAATCTTGAATTGTTTGAATGTCTTCTTCATCTTCTTTAATGTTGTATTAAATCATCTGTGGTCATTATTTTTGATTTCTTAATGTTTACCTGTCCACTTGCCTTTTGCACTTTTGGCCTTGACCTTGTTCAGTAATTGTTTCAAGGCTTTGTAATTTTCTGTGAGTCATATGGTGTCATTTGTATATCTTAAACTGTTGATATTCCTTCCTCCAGTTTTCACGGCTCCTTCTTCTGAGTCTAATTCTGCTTTACTTACATGTTCACGGTGGCAGAGCCTGGAGTGTGTGGAGGTGGATGGGGCTATCATGTGAGGGGTGTGGCCACTGTGGGGGGTATGACCAGGGCATGTGGAGGTGTGGCCAAGGCATGTAGGACATGGCTATGGGCCAGGACACCCCAAAAAACATTGCCACACAGGGCGAACCACTCTTCCGCCCAATCCCTATGCAACTGTATGTTCAGCATACAAGTTAAACAGATGGGGCAAAAATGCATCCTTACCTGACCCCTTTATCAAGTGGAGACCATTCTGTTTCTCTGTATTCTGTCCTAACATTAGCCTCTTAAATAGGAAAAACTCTCAAAATACATAGAAAACCAACAGTTTCAAAAGTAGATGGTTAGTGCATTTTCACAGATATATATAAAAAGGAAGAGCAACTCTAAACATACATGCCTAGGCAGTGGGAGCTCTGGTACATACCATTATTCAAGTGCTTTATTTCATTAATCCCTGTATCTGTTGATGATCCAGTCCAATGGTTCTTAAACCTTTTCTTAAAATACCAGGGAGCCTTTTAAATATAATTTGTTGCTGAGGACTCCCAAGACTTAATTCAAGATTTAAATATTTAAATTTAGATTTCAATATGCAACCATTCAAATATTAAAATATTTGTTTAAAGTTGCTCACCAGTTGTTCAACCTTATCCCTTATCCCACCAGTAGACAATGCAAAGGAAAGGAGGCTTTTAATGGTCTGTGGAGTAGCATGCTGAGATCCTCCAAGTACCAGGAGAGTAGAATAAACTGGAATTTCCTAAAAAGGGCTTATGAATGGGAGCCAAGCTCCAAAAATAACTTAGTATCCCTTTCCTCCAAAGAAACACTGGAAAGTAAAGGTCTCAGAGCTGCTTTGGGGAAAACACAAAAGAAATGTCATTTCTCTTTGAAGGAGCAAAACGAGAGTAGAGAGGGCAAGCGCTTCTTTTGAAAGCACTTATAGTCTCCACTCCCTCAGTGCTCCTTCAGAGGGAAATGATACTCCTTTTGCACTTTCCTTCAAAGGACCATTTAGACCCTCACCTCTTTGCTTCCGAGCAGCCAAGTGAATCCCTTTTATTCTTGTGGTTACTTGGAAGCATCTCTCCATCATGCTGCCTGGCCCTGGTCTCAAGTTTTGCCACACTCACCACACGAGATCTGGGCTGGGGGTCTTCCTCATCTTCTGGACTCTTCCCTCACCTTCTGGGCTCTCTGGCACATCTGCGCACTTGCAGATGTGCCACCAGCGGAGATGCCACCAGCACATCATCACCACTGCTGCTACTGCCATTGTCACTGCTGCCATGCTGCATCAGTTTGGCCATGACCTCCCAGGATATTTTTTAGTCCCTTAAATGTAGGATTTCCCCATTTTCCAGAATGAATAGCAACCCTACACAGATCTCCAGTGAGGGCTCCATGGCCCCAGGGGTCTGTGAACCCCAGGTTAAGAACCACTGATCTAGTCAACCTATAGTTTATCCAGAAAACAATACAAACATAATGCTTTCACAGTACTGTGGGCACACAACAAAGCTCCTTCAATCATAGATGAATAACAGGTAAATGGAAAAGAACAAGTAGTTGTTCCCTTAAATAGGTTTCCCTTACTTTTAAATATTGTTTTGTACTTAAAAGCAAGCAAGCAAGCTTAGAGGGGTGTTTTTTCCCCGGTAGTTCACCAAATCCAATAGTCATTGGATCTTCTGTCACAATAGTTGCTAATACTTTTATTTTCCCAGTTTTGAATTGAGTTAGATAAAATAGAGATGTATCTTTCAGTTCAAGTGAGTTGAACTTGATATTAGGAGTCCCTTCTGTTGGGCTCATCTAGACTGCCCAAATGTATCAGGATATGGCAGTATTCGCTGCTGTACTTATTGCTCTTATTTCTAAGATCCATATGACATTTCACTTGTCTTTGCGTATTTCCCAGTAATTTCTATCAACTGCTGAAACTTTTCATTCCATAGCTGAATACAACACTCCCCCGCCCCCATGTCAGCATACTTTCAATTCCAAATCTATGCATGCATCTACTGCTGCAGTTCATTTCATTTTCTTTCAGGGCAGTGCCTTCTGTGTGCAATGAAGTGTTAACTTAACATGCTTTCATGCTTCATTTGAGAATTTCCTATTTCCTACCAGCTAAAACCAATTTGTCCATTTTCCCTTTTCCTTGTCCTCTTTATTTCTTTCCTATAGTATTAATCTGGTGCTAGAAGGCTAGAGCACCTGAGACTTCTTAAAGTTCCTTTCTTGTACTAGAATGCTTGATATTTACTTATTTATTTACTTTTAAAAAACTTTTGTGTTTCCATACAGGTTATTCAGAAGCAAATGAAGGAGAGCCAGAGAGGTTAAAAGAGGAGGAGATCAGGAGGAAGAGATCACAAAGGGGGGGTTTCCAACTTACCCACATCCCAAAACTTTGGATTCAGTATGCACTCAAGAAGCATCAGAGTGTGGGAGTGAGAAGCAAAAATTAATCAAAACTACATGCACAATAGCCCAAAAACTGGTACAACAAAAAGCTAATCTGGATAAGTTTATAGGTACTTATCTGGGAGCAAGTCTCATTACACTCAATGGGGGTTTATTTTTGAATAGGTATTCACAAAAAAACTATGCTATAGAGGTGGTTTCTTAGGGTATATTTTCCACAATTGAGCTCAGACTTAAGGATGTAATGTTGCTATTGCTGTTGTCGTTGTTCTCACAGGTGAGAATAACTTTTTTACCATTATTCTTTTCATTGTGAGAAAGTCATTAAAAACTGTACTGTTATTGAAGACCGTTTGTAGTGTAGGATTTATTCTGTGTAATGGATCATGTGCCTTGTGTCCTCCATATAAAGAAAGATGATGAAATTACCTTTTACAATCACCTTTTACAATCAATCAAATAAATAAATGCTTGTGGATTTTTTTTTCAGAGAACATGGCATTTTCTCTCAGCTGAAATTTGGTTGCTATGTTTTTTGTGCAGAAGTTGCACCCTTTGGGGAATTTCTGATATCATAAACCAACTTATGATTGCCAAGTTTAGAACTGCAAAATGGTTGTGAAGATTCCCACTTCTCTAGGGTTCTTCTTATCAGTGTTTCCTGACACTCTCTAAAGCCCACTACCACCACACTTTTGATCATTTTCCCAATATTTTAAACATTCTTTTCCTCTCTATCATGCTGGAAAAAAATGCAGTATATAAGAACAGGATGATTATATGAGTGACTTCTTCCCATAGTAGCTTTCTAATCCAGTTTATTGACAGGTATATCCTACTTTCCAAGCAGTGTGAAGTTCTAGGTATGCAAAGTGTACTCAAATATATTTCCTTTTGGGAAAAAGGCCAATGTAAGTTGAGTTCTTTTCCTTTTTAAAAATTATTCAGGCTGAATGGAGGAGGAAGCACAACTTGAACATTCCACCAAAGTCCACTGCGTTCACATCAGATCTCCAAGGAGACAGACAGGAGCCTAAAATGCTGTTAGCTTACAGAGTCCAAGACCTCAGTTCTTTATGTCTTTTGAATTTTTGTGCCTCTGCCTTCTGTCTGAATCAAAAATGAAGTCCATTGCTGTTTTTGCACACAGTCCCTTCCTCCCACCCCCTCTCATAGATAGACCCAGGTTAAATCTGGATGAATCATCTCCTTCATCCATGATGTAGCACTATTTTAACTACTGTAGAGACACCTCTCCTCACTACAATGGGCTATCAATGCTTCTTTTATCCAGCTGTTGCATCTGAGCACTGCTCAGATACCTGCAAGTCACCAAGATCCAGTCGGGGTAGTTTGGAGTTGACTTGAAAGCACATAACAATCATAGCCTCAGAGCATCTTAGATAGCCCTATTGATATAAATCTGGTAGGACCCTAATAACAGCACATGTCTTATGATATCAAACAATGAGCTACAATCCCCTTTCCTTTCCTTTCCTTTCCTTTCCTTTCCTTTCCCCCCACCACAAGTCAATTGTTCAGCCTAAATCATATAGTTCCTAGTTTTATCAAATGATCAGCTTGAATGCTTTTTCTACTAATGCCATTACATTCTTTTAAATTTTGTAACTGAAGGAGATACTAGTAAAATTATTGTTAGGACAAGAGTTAATAATGAACATGAGCTGATCGCAGGCAAAGTGAGGCTTGGGAAATACTTTTCTGAGCAACTTTGTGTTTGTACATTTAATGAAATGAAGATTACTCATCAAACACAGAAGGGGAGGCTGTTCCACACAATGGATGCAATTTATCAGAAAGTGTCATGATGAAGGAAAAAATAGAAATTAGTTGTGTTTCATATCAGAAACAACTGTTGAGGAGGAAGTGAGTTGCTAGAAGGAACAGGTTTTAAGTGACTTAGGCCATTTCTGCACAAGCCTATTATAGTGCCATTATTGAGGGGCCTCAAAGGCCTCTCCCTAAACTGCAAATCCCAGGATTCCATAGGATCTTGAAAGTGGAATAATAGCACTATAACAGGCTTGTGCAGAAATGGCCTTACTACCAGCTTAACTCGCTATCAGGGGACAATCCAAACACAGGAGATGGAGCAGAACCAAGTTCAAATGAGGGACAGATAACTAAGGGCAAGCAGGAGAGAGTTTTGAACTCAAGCAAGAGTAAGAATTATGCCACCTACCAGATATTATTGAGCTACATGTCCCAGCATTCCTCACCATTGACTCTGCTGGCTAGGGCTGCTAGAAATTGTGATCCAGAAGGTAGATCAGGAGCTTGCTAGAATTTTCATGGCTTAAGTGGTTTGCCCTTGAAAGTTGTAAAAGACTTTTCAGGGGGTCTATGTATTCACTTAGCTATCTTCCTCCTTCCCTACCAGCCATTCTGGTACAAGAGGTCGCCCTACACTTTACTCTGCATCTGCCTTCTAGATAGAAGCCAGTTGGCTAGATTAAATATTTGTCACCTATGGGAACAGCCCTTTATCTAAGATTTAAGTCTAAATTTCTAAACAGAAAAATGTGATGGGGGTGTTTGAATGGCAAGCTGTGGGCAACTTCAGTTGGTACTAAATGCATCAAATTTAATGACATCACCAGGGGTCATCTCTAGGAGTCAAATTTTGGCCTAGAAATCTCAGGACTTTGGACAATCCTAACCCGACAGCGCTACTTAGGATCCTTTGTTTTACCCCTTGCTGAACTTGGAAAGTAATATGAAAATCTGACTGTAATATTTTCTGAAGATGAATTTATTAAATTCTCTGCCAGTCATTCCCTCCTATATCACAAATGCTCTAGATTATGTATTTTTAAAAATGGTAACCCATGACTTGCAATTTAGCAAAGGAAATGCTTGGTAAAATGGACTCCTATGGGTTAAAAAAAGTAGAGGCTCAGCAGATTGAAGCAACGGTTTACAGTGGGCCCTCAGTATCCACTTGGATTTGGTTCCAGGATCTCCTGCACATACCAAAATCCATGGATGCTCAAGTCCCATCATTAAAAAAATGGTGTAGCAAAATGGTGCCCCTTATATAAAATGGTGAACAATTCAAAGTTTTGCTTTTTGGATTTTTTATTTTTTAAATATTTTTGTGGCATGATTGGTTGAATCCTTGGATGCAGGATCTGTGGATTTAGAGGGATATTTGTATTTAGACACAGTGCTGGGCAGAGTCGGGTATGCGACCTCAAAATATACCAGCAAACAGGCAACGTAACCAAGCTCGTATAGCATTCTTGCAAAACTATATATTAATAGAAATTTACAAATGAAAGGCTAAGGCAATAATGCAAACTTAACCAATAATGTGCAAGCACCATTTCCAAACTATGAATAACATACTTGCAAAGCCCTACAGTCCTTTTCAGGAGAATATATCAGGATGTATGTGAGGAGATGGCTTGGAATAGCCTTTAACATATTTAGCCTTCCACTTTGGAAACATTACCAAGATGAATTTATGACTATTGTTGCTGTTGTGTGCCTTCAAGTTGTTTCTGACTTACTGTAATCTTAAGGCAAAACTATCACAGGGTTTTCTGGGGCTGAGACTGTGTGATGTGCTCAAGGTTACCCAGTGGGTTTCCATAGTTGAGTGGAGAATCGAACCCTGGTTGATTCATAGTTCAACACTCAGACCACTACACCACACTGAATATTACTTTTATATAAGTAAATGTGGAAAATAATCCTATAGGTTCTGTCAGAATATAAAACCAGGAAAGTACATCATCAAATTCTGCAGATGACAGTTTTTCCCCACTGCATTATCATGACTGGCATGTAATAGCAGAAAGTGTGGCTGAATTTAAGTTGCATTAATCATTCTTATTTTCACAGTAAAGACAGTGATGTGGGGATCTTTAAACAGCATATTCTTCATTTCACTTTCTCCTTCCTCATCTCTGAAAGCAAATAAGCATTGCTTTCCATTTTAAGGAGATAATAGGTGATACCTGAATTCCTGCTGAACCCAGAGCAAAACTCATGAAATGAATTCATTTAATGAACCCAGAATTGGAACCACTGGGGACTGAAAGCTGGGAAATGGTTCAACAGTTTCAATGAGGTGGCTGTAGATTCAGAGCGAAAGATTTAATCTATCACTAGTAGTGATATTTTCTGTTTTCTCCCTCGTACAATACAATCTCAGATTTATACTGATGCGGATAAATTTATAAATACCTGTTCTCAAACATGAAGGATTTCTGTGGGACTTGCACACAGCCATACCAAGTGACTGTAAACCTTGAGTATTACCTTGAGGCAGGGAATTCAAGACAGATGGAAAGAAGCAGCAACATCTGTGCTAACATTTTCATAGAGCTGGTATTGTTATGACCAGACCCCAGCAATAGATAAGAAGCATTATTTCCTCCTTGAATTCCAAGCTGTTCAGATTTGAAACAGTTGAGAGATTTGAGACAACCAAGTGGCTACTTTAGTGAGGAGGGGGGGGAAGAAAAAAAGGAAAGGAAAAAAAACCATATATCCTAATAGTTCCAGACGGAAGCTTTGTCACAGACACAGCAGCATGACTCAAAGTGGATTTTCCTCCCACTTTTGTATTTTTGATTGGAATTCAAAGCCAGCCATTGAAAGCAAGTGAGCAGATGTGCTAACTACTCTGAGGCTCAAATAATATTTTTAATGGTGCAAAGGGAGCTAACTGAGTCCCCACTGGTTAGAAATATGATTTCACAGGAACACCAGGGTTCTTGGAAAATTACTTTAAAAGTAATTATACTTTTTTTTTTAAAGTAATTTTCTAAACTATACCTGAGATTGGAAGCTCAGGTCCTCACCCAACAAGTCAAAGCTTTGTGTAAATGAAACTTCATTTTTTTAAAAAAATCCCATATATTCAATTAAGACTTTGGCATGCGGAAATTAAACACACAAGCTATTCCTATCATTTTATTTTCATGCCAGGAAAAAATTCATTTCTTTAATTTCTGCATGTCAGGCATGTGAAGTGGCAGTAAAATAAATTACCAGAAACCTCATATGCATAGTCTTGAGTACTAAGGGTACAGAATCATTCCACTAATGATTTTGGTATTCCATCATTTCACCTCTTTAAGAGAACGGCACAATTCTTTAACCCACGTCTGATATTAAAAACTAGACCATTTACAGGTTAAAGCCACTGCAAGTATAGTCTTTAGGAAAAGCTCATCTACAACTTACTGCAGGGTGGGATCCTCTGGATCTCGAGTTTTTGTCAGATTGCAACTCCCATTAGCCCTAGCTGACTTACTCAAGGGTAAGAAAAACTGGAAGCTGCGGTTCAACAACCTCTGGAGGGACAAGTAAAGAACTCTGGTTTTAGCTTTCAAGTTATTGGTCACTAGCTATTGTACTTTTTTCCAGTTTATGCAGTGCTAGTGCAGGAAAGCAAACAAGATCTATCTGTTCCAAGCAGCCTAGTTCTCCATTGTCTTATTTCCTTTACTGCCACTTAATGGCATATCTAGGGCCATTTCCACACTAGCCTGTTATAACGCGATGATTCCACTTTCAACATCCTCTGGAATCCTGGGGTTTCCAATTTTGGGAGAGGTCAGCTGCCCCCTCCCGAAACTGCAAACCCCAGGATTCCAGAGGATGTTGAAAGTGGAATCATTGCACTATAACAGGCTAGTGCGGAGATGGCCTTGCATAAACAGCAACCCTCCTCCTCCTCCTCCTCCTCCTCCTCCTCCTCCTCTTCTAAATCTCCTGGCTCAACTTTTTTGTGCCTGTTGACATTGGCACCCAGGGCACATACTCTGCTTGCCCCACCCTAGATATACCTCTGCTGCTACTATGCCTATTGTCTTTTTCCTCCATCCACTATCACTTACACAAGCAACTAAGCAACTGTAGTGTACAAACAGGATTGTGGCTGATAGTGTCCCTCTTTTACTCTAGTTACTAAAAATTGACATTCCACCCTATATCAAAAGACATCAGGGTGTCAGGGTGGGTGCAGATTAGGTCTGTCAAATTAATATAATTCATGACTTGAGGTTTCAGGATCAAAACCTAAGACTAAGAGATGGACCCCTGTTGATGTCACAGTGGCTGAGCCCCACAGATATCATTAAGCATGAGACAGTTGGTCAGAGAATATCATTCAAATATTTTTAAAAAATCAAGTCTAACTCACATACATAATTTTCATGACAATGTTCTTGCTCTGAGATTCTTTGCCCTCCCTTGAGACCAGAAAAGAAGGTCCAGCCTTTCAAAGCTAGCAACCCTCAGTACAGACAGCTCTTACTTTAGGAAAAGGTTAAACAATAGTATTATTGTTAAACAATAGTATTATTTACTTAAAATAAACAAGAATTCTTAGAAGTAGCAACCTTTGCATGCTTATACTAACCAAGCACACTAATTTAAATATTTTGTTTGTTTACTTTTTCATGTTGACTTTCTGCTTCACTCAGACTTATAGTGAACAGAAACCAATTCAACTTACAGAAGACAATGAAGGGGCCTTTCACACTATCCAATTATATTACAGTGATTTCACTTTACCTGCAATGGTTTCCTCCTATGAAGTCCTGGGATTGCGGCCCTTTTCGCATTAAGGCTTCTCGCGCAAGGGGGGAGGGCGGCTCGCGCAAGAAGCCTTCTCCGGGAGGCTGCTGCTTTCCCCCTCCTTCCTTCCGCAGGCGAAGGAACGAGGGGGAAGCGGCAGCAACGCGCGAGCCGCACTCCCCCCGGGCGAATCAGGAGCCTGTCGCGTCCGTCCCCCCTGCGTGCGCGCCGAGCAGGAGCCTGTCGCGTCCATCCCCCCCGCGCACACCAAGCAGGAGGCTGTTGCATCCGTTGTGCTAGCGCCCCGCCCCGCCTCTTCCTTCTGCAGGGGCAGAGGGAAGGAAGCGCGACCCGACCGCCTCCCCGACGCTCCGCACAGGAGGTAAGTGCGTGCGGGTGCTAGGAGCGTTGCGCGAGCACGGGTGATTTTCGCTTTGAGGCAAAAATCAAAAAACCCGTGATCGCGCCACTTCAGCCCCGTGAGCCCAGTGGAAGTGGGAGTGCATCGTGCAGAGCAACGCTCCCACTCCTGCGAGGCTCACGGGGCTCTCACGCGACAGAAAGCCCGTGCGAAAAGGGCCGCAGTTTAGGATGAGGTATATAGAATTCTCAGCCAGAGAGCCCTCACCAACCTGGAAGTCCCAGAATCCCAATGATGTTGCCATCACTGTGAAAATGGAAAATAACATCATAACTGTGTAATGTGAAAGAACTCCAGAGTTATATTAGATTTTCTTAAACAGAGAAGATAAGGCCACACTATAAGTGCAATGGAATTAGATATAGCAAGTTGTGTGAGCTGACAGCAAAAGAATAATCAAGATGCTCTAACTGCTGAACTGTCTGGTGACATCTTGACAAGTCTTTACCAAGAGACTTCTTCAAAAACTGAGTCAAGACAAGTCCTAGTCAAGATGGGACTTTGGGGGTGCAAGCACAGTTGACGAGTAGTGAAACTTTGCCTGCCCTTAGTCACTAATTAGCAGATCTCCTGTTTACATTTCCATACCTACTCTCTTCCTGCACCACTCTAATCTGCAGCTGTTTTCCTTTTCTCTCTCTCTATCCTCTGTTACACTAGGTATTTGATTATAAGCAATTAATGTTTAAGTAAAGCTACTTAAATACATTTTTTTCTTTAAAAAATCTAATTTGATTTCTTTCTGTGTTAGAATCTGTGTAGAGAGCACATGTAGAGAGAATGAACATGAGGATGGGACTCATTGTTGTCCAGCTCTGACTTCACCATTTGATTACTGTGCTTGAGAGATTCACTACTATCTCTTGCATTTTCCAACCAAGACTGTGGCCTGCTTTTTCAGTCAAATACTTCACTTATGATCATATCACTAGATTCAGATTCATCTTATACCTTCCATGCTTGAATCCTAGACATGAGCAAGTCCAGTAAGACACAATTGGTCTTATTTCTAAATAGGAAAATAAAGATTCACAGTGTTAATCTAGTACTTTGGTAACAGTTTTGTGTTTGAAAAAGTTTAATGTAAGGAGTGTGTAGACAGCACATACTTAGAATATTATGTGAACAAATACTGCACATAAGGAGGTGTTAAAAATATTTTTAAAAGAGTGCCGTCTGTCATCTAGCATTAGCTAATGTCTGGAATATTTCACCTTGGGAATGTATTTTCCTGCACTGCTATTGCTGTGAAATATTTTGCTCAGGTGGTAAGGCATATTTTTTTTCATTTTGCATGCTTAAAGAAAGCTGCTGTTGTCCAAACTCAGTGAAGTAATCATTTTAAGTTGAATTGGCACACATCCATTTCTTCAGTGACAGAACTGAGTCCTTTCATTCTGTTTTCAGGGAATGTAGAACAATTATGTTTAAAATAGTCATTATTAATTCAGCATCCTTATGGAACATTGCCTTAGAACATCCCGAGGAAATTAAATTAAAGTCTAGTCCATTGAATTTAATAGTGATAGCAAGAACAGTAAATAGCTATGGACCTTTCTGCACTACACTGTTATAGTGCTATTATTCCACTTTCAACATCCTGTGGAATTCTAGGATTTGTAGTTTACTGAGGCAAAAGAACTCTCTGGCTGAGAATTCTAAATGCCTCTCCCTATACTGCAAACATCCATAGGATGTTGAAAGTGAATAATAGCACTATAACAGTGTAGTGCACAAAGGCCATATGTCTTTTGGAAAATATCAGATGAAGAAGTACTCTGGTTTGTAATTCTTTTAAGAATCAACATTTCAGTAATTTAAGTTCTTAACCTGAAAGAATTCTAGGGTTACTAGTGGCAAGAGTAGCATCAATTAATGGTTTTGAATTACTCACTTTTTTTTTATTTCATTGAAATTATAGATTGATGAGAGCTTTAGTTCATTGTTGATCAATTGTTTTGATGAAGCTTTCTAAATTTCATTGTTCGGTTCAGAAAAAATTAAACAAAAGAAAACTGTGTGTAAATGAACAGAATGTAGAACAAAACAAAGCTATCTATGTAGACCAATTTGAATGCTTAGCACTTAAACATCTAGCTCTGAATTTCTGTGTATTCCAGCATATGGGTGTCAATGAACTGGGGTTGCTATCTCTCTCTCTCTCTCCCTCCCTCTCTCTCTCTCTATATATATATCTTTTTTTTCCCTGCCAGATGGTCCCTATTAATGGCAGAATAGTGGACTGGTACAACATAATCCTTTCTGTACTAGAAATAACTATGGCCCTTTTCGCACTAGGCTTTTTGCGCGAGCGGGGGCGGGCGGCTTGCGGGAAAAGCCTAGTTCGGGAGCCTGCCGGTTCCCCGCTGGTTCCTTCCGCAGCCGAAGGAACCAGCTGGGAAACGGCACCGTCCCGGAGGCGGCGGCGGCTCGCGACTCCATCCCCCCGCGCGCGCAAGAAAGGAGCCCGTCGCTCCTGGCGCACGCGGGGGGGGCGGGCGCGACTGTCGCTCGCTCCTGGCGCGCGCTGGGGGGGCTGCTCGCAACAGCCTCCCGCTCGCGTGCGCACGGGGGGGCGGGCGCGACTGTCGCTCGCTCCTGGCGCGAGCGACAGTCGCGCCCGCCCCCCGCGTGTGCCAGGAGCGAGCGACAGTCGCACCCGCCCCCTGCGCGCGCGCGCGCGAGCGGGAGGCTGTCGCGAGCAGCCCCCCGCCCGTGCGAAGCAGGATGCTCTCGCATCCGCCGCGCTAGCTCCCCGCCCCGCCCCTTCCTTCCGCACGGGCGGAGGGAAGGAGGCGCGACCCGGCCGCCTCCCCGACGCACCGCACTACAGGTGAGTGCGTGTGGGCGCCGGGAGCGTAGCGCGAGCGCGGGGTGATTTTCGCTTGAAAGCGAAAATCAAAAACCCCGCGCTCGCGCCGCTGCAGCCCCGTGAGAGCACCGGAAGTGGGAGTGCGTCGTGTGGAGCGACGCTCCCACTCCCGCACGGCTCACGGGGCTATTTCGCCGGGAAAGCCCGTGCGAAAAGGGCCCGTGTCTCTTGAACTTGGCTGCCTTAGTTTGTTGAGAGTTTTATTTGGCTCATTTTTGATAACAGCTTTCCAAAATTCTTTATAAATTTAAGGGAATTTTAATTGTTCTGAATGTGGGGAAAAGGGAATCATACAGAATTTTTCGTCCCTAATTTAAATGGCTCTCAAGTCTTATATATTGAGCCCACATAGAATCTTACATTTGGACAGATGTCACTGTATCATGAGATGCATTAACACCGGGGGGCTAACTGTGGCAAGTCTGAGAGCCTTTTTTGTTCCTAGAAAGTAGAGAGGAAAAGGATTTTCAGGAAAGTAAGTTCAGCTCTTTTGATTTTTGAGCCAAAAAAAGTGTAGTCTGTGGAATCTGGAGGCAGTGAGGGCCGCAAAAATCGCTTGAAGAAAGTATGCTTTGCTCACCACTCCTGTACAGTATGGGCTTCCAGTTCTAGCCTCCTGGAGCTACTGCTGGGAAACTATCATTCTGTGTACAGTTGCTCCATATACAACCTGTTGTCACCATAGATGTAATGGAGCATCATTTCCATAATTCACAATATTCCCAAGTTTAAGAAGGCAGTGGTAAGCTGTCAAATGGAACATTTCCCTGAATACTCATTGCCTGAGATCCTGTATAGCACAGAGTAGTGTAATGGTTCTGCATGGAGAACTATGCTACAACTGTCCATTCAGCACCCTCAGATTCACTGTTAAACTGCTGTATGTACAAACACATCCCTAGCCATTGCTTAGCTGGTATAGAGCAGAGAGGATTGAAGATGTGTCTGCCTATGTCACTATAGACAGATGCAGGATGATTACATTAACCACTGTGATCAGCTGGGGTTCTCTAGAGGTCTCAGTAAACTATGTAATCTTTCTGCATCTGGCTATGTCATCATGGCCAGATGCTTATCTAATCCTTCTGCACTTTCTAGCAGCTACAGAAAGGCCACTAATTGGGGCTCTTGCAGCAAAACTGTGAGGGCAGAATTTGATACTGGGACAGCAGGATTTGGAAAAGAATACCAATCACAACAATGACCAAAAAAGACATATGCAGGTGTAAGGTTGCCTTATATGTGTGTTATGTCACTGGCAGGAGGACAGCAAATATTTGGAAAATTGTGATTAAACAGATTTCATCTTGATGATGAATGAAAAGCAGGATTCTTTACTGGAACCTTGAGAGAAGAGTTTTATTCTAATATATCTGTGCTGAAAGGGACAAATTTCCTGAAAGTTGATACTATCTCATAGTTCAGAAAAGACTGCATTGAAGAAAAGTCTTCAGCTTCTTTCCTTACTCAAGCAGATTAAAGTAACTAGTCTGTGGAAAGAATAGACAAAAATCTCCACTCAAGAGCCAATCAGGACTCTGTTGCGGTAACTGTGATAGAATATGTAATTTTGCTAGAGACTCTGTGTATGCATGCATGCATGTGTATGTGTGCCTTCAGGCTGCCTGTTGACTTATGGTAACCCATGAATTTCATAGAGTTTTCTTGGGCAAAGAGATGGTTTTGCCAGTTCTTTCCTGTGGGAAGAAAAAACCCAAAGCACCTGATATTCATTAGCAGTCTTTCATCTGAGTACTAACCAGGGCCGACCCTGCTTAGCTTCCAAGAATACTTTTCCCCAAAAGATTTCTGCTATCAGTAGGTCTCCAAGTTTACTGACTACAGGAGAAAATTAGCTTAGCCCAGCAGATCATAGCAGCAATTTTTTCAAAGCCTAAACATAAGCATTCCAAGCGCTCAGTGAATACAGTCAGACAGTTTCCTCAGTTATGGATTCTTGCTGTACCAGTCACAGTACATTCTGTGATACTTTCTTTGATAGTACTGATAGGAATGCTATAGAAAAAAACCTCAAATTGGTAATAGACATTTTTCTGCAGATTCAAGGGTCTGGATGTAGTACTCTGGATTAAAAACTGCTTGATAGACTTGTATAAAGCATAGCAGATAATGTCTTTTTTATTCCTTACTTACATAGAAATATACTGAATGTGTCTGCTCTACATTTCAAAAAGAGATCTGTTTTTTTTTCCAAAATAGTAAAATGCAGTTACTAAAAATGATGTTGTGTCTGCTCAGGCTTCTGAAAATGAGTCTCAGCCTGGGAGAAAGGAAGAATATAAAGAAAGTGATGGCTTGCTGGATGATAGTGTATATGAGTTAAGTCTTTCCACTGAAGAAAAGAGTAGTTGAGACATAGAAGAATGAGAGCAGACTTCATCTACAGTACAGATAGCTTGGATACTGTAATCCCAAATCAATTCTTCAACTGTAAAACTAGAATATGGCCACAGGTATCAAAGTATTTTGTACTTTATTTTATTGCTTTTGGCCAATGGCCGTTGCAAAAACAACAATAAAACAATTAAACAATACAAAAAAAACAAAAAAACAACAACAATATCATTTAAAAATACAAAAATACAAGTTAACAAACTATAAAATTTTACAGTTAAAAACCTTGACATAGGTGATACACTTTGGGTAAAATCACAAAAAAGGGTCAGAAACTAAGCATTTTATATAAAATTGTCACCATTGCAAGATACAGCTATGTCTGCCAGATGTTTCTTTCTAATTTTTTTTGCGGCAGTGGCAAATAAAGTCACACGCCAAGTCACATATTTGTCTGTATCCAAAGTCAATCCATGAGATAATATTACTGCTAGTGGATGCACTACCTGTGTTGAGGAAAAGGCTGTGAGGCCCTCATTTCAACCAAGGATTTAACAGAGAAACATCGAAATGGGACAGCTCATAAACAGTATGTGTTCCATTTAATGTGCCCTCACTTGACAGAAACAGTACGCAAAGGGATCTTGTAGCACTTTTGAGGCCAACAGCAAAAGAAGTTTGTAGCATAAGCTTTTATAATCTCAAAGGTGCTAAAAGACCCCATTGCATAGTGACACAGACTATTCAGGCTATGTTTTTGAATACTATTTCACTGGGGGAAAAAACAGATATGCACTAATTTTGGGGTATTTTTTCAAGGTACTGTGTCACTTTCCTGGGGAAGAAGCAAATTCAAGTCTAGGAGATGCTGCACTAAGTTTGAGAGAACATCAAAAGCAATCCAGACAAAAGGTGATGGTAAGTATCTCTTGCATTGTATATAAGCTTTCCTGGAAGAGCACAGCTTTTTATACAGAAAATCTGAGCTACCCTTTGGATCAGAATGGAATTACTGAAAGGAAATTGACATCTCTTCTCAAGTAACACAATGCATCTTCTCTGTAGACTCTGTGGTGAATCCATCATGACTGCAACAGATCTTCAGAATAGATTTCCAGTCAAAGATGCCACAGAAAAACCATTTCAGTTATGGCATGATGGAATGCCAACATGAAACATATTAGAACTTTTGGTGGCATAGCATATGCATACGTCCTAAAACAAGAGTGACACAAGCTAGATGCCAGAAGAGTCTATTCTAATTTGCCATGCTCTTGGAAGCAAATAATATAAGCAAATAATATAAAGAAGTTAAAGATTGATGATGCTTTCACTAAACATTCATCAAAGTGTTTCAAAGTAGTAGTCTCATCTATTCTGTTTCATTCATCAGAGTATAACTGTGTAGATTTCCCTGACAAAGCATCAGACTGCATTAGATTTCTCACACAAAGAAGAGAATATATTAAAGCCTATGGAAGAATAAGAAGGAAATGTAAATGTACCTTTAAAAAGGAAATGAAAATGTGATTCAAAGACAGGGAACCATACAGAAAGAGAACAGGATGCAGATGTGGGCAACAGGTTCTAAGATACTCCATGCAACCTCACAAAGATATACCAGCAATGTGCAGCTCCATCTTCATAGTGTTGCTGTTACTCAGTGAACAAAAACCAATTTATGAAATACAACCAGAGCTATAATAGACTTTTCGAAACAGAAAATATGAAGACAAACAGAAATGACATTGAAAAGGATACAGTAAAGTGTATGAGTTTACTGTGAAAAAAGTAATCAAGATAATCTAGCTATTGAAATGGCATCTGACATCTTGAGCAAACCTTTACCAGAATCCTGCTGTGATTCAAGATGTGATATCAGTGATCAACGTATGATTGAATGTGAGTTGCTCCCCATTAGTTCTCCTTTTCACATACTCTCTTTTCCTGCATCAATCTAATCTTCAACCTCCTCCTTCTCCATTAGACCATGTGTTTGTGCATAAGTAATCTGTACATAAATCTATGTAGAGAAACTCACCAAAGTCCCTGTCCTGACCAAAAAAGATGGCAGCAGTGATCAGGAACAGGAGACTGATTTGTACTTCTCAGCTCAATGATAAGTCCAAGGGTGTTTGAATAGCTAGCTGTAGCATAGTGCCACATGAAGAGATATTACACTGTACTGTGCCATACAGGATTTCTGTCAATGTGCCCACAATAGTTACACACGCCTCGCAATTTTTCCTGGAACCAAATTTCAATTTCAGTAACCTCCTAATTAAAATTCTCTTAGATTTAATATATGTGTAGCCAAATTATTTTTGAAGGGTATCCAAAGTTTCTTTAGCTGGATTACACTCTGTGAAAAAGATTAATTGACTGTACACCAAATAATTATAGATTATATCTTGTGCTATAGTTTCATTTTTCTCCTAAGCAACAGTATTTTCTTCTCTCCCCCTTTAGTATTTCAAGGCACTCATAAACATTTTTTATTGCAATTTGAATCTCATCTCTCCTCTGCTGGTAATTATGATTTGTAAATCCCATACAATTCCTAACCATAATCCTATCATTTTGTAAGGACAATTTGCTTGCAGGGGAAAAAAAAATCTATAGCCCAAAAATGGGGAAGGGGAAATTTCCAGCTAGTGTGTGTTTTGAAGCCTGGGGGGATGCTCTCAAAGATACATATGGAGACATGAAGCTTGACTAATCTGGTTCAATGTTCATGCATTGGCCCTGGTAACCCTTTGGGACATGTGAGAGATAGTAATGGCTCTCTCAGACAAAGTAATCAAATTCTGAAGGCAGAAACTGAACAACAACCTGTCCCATAAACATGTGCACGTGTGTGCGTGCGTGCATGCACACTCACTACACCCCCATACCTGAGTCTTTCAGGGGGAAAAAAAGCCTACTCTTCCTTGTAAAATATATCACAATAGCCTTACTTACAATTACTTGTGCGTAAACAAACACATTATCAAATTGATGAATCAGAGAAGAAAAAGATAGCTGTAGATTAAGACAATGCAAGAAGCAAGAGGGTATGGAAAAGCAAACAGGATGTCACCACAGACTTGCTGTAACAGGCGAACTAGCAATTAGTGAGTACAGACATGCAAACATTATAAATTGTAACAGGCTTGGGGAGGATCCATTTGTGCAAGTGGGACATTTTTTCCTAAGGCTAATTGCTGCATGAGTACAAACAGGAGGACTGTGGAGGAAGAATGTAGGCTGGCTCCAAAGGCATAGGGAGATGCAGCCAGGCCAGGGATCCTGAATTTTCTACCCTGGCTGTAGAAGGCAAATTCAGCAAGATGGGGTTCAGAAGCAAACAGCAGAATTACAAAAGCAAACAACGTTAGTAATATGGTGGTAATCTGCAGTGTCATTAGAAACAACTGCACCACTGTTCAGTGAATTGCCCTAAGGCTGTGCTGTAATTGTTTGTTTGTTATCAACAATTTATTTTAATTCACAAACTAGGAGACATAATTAGAATATGACTAGCAGCGATAGAAAACCTTGGGAGAGAAATACATTATGATGGATTTATACCAGTTAGCCCTTTACTGGGAATATGATACCTTTTGGCTATGGTGAAATTAAAACAACAACAACAAAAATGCTCTTGAGTTGTGTTTTCTTTATTCATTAATTTCTCCAAGACCTTTTATACTATATTACTATGTACCATAGAATATCAGGATCATCCATCATTACAGCATGGCAAAGTAATTTTTGAATAAAATTGGAAAACACTAATGAATTTACAGTTAGGTTCAATGATAGGTTGTCTGAAACCAGCTGGGATTTGTAATGGAAATAAAGTATTGTGGGTTTTCTTTTTCCAGATCAAGAAAGAATGAGACATACAGAGATAAATGCTACCAAGCAGTCTACTATGTCTACTATGCACACTAGCACTTAGAACAAGAACACTATGTGCACATGTGCATATCTGCAAACTCTAGTTCCTTCATTTAAGCATGAGTGTGTTCTGCTTCCTGTTTGTCAGTCAATGAGTTTCCTTTGTCTCATTATCATCTTGCTTCTTTTGTACTTCTTCATAATTCTTTTTTGAAAGCTTTGTTCTATTAATTCTGAGGACTTTGGCAAGCATTGGTCTTTTCTCTGTCATTTTTGGATTCCATTTATTCTTTGGACTCAGCTATTTCTTAACTTAATTTTATCTTCAACTGTTGATATATCATTTCTTCCCTTTGTCTGTACATAAGGTCTGTGCTGCCTACCCTCAGCCTTGGCTTGCTTCTTCTATTTGACATTTTTGTTCCTGTACTTGTGCACCCGGAAGTTTGTGAAAGAAGGCAGACTGCATTCATTATAAATTGATTCTTTCTTCTCTTGTTCTATCTCTTTGGCCAAACAGAAATATTATACATCATTTATTCATGTTCATGCGCAGCATCCACAGCAACTTTTTTTCTACCTTTAATTCTTTTTTAAAGCCCTTCCCTCCTCTTCTGCCTCTATCATTCTCAGCTGGTTGCTACTTTCTTTGCTATTAAAATTGAAACTATCCATTATTACTCTACTGTTTCCGAAACTCCTTCATTACTAATTTATCAAATGTCTGTTTCTTTTATCCCCCACCCCATCTTGTTAGATGAACTATCCAAGATGCTGAAGTCTTCAAATCCATCTAGTTGTTGTCTTGATCCTATTCCTTCTCACTTCTTAATCTCTCTTGTGTCTACCATTTTTCCTTCTCCTCTCCATGTTATTAATCTGAACATTTAATTTCCTTCAAACTTTAAACATGCTACTGTTTCTTCAGTTCTCAAGAAATCATCACTCGATTCATCTTCTCTTGGTAATAATCTCCTTTCACTGATGTGTTATCTCTCATAACCCTTTTTTTTTTTTAGTGTGCTGTTTATGTACACTGCCTCAACAGTCTCTTTTTTTGTATTTCTGCATTGGATCCTTTTGTTTGGATTTTGCCCTTTGGACTCTATGGAGATAGCTGTTATGAAGATCACAGATGATCTTTTATGGGCCAAGTTAAACGGGCCCATTTTCAGTTCTTATTCTTCTTTATCTTCCTGCAGCCTTTGTCACAATTGATCATTGTCTTATTTCTTGATCTAGGGTATACTGATTCAGTCCTTATCTGGTTCACATTTTATCTCTCAGGTTGTTCATTTAATGTGAAAGCTGGAGGTCATGTGCTTTCTTCTTTTGCCCTTTCAATTGAGGTCCCATAGCATTCTGTTCTGAGCCTTTTTTTCTTTTCTTTTTATATGTTTTCCCTGGGTAATCTCATTTGCTCACACAGTTTTCAGTATCATCTTTATGCTGATGACACTCAGCAGTATTTCTTCACTCCACAACTTTCTTGTGATCTTGAACATTGTATTACAGCATGACTTTGAGCTTTTTTTCCCCCAGCATGTTTCATCATTGCTTAAAACTGAACATATCAAAGACAGGAGTATTTATTTTTCCTCCAAAACCTTCCTTATAAAATACATTCTCCATCACAGTTAATAGTGTCCCCATTTATCCTGTGAAGGAAACACATTTTAATTTTTTACTCTTTTTTTTAATGGTCTTTTGTTCCTAACATTGAGACTGTAACTAAGGCCCTTTCCACACGCGGTTATTAAGACGGGTCAATGCATCTTGCCACGGAGGTCTTCTGCATGTTGGAGTGGACTAGATTCAGTTTATTTACCTTCATTCCACATGTAATTCTGACTAAATGCACCCCCATGTGGTGATAAAGCGCGCTATTTGAAAACTGGAAGAAATCGGTTTTCCAATTTTCCAGATCGATCTGATTTGTACTTTCACAGTGGTGCAGACAAGTACATTTGCACCAATGTGAATTGGTGGTCAGAGGAGGGTTCATGGGAGGGGCCAGGGGATAGTATGGACTTATGCACATATGCAATGACATACTAAACCATGCAAAAAAGGGGGGCCAATCACAGTCGATGGGGCGGGGTGAGGGGAGTAGCGGGAGTGGCCACAGCAGAGTCGGTGTGGATTCCTGAACTCGCCATCCTCCAAATCAGAATGGAACATGCACAGTAGCTGTGCAGAAGGAAATGAGGGAAAGTCCACCTTGTTTCGAGCCCAGAAAATCCAGTGAGAAATGACATGAACTGATTCACCAGCCTCATGCAGAAAGGGTCATGTCATGTCATTTTTTAAAAAAAGCTATTGCCAAAATCAGACCTTCTCTTTCTAATTCCTCTGCTAAGACTGAGTCCACGCCCTGCTTATTTCCTGGCTTGATTACTATAATCTTCTTTTGACTGGTCTTCTCTTAACTCATCTTACCCCCCTGGTTTCAATTCAACATTTTTTGGCTAAGATAATATTTTTGGCCTGTTATTTTTATCATGTAATTCCACTTCTGACATCATTTCATTGGTTGCCTGTTCCTTCTGGGATTCAGTACAAGCTTCTTGTTTTAACTTTTAAAGTTCTACATGACTCCTATCTATCATCTTTCAATTTCTTTCTACCAGCCTACTCAGGATCTGCATTCTAGGAAACTTACACTTCTCAATCAACTCAGAGTTTCTCCTTGCTTGTCTTGTCTTCATCCTTTCTCACTTGCTGCTGCATGCTCTTGAAATTGCCTCACTGAACATTTGCAAGTTGTTCCTTCTATCATTGAGTGTAAAATTCAATTGAAAACCTTCTTGTTTCCCAAAACTTTTGGAGTTTTAGTTTAATACTGTTCTATTTTATATATATATATAAATATAAATATATATATATATATAAATATATATATATATATATATATATATATGGGAAATCTGCTTCATAATTGTACTGGATGGTTTTACATTGGCTTTACTCTGTCCTTCCCATGTGTGTGAATGTGTATATATTTTTGATTGTACACCTTTGGCAGGGCTGGGTAATTTTTGTTCACTTAGAACAAATGCAGTACATATGAAGCCTGAGGTACATATAAGGACTCTAATTTTTTTTCACACTCATTTCGATGAATGTATTATTTTTGGATGAAGGAAAGCCTAATGCCTCATGTGGTTCCAAAATAGGTTGTTTTGTTCTTTCAGTCAGTTAAGAAACAGGGCATTGCTAGAGATGGAAAGAATATTAAGAAATATTTGGAAATGTTTGGAAACCATGTGTTTTTTTAGTGTTCAAAAGTCCTGATGGGAAGAATCTTGGATTGATGGGGATCTTTGCAGTTTGGGAATTATTCTGTGCAAATTTCATAGAACAATAAAAATGCAATAATTGGGGACTTGCACATGGTTGATTTACATAGAAAACAGCATTTTTTGCAGAAACTGCATATTCTACACAAGAATTAATATTTCTGCATTGAAATGTTATTTCCCATGCAGAAAATGCTGTTTTCTGCACCAAACAACCATGTGTAAATTTTGCAAAGAATAACTCCTGAGCTGCAAATAGCCTTTGAAAACTGTGTGGTTTTTGAAGATTTTCTCATAACATGAAGAAAATTGCTAAAATTACTCATTACTATCTTTAAAGAGAAACATAGTAAAGAATCACATCCCAAAGCACTACATTAATGACAGCAACATAGATATCTAAAAAATATAGGTAATGAAATACAGGAGCATTCAGCTGATGAAGGCTAAGCCGTAGTATTGTCAAACCAATTGGAGAGACACTTGCCGTTTCTGATGCAAATGCAATTAACATACATTAAGGATGCAGTCTGTTGTAAATGTAAAGTATAACTTTTGAAATTTTATGAAGAAGAGAGTTTCTTTCACATGTAAAATTAATGAACTTCCCCCCTTCATTCTCCACCATTCATTTCAACTCCCTTTGTTAAAGTAAGATAGATGCTGCTATTTATTTTCATTAATTTCTGCCACAGGAGCATTAAACAGTACACATGTAATTAACTGAATTTTCTACCACCCTAATGAGGCAAGAAAGGTCGTCCTATGCCCTTATTAATAGTATGTGGGAAGAGAGGTGAGGAAACTTTCTCAAGGTCACTTAGATAGCCTGTGGCACAATGAGAAATATTATCCAGGGCTTTTGTTCTTTGACCTATCATTTTACCTTAGTATTCTTTTTTGGTCTTATTCTTCTTATCTTTCTTGTTATGCATCCTATTACAATCTTTCACAAGGCATTTTCTTCTAGCATGTCCCCCCCCTTCTGTGCCTCTCAAGACAATGCTTGTACATAAAATTAAGTTTCCAGAAACTGACCTCCAGATATCGTTAGACAACAACAAAGGAAATATCTATCACTGTGACTTGGTTTTGGAATGAATGCCAGGCGAGAGGGAAGACATTATCTACTTTCAATTTTCTTGTAATGTAGTCTGATATTGATAATGAGAATTTCAGTTAATTCCTCTGCACTGTTTGAAAAAAAGTAAGGAGGAGATGGTGATAAAACACTTGATTTATATTGATATCCATTTTCTCATTTCTAAGAGGTTAGCCAGTAACTGATGACTGAAGAAAACCTGCTGCTTTCCTTCTTTTCTATCACCTTTGGAGGTAGCAAGCTAAATTAGAAACATTGATCCTTAAGCTATTATACCATGTTTGCAACTTTCTCAACATGAAGGCTGTCTCATCTTTTCTACACACCAAATTCCAAGTTAAGAAACTTGGATAGCTAGAAACTATATTCAGCTTGCTTACCTTAGAGCAGGTTGAAAGGACATGTGTTCCCTTAAGTGAATACATAGCCCATCAGCCATGTCTTCTAACCTTCTGAGATTTCAACCTCCTGCTTTTGCTGCCAGCCTGGGACTCTGGAAATAGCACTAGAGTCAGAGACTGAATTCAGATTGCTGGATCCCAGTTTGGACAGACTATCACGTCTTTCCTTTAGATAATTTATTCCATCATTGTAAAGTAGTTAATCATGATTAAGCAGTGTGTTTAAAAAATGGCAGAATCAAATTAATTCATGGCAGTTTTAGATGTATGAAACAGGAGTGCTGATACAGAAGAAGTGTAAAAGAAAAAAATGAAGACTGCACTTGTCTAAAACAAAGAACTCCTAAAAGGTTGAATCAGTACAGTCAGATGAACTTGTTTCTTCTATCCTGACTTGTTTTATATCTCTAATCTTGACACATACTCTCATCACTTTGGAAAGTCCTCAACACTTTCGAAATGACAGCAAAAATAAAATAGAGATTAGCCATTTGGAAGAATACTTTGGATGAGTTTACAATTTGGGATGTGATAAAATTCCTCTGTTTTCATCAGCCAGTATTAAAATTATATGTACACCAGAAACTGATATTTTAGACATAGAAATGTGCAAGGTAATTAAAGCTAATGGTCAATAAATACTGCATGGATAGCTTTTCCCCATCCACCTGTTGAGAACAGACCCTGGAAAGAATGTTAAAGAAACTTACATCCTCTAGACTATGGGTCCTTTTTGGGTTAGTGGTGTCATTATAGTGTTTTAGACACTAAATTCATCCTCAGGTTCTTCTGACCGATTTGTATGAAGGGCAGACCTTGGAATGTGAGCTAAATCAGGAAGTACCAGCAGCCCAAAGAGCCTACTAGATATACACTCATGTATACGTTCTCTATTATACTGTCACTTTGGGAGAAGTGTTAGTGATTGTACAGTGACCCTTTGGGAACAAGGTTGTTTCCATGATTATGCCCTTCCTATTTTCCTTCTATGGAATACGGCCATCATTCTAAATTGGAAACTTGCATTATGAATCCTAAGTGCTCTTTTCTTTTGAATATTGTACACAGCATAATTTTGTCAAAGCCTTACATTCTGCTAGTTCATCTGTGTCTGCTTACTTTTCCTTGATGCTCTAAGATGGGATTGGCAACTGCAGCTGGTATGGAGGCCAAGTTTCTGCACTGGAACCCTACAGGAACTGCATGCACTGACAAATATGTCATGAAACTAAGCAAAAAGTAGCTAGAATTCCACTTCCAGTTTTGACAAACAGGTATTCTTTTGAATCCTGAACAGCTAGTTTAAGAGGTAAATGGCCAGTACTGGAGACATATCTTTGGGGTGACAGAAAGCAAGCAGTTTAGAGGGCCAAGAATCACAAAACCAGCACATTTTACCTGCCCCAGCTGTAGAGCATTACATGGAAGGAAGCTTCCCTGTCAGCTGGTATAAGTTGCCCAGAGTGTGGAAGTAACACATCACAAATAATGACATTACCTGTGATAACATTACTTTGGGGGATAAAAAGGACCTGGGAGTTTACCATATGCCTTTTGTTGTTAACTGCCATCAAGTCAACTTTGACTTGTAGTTGTATAAATGAGAGACTTTCAAGTCACCTATCACCAACAGCCTGGCTCAGGTCTTGCAGACTCAGGGCTGTGGTTTCCTTGATTGTCCATCCATATTGTACTCTTCCTCTTTTCCTATTGCTTTTTACATTATCAAGAATTATGGTATTTTCTAATGAATCATGCTTTCTCATCATGTGTCCAAAGTACAACAATCTCAATTTAGTCATCTTGGCTTCAAGTGGGAGTCAGGATTGATTTGCAATCATAGAATCATAGAATCATAGAAATTCAGAGTTGGAAGAGACCACACAGGCCATCCAGTCCAACCCCCTGCCATGCAGGAACACCGTCAAATCAATCCCGACAGATGGCTATCAAGCCTCTGCTTAAAAACCTCCAAGGAAGGAGACTCCACTACACTCCGAGGCAGCAGATTCCACTGCTGGACAGCCCTGACTGTCAGGAAGTTCTTCATGAGGTTCAGGTGGAATCTCCTTTCCTGCAGCTTGAATCCATTGCTCCTTGTTCTGGTCTCTGGAGCAGCAGAAAACAAGTCCCCTCCTTCCTCTATGTGGCATCCCTTCAAATATTTAAACATGGCTATCATGTCCCCTCTTAACCTCCTCTTCTGCAGACTAAACATACCCAGCTCTCTAAGTCTATCCTCATAGGGCTTGGCTTCCAGACCTCTCACCATTTTGGTCGCCCTCCTCTGGACTTGCTCCAGCTTGTCAATATCCTTCTTGAATTGGGGTGCCCAGAACTGGACACAGTATTCAAGATGGGGTCTAACCAAAGCAGAGTAGAGTGGTACCAGTACCTCCCTCGATCTAGACACCATACTCCTATTGATGCAGCCAAGAATTCCATTGGCTTTCTTGGCTGCCACATCACACTGCTGACTCATGTTCAGCTTGTGGTCTATGAAGACTCCTAGATCCCTTTCACACGTACTGCTATCCAGCCACGTGTCCCCCATCCTATATTTGTGGATTCCATTATTTCTGCCTAAGTGTAGGACCTTACATTTCTCTCTGTTGAATTTCATTTTGTTCGCCCTGGCCCAGCTCTCCAATCTATCCAGGTCATTTTGAATTTTGATCCTGTCCTCTGGCGTATTAGCAACCCCTCCCAATTTGGTGTCATCTGCAAATTTGATCAGCATGCCCTCTATTCCTTCATCCAAGTCATTGATAAAAATATTGAACAGCACTGGGCCTAGGACAGAACCCTGTGGCACCCCACTAGTCACTTCTCTCCAGTACGAAAAGCAGCCATTCGTGATCACCCTTTGGGTTCGGTCGGTCAACCAATTACAAATCCAACTAACGGTAGCCCTGTCCAGCCCACATTTTGCTAGCTTCGTTGCAAGAATGTCATGGGTAACTTTGTCAAAGGCCTTACTGAAATCGAGATATGCTACATCCACAGCACTCCCTTCATCTATCAAGCTAGTAACTCTGTCATAATAAGAGATAAGATTAGTCTGGCATGACTTATTTTTGAGAAATCCATGTTGACTTCTCGTGATTACCGCGTTGCTTTCTAAATGATTAGAAACTGACTGTTTAATGATCTGGTCCAGGATCTTTCCGGGTACTGATGTCAGGCTGACTGGGCGATAATTATTTGGGTCCTCTTTTTTTCCCTTCTTGAAGATGGGGATAACATTTGCTCTCCTCCAATCTGCTGGAACTTCTCCTGTCCTCCAAGATTTCTCAAAAATTATAGCAAGCGGTTCCGAAATGACCTCTGCCAGCTCTTTTAATATCCTAGGATGCAATTCATCTGGCCCTGGAGACTTGAATTCATCCAATGCGGCCAGGTATTCCTGTACCACCTCTCTACCTATTATGTGCCTCATTTCCTCTGCTTCCTCCCCTGCTCCCCAACCGCCAGGTTGAGTGCTTGTATCCTTCTGGGAAAATACGGAGGCAAAGAAGGTGTTAAGTAGCTCTGCCTTTTCTCTCCCCCCTGTGAGTAATTCACCATCTTCTCTGCGTAGCGACCCTACTGTCTCCTTCTTTTTCCTTTTGCTGCGGACATATTAAAAAAAACCCTTTTTATTGTTTTTAATGTCTCTGGCCAGCCTAAGCTCGTTCTGTGCTTTAGCCTTTCTGACTTCCTCCCTACATCTCCTAGCTACTTGCTCAAATTCTTCTTTGGTGGTTTCCCCCTTCTTCCATTTCCTATACATGTTTCTCTTAACTCTTAGCTCAGCTGAGAGTTCTTTAGTCAACCATTCTGGTTTCTTCAGATGCCTTCCATTTTTCCTCCTTAATGGCACTGTTTTAGACTGTGCCTTCAGTATCTCCTTTTTAAGGAACTCCCATGTCTCCTGAACTCCTTTCCCTTTCACTATTCCTGACCACGGAATTCCAGCCAGCAGCTCCCTAAGTTTACAGAAATCCGCTTTTTTAAAATCTAAGATGAGTGTCTGGCTACCCTTATCTTCTCCTTCCCACTGAATGCTAAATTCCAACAGGGCATGGTCACTCCCCCCTAAAGATCCAACCACTTCTACCTCATTCACAAGGTCATCCCTGTTGGTCAAGACCAGATCTAGAATATTTGATCCCCTTGTGGCCTCTTCCACCTTCTGGACCATGAAGTTGTCTGCAAGACAAGCAAGGAACTTGCTGGACCTTGCTGTCTTGGCAGAGTTTGACTGCCAGCATATATCCGGGTAATTGAAATCTCCTATTATTACTGTATCCCTCCTCTTTGAATGTGCAGTCATTTGGTTGAGGAAGGCGTCATCCAAGTCCTCAGCCTGGGTTGGAGGTCTGTAGTAAACCCCCACCAGAATATCCCTATTGTTTCTCGCTGCCTTAATTCTTACCCAAATGCTCTCGATCTGGCTTTCTGGGTTTAAGTCCTGGATCTCTTCACAGGTGAAAACATCCTTGACATACAAGGCTACTCCTCCTCCTTTCTTGTTTGGTCTATTTTTACAAAACAGGCTATACCCCTCTATTCCTGTATTCCAATCATGAGACTCATCCCACCAGGTCTCAGTGATGCCTATCAAATCGTATTTATTTTCTTGTACTAGGAGTACAAGCTCATCCTGCTTGTTTCCCATACTCCTTGCATTAGTGTAGAGACACTTAAGTCCCTGGGCCCTTCCTGCAAGTCCTGTACTATTGATTCTACTCCTCCCGCCATTGGCCACTTGTACTACTTGTCCAGTATCATTTGGGCCTTTTCCCCCTGTGTTCTCTGAGTCCTTGCCCTGAATAATATTGTCCCCCTCCCCAGTGGAACTTAGTTTAAAGACCTCTTAATCTTCCTTGCAAGACTGTTAGCAAAAACATTCCTGCCAAGTTTTGTGAGGTGCAGCCCATCCCTCGCCAGAAGCCCATGTTCATGGAAATTCAGGCCATGTTCCAAAAACCCAAACCGTTGTTGGCGGCACCATGTGCGGAGCCAGTTGTTGACCTCTACTATTGCCCTTTCCCTACGTGCGCCGTATCCTTGAACAGGGAGGAGAGACGAAATGACCACCTGCACACCAAGGTCCTTAAGCTTTGTCCCCATACGTTCGTAGTCCTTTGCAATGTGGTTTAAGCTGCTCCTCGCAGTGTCATTGGTTCCGACATGAACCAAAATGAGGGGCTTATAGTCAGTGGGTTTGACTAGCCTGGTTAGCCTCTCCGTTACGTGGTTGATCCTGGCCCCAGGAAGACAACAGACCTCTCGATTGAGCTTGTCCGTTTTGCAGATTGCTGTTTCAGTTCCTCTTAGCAAAGAGTCCCCAACAACCAGAACTCGCCTCTTCTGAGGCTTCCCCTGGGCTCCTCGATAAGCGTGTTTTACCAGGACTGCCTGAGCATTCTGTTGAGGCTGGGAGCGTTGATCTAGTTCCTGTTGCCGATGTTGGATTCTTTCTTGTTGACATTCTGTTCCCTCTGCGTAGTGCTCCTCTTTGTCTGTAAGTCCAAGTACATCAAAGCGATTGTGTAGGTTAAGAGTCTCTGTTACCTTTTTGGTCCTTTTACTCCTCCGTGTAACATTTGCCCAAGCCTCCGTTTCCTGGCGCTGTGTACTGGCTTCCTGATCTGGCAGCTCCTCCTTGTATTTGGAGTTCCGGTAGGTCTTCTCTTCCCTATCCAAAAACTCCTCCCCTTCCCTGATAAGGTGGAGATCAGAAACTCGTGCCTCCAGCTGGCGAACCTTCTCCTCCAAGAAGGTGACCAGCTTGCACTTGGTGCAGGTGTATCCAAGAACCTCTTGTGGCAAGAAAAGGAACATGCCACAAGTATTACAGGTGACTACAGCAGCTCCCTCTCCTTCCATCCTTGAAACTACAGAGAGTAGTACAGGAGAAGCTCGAGAAAGTAAAGGAGTTCAAGTGCACGCGCCGAAGGCGCTTGCCGTTGGTAGCTCCTGATAAAGCTATCAGGACCCATTTATGACCCATTTATTTGTTTTTTTTAGCAGTCATGATATTCATACAACTCTTCTCAGGACCATATTTAAAATGAGTTGTTTTCTTCCTATCAGCTTTCTTCACTGTCCAGCTATCACAACCATACATGGAAATACATTGTCATGGACAATCCCAACTTTAGTATTCAATGATACATCTTTATGCTTCAGGATGTTGCCTAATTGCTTCATACCTGCCCTTCCAAATTTTAATCTTCTGATTTCTTGATTGCAGTCTCTGTTCTGATTAATGACTGGGCCAAGGTATGGAAAATCCTGAACTATTTCAATATTTTCATCATCTACTTTAAAGTCATGCAGATCATCTGTGGACAGGATTTCCCCCCAATGTTCAGCTGTAAACCTGTCTTTGCACTTTTTCCTTGACTTTCTTCAGGAATTGTTACAAGTCTTTGCTGTTTTTTGCCAATAGCAAGGTGCTATTTGCATATCTCAAATTGTTGATGTTCCTTCCTTCAATTTTCATGTCTCCTTCCTCTAAGTCTAACCCTACTTTACATATGATATGTTCTGCATACAAGTTAAACAATAGAATGATTTGTCTGACCCTCTTGCCATTTAGAAATCATTCCATTTCTCCTGTTCTGTCCTGTGCACGTATCAGGACAATGCATTTGTAATTTTTTATTGAGATTGTTTTCCTCCATGTACAATAAAACTTTAAACAAAAGAAGAAATATAAAGGAAGAAAAAAAAGAACAACAGAGAATTAAGAAAACAAAAAATAGATAATGATAATAAGATACAAATAACGGGGGGGGGATGGAAAGAAAAAACAGAAAGAATAACAGTAACTTCCAAGCTTGTCTTTAGCAGTTGTGAAAGTATATAATCATTCTAAACCTCTCCCCTCTATCACAAGAATTCCTTATCCTCTTTTCTATAAAATATACCAACAAATATCTTAGTTCAAATCTATGTATGTTCTACAGAAAGCCACTAAACATTTAGTACTCTTTAACAAATGCTGTTATTACTCTTCCTCTAAATTAAGCTAAACAAATTACCCCCTCTCATTCTAATTCAATAACAATCTATCATAATGCAAAAATATCAACTATTTAAATCCTTTCATCTTTATTGAAACAGTTGTCTCAACTCTTTTTCAACTGTTCCTCCCTCTCTTTTCCAGCTGAGTCACTCAAAAAACAAAACTTCACCTTGCCATTTTTTCCCTTTTTCCTTTTGAATTTTCCATAGTTCTTTACAAAGAATAGCCCTCTCTCATATGAAAATCCCTTGTAATTGTCTAACTCTCCAACCCACCATAAATCAACTTTAATATAGTTTTAAACAGTTTTTAAATTTCATATATTCTCTCCAAAAAACCTTATTTTTATAACAACTTTCTTTAGACTAAAACAACATCAAACATGAAGAAAAAAGATAATGTCTACAAACCAAGAAATCTAATTATTTCTTTGTCCATTCATATTTTAAATTTAATCTTTTCTTTTGCCACACTTCTCTCATTGTACAGTGAGCATCACTCATGAAATTCCATAAGACCTTCTATAAAACATCCTTCTATAAAACACCTTCCTACTGATCTTATCATCTTTCTCCTGTTCTTTTCCCCTTTCCCTTCCAGTATTTCATCTTCATTTGATTCTCTGATTTCTGTTATATCATCAAATAATTTGAAACTAAGATTTTTTTTTCAACAATTCACATTCCTCCAAAATCTTCCCACAAATTGCTGGATCACATTCATTTCCTTGGGGCTGCATTACTGTCGTTTTTTCTATTATGCAAGACTTGGCGTGCACAGAGTTAATACTTTTGTCTTCACAGTGAATCCTCCATTGGAACATTTCCATGACACAGCCAGGCTACTTACTTTCTCTTGTTACTCAGATTGCTTTCAATGGGATATCTCTCCTAGACAAAAAAAAATCCATTTTCCTGTGACAAACTTATCGCCTTCCTTAGTCTGTTTTTGCTTACAAAGCACTTAAGATCAATCTTCCAGCTTTAAAAAGTACCTTTTCATCTTATAATATTTTTATAGCCCTTGTTCACTTAAAAAAAGTAGTCCATGCTCTTGTTAAACTTTCCGCTTTCAAAATGCAATCTCAAACATCTTAAAAATAGTCATTAAAGTCACTCATATTAGTAGAAAGGAGAAAACTCACTATTAATGCCATGGCTAAGATCTCTTTTAGCTTAGAGAATTTCAGATACTATTTTTAAAAAGTAGTTAAGAAAGTAAGGTGCAGGTTAGTGTCTTTCATTGGCTCTCATACAATGGCACGAGCTTGACGGAAATTTCCCTCCCCCCACACTGCCGCAACTTGCATTCAACTGCTGTGGTACCTGCAAGCTTAGGTTCATGGACCTTTGTGGCTTTCCCATTCTCCAGGGAGAAAAGTCCCCAGCTGGAATTTGCCTCTGAGATGGTGATCATAGCTGCTGCAGATTTCCCTTCCACAGAGCTCCATGAAAAGGGATGTCAGCTCGCCATCTTCTCATCCAGAAGTCCGCATGAGGACAATCAAATGTTGTGATACACCCATACTTTAAGAACAGTCCATCACTTTCCATGATCTACACAATCAAAGGCTTTGCTATAATCGATAAAGCAGAGGCTGATTTTCATCTGAAATTCTTTGGAACACATTATCTAATGTATATTTGCAATATGATCCCTAGAGCCCCTTCCTTTCTTGAACCCAGTTTGGACATCTGGCATTTCTCAATCCATCTATCATGAAAATCTTTGTTGTAGAATTTTGAACATCCCTTTGCTTGCACTGGAAATTTCATGCAATGGTCTTGTGGTTACTGCAATACCTGGTGTCTCCATAATTGGAGATTAGAAAATGTATATAGAATGTATAGTGGAAGTTTCTAATCTGCAGGCTACTCTTTTGTTTTTAACATTTGTTGACAGTTAGAACTAAAGTAGATTCTGTCTCTTAAAGCAGCAATGTTGGTATGCCATCTGCTCTTAATGCTTTCTTTCTTCCAAGTGCCCTGAGTGCAGCTCCACTTTCAAAACTTTTGGTTCATCTTCATATGGTTCTTCCATGAATGAATCTGTCATCCTTTCATTTCTTTATATATATTCTTTCAGTGTATTGTTTCTATAATCCTTTTATTTCTATTTGGTCATATAATATGTTCTCCCATTAGTCATACAGTATTCCCTTGGTTTAAATTCCCTTTGATTTCTCAGATTTTATGGAAGAGATCTCTTGTTCTTCCTTTTTTGTTGTCATCTTCTCTTTCTTGGCATTGATTATTCTGGTGGTTTTCTTTGATATTAGCATATTATAATCTTTGCCACAATCTGCTCCTAGTCTTGTTTTTGCAAATTGTTTTTCAATTTATATAGTCTATTTGATTTCTATATTGGCCATCAGTGATGTCCATGTATATAATTGCCTCTTTGGTTACTTGAAAGATGTGTTCGTAATGAACAAACTGTTGGTGTCACAAATTCAGTTAGTTGCTCTCCTGCTTCATTTCTAGATCCTAGGCCAAATGTTCCTATATTCTTTGAACCATCTCTGTTTCCTACTTTTGCCTTCCAATCACCTATGATTAACCCAAAATCCTGTTTTGGTTTGTGATAAATTTCCTTGTAGGCTCCTGCATAGACTCTTTCAATTTAACCTTCTTCTGCCTTTATAGTTGGGGCATAAACTTGGATTATGGTTATATTGATGGGGTTTCTTTGAAGTCTTACTTATATTATCATTAAGACTTTGCATTATATCCTTTGACTGCTTTTATTACATTCTTTTCACTATTAATGCCACCTTTGTAATTATCTGGCTCAAAATGTCCCAGTCTTTCCATTTTAGCTTGCTCACACCAAGTATTGCAAAGTTTATATGTTCCATTCCTTGTTTTACAATATCTATGCTCCCCCAACCCATGCTTCTCACATTCAATGTACTTATAATGTGTTGTGCAACTTTGGACTTCCTTTCATCTCTAAGCATGTCAATAGCTGAATGTTCATTTGGCTTGAGTCCAGTTGCATCATTAGCCATAGCACTACTTGTAGTTGTCCTCTGCTGTACCCCAGTAGCTTGCTAAGTGTCATTTGATCTGGGAGTTTCATCTTCTGGTGCTATACACACACACGCACACACACACACACGTATATAGAAATTTTGGAGTGTCTCATCATAGGGTTTTTGTGGTAAAAGACATTCAAATGGGTCTACTGTGTCTTCTTCTGCACAGTACTAACAAGTGTTAGCTATGATATCACTGCTAATGTCTCTGAAAAATCCTTCACCAGTGTTACCCCACTGGTGTACCCCAACTACACCAGTAGGTGTTTGGGTAGTTTTTCATAATGCTATACGCTCATTCTAATAAGTTTTAGACAACAAGGCAATATATTGTAATCTCAGCTCTTCAAGGCCAGTCACATTAGGCTGTATGTTCATTTTCTGGGGGGCAAAATGAAGTCAATACAGTGACTTAACTCTAATTTTGTGTGAGCAGGTAGAATGTTTTCAATTAGCTCAGGATGCTCTCATGTCTATTTGGTCCAATTTTTGTGGGTTCTAAAAATGTCAAAAGAGGAGGCACTTTACACAGCAATTCCTGTCTCTTTTAAAGGCTCTGTTTTTAATCCATCTTCTATTTGATTTTAAATGTACCATAACACATCAGAGCAGCCTTCAGAGAAGCAGTTCAAAAAGATCTATAACCCCTGGAAAGGACATTGAGGAGGGTTGATATGTTTAGTTTTCCTTGTGTGGATAGAACTAAGATATATGGAACTGGGTCAAATGAATTCATTGTTAAAACTCACTAAAACCCATTAAACTTTTACAAGGGTAACTGCATCTGCTAATGAGATCAGATGTTACATAGCTCTAAATCAAGAGCACTGAGATTGGAATTTGGTATCAGTAATTGTGTTGCTGCAAAATGCTAAAACCAGCACCATTTTATTGTTTTCTCTTGCTGATCTTCCACTCCAGATCTTTCTATTGCAAAGAAGGGGGAAACTGGAATATTTAGGCTAATCTTTGCAGTAATGCCTAATATCTGAGGGATGTTCTTTGTAACCCTTGTCTGTTGCAAGGCTATTTTAAATATTACTTAGTTAGACTGTAATTGTTCATCTTATTGACCACAGTTAGTGTAAGTGAATGAAAGATAAGTTGCTAGATGAATGTTTTACCATTATAAAGCCAGCAATTTTGAGATTTGTATTCTGTATATTTCTTATGGCTAGTCAGAGACTCAGAAAGCAAAAACTATTTCATTTAGATTGCACGTTCAAGTCAATTCTGCCTAGAAATATTGTGGGGTTTTAGCCATAACATTTCTTCCGAAACTGTTTTACAGTGTCATTCTCTATGATACCTAAGTGCTGCTATTACAAGAAAAAATGTATTTCACATTTTGTTTTTTCCCTATGGGTAAAATCAGGTCAGCTCCGCAGTTTAACAAGGAGCTAAGGTGCATTGAAACAGAAGGGATGGAGACTACAATGCTATTGGAGGACAACTGAAACATCCTAGAAATTATCTGAAAAGCTCTACTATAAAGGTGAAGGCAGCAAAGAGACTGTGTGTCACTGCCACTGGAGCAATCATGGGCTCACTATGAGCACTTTGTTGCATGTTCTGTAGACATAATTGATCCAAATTCCCTTGATTTAGACTTTAATATTAGGGCAAATCAGTTTGATATAATTTTTGGCAATTGCTTGTCCTGTTATGAATAATAACATACTGCCAATTTGTCAAAAGTAACCATATAATTACTTTTTAGGTACTTTACAACACTGGATTACTACAAACTTGTGGCTTGTAATATGAAACACACACTCTTTCCACTTACATCAACACTCACAACAAAACATGCCCAGAAGTCAACATTTTAACCATTTGGTATTCCTCCTCCACCATTTAATGTAGCAACAGCTATAAATACCAATCTACTTCAAAGTTATAGTTACACTGCAAAAGCGGAGAAATTATTCTTCATTAAGTTACAATAGTAATATAATGTAGTTAACTATTCAGAGAAAGAACCACTAACAAGTAGCAAGTTGTTATGAGGTATGCCCTCAGAGTGCATGAATGAACTCAAACATTTCCTGAGGACACATACCTATCAGGGATCTTGTGACTTTGGTGATACCGTGATAGCACATCTTAGACAAATTGGATTCAATAAACCACATTCACACAAAGTGCTTGTAAAGAGGTGGTGGTGGTGGAGTATTGAAAACATAGCAATAAAAATATATACAATATTTGCATTTGGGGCAGAGCAAGTATTATGGTAGAGATTCATAAATGAATGGTAAACAATATATACAAAATAAAAATACATAATAGAACACCTTTGCTTTAAGATGGGGAGATACTAATTCAACATGACTAAAAGGGCTGCAGGCATTTTGGAAAAAAAAACAGCAGCACAAAGCTATAGGAGTTACTATGAAAAGGGAGAAATCAGAGAAATAAAGATGTTCAAAGTAAGGAGAATATAATATTTTCCCTACTCTAGACAGACACACACACAGAGGAACAGGGAGCAATTTTAGAGAGCTGCAATATGCAAGGGAAGTATTCCCTGAAAGACAGATTTTAGAGATAAGAAAAGTTGTGCCTTCAAGTTTTTTTCTGAGTTATGGTGACTCTAAGGTGAAGTTATCATGGGGTTTTCTAGGGGCTGAGAATGAGTGACATGGTCAAGATTACCCAGTGGGTTTCCACGGCTGAGCAGGGAACTGAACTGTGATCTCCAGGGTCATAGTCCAACACTCAAACTGCTACACCTCTTCTTTAAACCCATAGAATTTTTATTGTGAGAACCTAGAGAGTACATCTGGTTTTAAGGAGAACAAACTACCCAAGGTTCTCTGCCAGAGTCAGGATTCTGAGAAACAGAATGAGCTAGCAAACTTTTCTGGATAAATCTTGGAGGGTCTGAAAAGATGATTTCATCTTAAATGGAGCAAGGTTTAGCCTAGGCAAGGTTTAGCCTTGACAAGAGAGGAGAAAATCTTATCTAGTGATTTCATCAATACTGGAGCAAATCCTAGCTCTAGATCTCCAGAAGGAGGAGACAAGTCAAGCTGCTGGTTCAAGTAGACTCCTATCACCCTACCAAGACTACTTTTGAGTTTGAGATCCTTTTTAAAGAACCTCAGGAGTGGATTCAGTCATGACATCTGAAAATTCTTAAAAACAAAGAACCTTCCCACAAACAAAGTAGTCAATGTGGACTTCCTGAGAGGTATTATCTGGTAAAGTCTCAGACCAGCATCCACTTAGAAAAATATCAGAGAAATCTGTAGTTGACCATGTTTGCCTCAAAGGTGATACATCCTATCAATACAATTTCCTGTCTATAATACATTATTTACCAACTTCTGGGAGACGCAGGACATGTTTCGGGCAGATAATCAGTTGGTTCCTAATAGGTTAACCAGTAATCTTGAGACACATGCTATTTATATTAGTGGAATCACATTCTTTCAGAAATGGGTGCTGGCTACAAGATTTTGATTAGAAAAGGCTTTTCCAGCTAACCCTTCTGTGTCCTTGGACAGACAATCAAATGAGGCTCCAGTGTACACATACACATCTTAATAGGGGTGTGATACAAATATGTGCACCTTGGGCTACAGAATAACAGTAACAAAATAACTAGTTATTTGTAAATAGTTCTTTCTAAGCTGTAAACACTGGTCAGGTAAGGTCAATCTATACTTAAACTATGTAATGTAGCGGAGAACTTGTGTGTAATGGGTCTTTTTACTTTACATTTTTAATGATGCACACTTTTGAGAATAAAAGATTTCATGCTGAATTTTGACAGTAATGATGGACACTTCAAGGACCTTCTGGTGCTAGAAGTAAAACTCTACAAATCACAAGGCAACATATTTGAAATGCTACTGCAAAGCAACTAATTGCATAGAATTATCTTGTCATGGGGATGAAGTAAGTTATATATCGACATTTAAGATTTAAATGGATGCGAACGAAACAGAAGATGGAAGAAAAGATTGACAGAGCCTAAATCATAGTGAGAAAGACAATTGTGTGAGACATACTGGGTTTGAAAAGAGCTTGGATAAATGCAAATAGAAATTTCTGAAGTTAGATGAGCAAGAGAGAAAAATGGGGAAGAGAGCACATATGAAAAGCGAAAGAAAGTGAAGGAAACAATAATCTTGAAGAACTGTGTATTCTCCAGAGTTCTTACCCTGGTCACTTTGGACCATCAGGTATTCTTGTCTTTTCCACAGAATGAAACATGTCTAGCTGTTTTGCCTCAGATACCTCTATGTTTGTTTGCTTATTTAAATATTTTTTGCATGGCAGAAATAATAATTAGCCATCCTTTCTCTCTTGTAATCAACTACATGGTTATAAGCTATACAGTTTTCAATGCTTGGGAAATATCAATTCATTTAAGGAAAGCTAGCATCTCAACATTGCATGAAACAAAAGTTTTGCTATTAGCATTTCATCTGGGAGCAGCATACAGAACTTTGATGAACAGTGATCACTTAGTTGGAGTCTTTCAGCTTACTTCCTGTCCCTAGTTTATTATGGACTGTATTGGAAGAAAATAATTACATAGACCAGTGGTTCTCAACCTGTGGGTCCCCAGATGTTCAAAAACTTCAGCTCCCAGAAGCCCTGAGCATTGACCATAGTGGCTGGGGCTTCTGGGAGCTGAAGTCCAAAAACATCTGGGGACCCACAGGTTGAGAACCACTGACATAGACCATGGTAATTCAGTATCAGTGCTTTGGGCTTATTGTTGAGATCATAAGACAGAAAGACCCAGAATTCTGTACCTGTAATATAAGCAGGATGTTAATTTATAACATGCAAAATAACCCTGAGGCACCATTACAGAATAAACTCCTTGTGGGAATCATCCAGTCTTTGCCAGAGTATGTCATTATCCATCGTTTGCTAAAACAAATATTCACAGCAAACTTGACTGAATTGAAAATAATGAATAACTGAATTCACAATGCACACATTCAGATATGAAGTTCTCATTACATTTTCAACCATTGCTTCCCAAAGCACAGAGGTATTTGTCACATCATCACTGTATAATTTTAAATTAGATATCCAGGAATTCAGTGTTCCTTAACTTGAGATTGGTTGTATGCCAAATTTATCACAGCAGTGGGAGCAAATGTCCTCAGTGAAAAACTGTCCAATCATTCTCTCTTGCCAGAGTTGAAAGATGTGTAGCTGATATTCCTTTAATGTCACCATTCCATTTTGTCTGTATGCGTTTTCTAAAAAAATAATATTTATTTAAAAAATTGACTTGCAAGTGTGCAACTGTCCAGCAAAACAAAAATCTGAATTAAATAAGGAGCAGTAGAAAGTGCTTGGAAGATGGATCAGCACTTCCCTGTTTTCTTTCCAAGGAGTTACTGAGCTCTATATTGATTTTTCATGCTGTACTGAATTCTAAAAATTATGGCTGACATTCTGTTCAATAGGTAAGAAATCATAAGCTGGACATATGATCTTGTAACTCCTGGGGATTCACGTTTATGGTCATTAGCAATTAAATACGACCCCTCTAAACCCATCTTTGCAACTTAGCAGAACCTCAGCTGAAGAGTTTCTGAGGCATTGAAGATTAGGGCATTGAGCAATGATGACAACAGTGATCTCCCAGTCATGGGGCCCACTGAGACAAACAGTTGCGGTAGAGCACCAAGCATCCAGCTGCCTATTCTCAATGTCCCTAGTGGGTGGGAGAGCACTGCAGAAGCCCCAATCTGCAGTGCCTTGAAAACTCTTTAAATGAGGCAGTGCTAGCTGAAAAAGTGGAGGTTCTTTGAGGGGTGGTGGTGGCATTATCAGATGTAACTACGACAGTGGAGCTCTGTCATCTTACTTACAACCGATGATGCAGGACCTTGTCCAAAATTTCCAGAACCAACAATTCTGTGGATAGGCTGTGCAGGAAAGAGTTGTTATTTACCAAGATCACACTTGGTCTTAGCCAAAAGACCGAGAAGTGATTACCAGTACAATAAAATTGTGTCAAATACTAGCAAAATGATTGTCCTTTCTTATATCTCTAGCAAAGATATTCTCATCCATTTACAGTGTGATTACCTTCCTATTTCTACATATTTGAATCGCCAGGTTCCCAAGGTTCCCATCCTTTATGAAAGGATATAGGGTGGGGGAACGAAACCTAAGAAAGGAAACTATAAACAATTACCTACTGAAATGTGATTTTTTTTCGAGTTAATGAAACTTTAATATATGTATTTATTCAAGGTACAGTGCTGGATGGTGGAGATAAATTCTACCTATTAAGTCAAATTTAAAAGTTATTTGTATTCCAATAGATAAAACACTCTCTTATCTCCTGTTGGTGGAATCTTTAATTGGGATGTAAGACTCAGTAGAAATATTTCATTTAATTCTACCCATATAGCCCAGAAATATAGCTTTGCTTCTTAGTGGCACTGTGATACCCTCTATGACATTGCTTTTTAAGTATTTATGAAATCGAACATGTAAAATGTTGTGGTAATTCTTACTTGAAAGAGCCACTGAGGAGATAAAGCTTGTTTTTCCTCTGTTTTCCCACTAGAGAACTGGGTCCAGTAACAACTTTACAAGCAAGAACAATTCCACCATTCCCAGAAAATTCAACCCTCCTTTTACACCAGAAGATATAGGTCTTACCAGTTCTGATAAAGGTAAATTGAGTAAACTCAGCATTTTGGATATATATGAATATTTTGGATGTAAGTCTCATAAACGATGTCATAGGGAACATGGAACAAACTTGTTTTTACAGCAGCAGTGGGACAGATTCAAATCAGTGGATTCAAATTAGATTCTAATTAATCATTAGGAATGGAGTAGAAATGTTTAAAAAGCTTATTTCACTGCCTGTCTGGGAAGCTTTTGTGATAGATTCCTACATGAGGAGTGTGTTGGATGAGATGACCCTTCAAATACCATCCAGCTCTACATATCTATCATTCTCTGAAACTGCTTATTTTTTAAAGCAGTCAAGACTGGTAATATGCTAGGTCTCCTCCAGCAGGCCATTCCATAACTTGGGAGCGATAGATGAAAAGGTCCTCTGGGTAACCACGGCCAACGTAGTTCTGACTGGCTGCAGTAAATTCCTCCCAGAGGACCTTAATGTGTGGGGCGGATTATCTGACATGAAGCACCAAAGGCTGAGGTCACAGTGTCTAGGATATCAGAGTGGCACCTTCATAACAACTCTTTTCAGCAAGTTGAGAAGCTGGGCTACCTTAACAGCTTCCTGAGTGTCTACTATAGTGTCAGCACCTCACTCCAAGTACCATCAGCAGGAGAAATACATTTTGTATTTTTAAAATAGAAAATCTGCTCTGTGATGGTATCCTTATTTTGAAAAATCCTCCTGAAGGAGATGAGGTTAGTACTGGCTATGATCACTTTTCAGAGTCTTATAAAAATGTTTACTGTAACAGCTGTTTGATAATGGTATAGGCTACCTTGAAGAATGCTGAAGTCTTCTTCTTTGCAGGTTTTTAAAGAGAGCATGGATGCCCATCTCATAGGAGTGCTTGAGTTATATATTTCTGCACAGGAGGGGGTTGAAGTAAATGGCCCTCAAAGTCTGTTTCAGCAATATGATTCTCTGTTCTATTTCTCCTGTACACTTTGGTATGAACTGTTATCACCCTGACCCATTCCTATAGTTATTAATTTTTAAATACTCATGTACAATTCTAGTGACACATAGGGCAATACAATGGTGTGAGGAAAAGAGAAGTCAAAGTACTGCCAGATGCAGTATGGTAGATTGTTATTTGAAGGTGAAATAAGTATGCCAGCTCCAGGATCAAAAAAAGAACTGGAATAATTCTCCCTCCACTCAGTATTAGGAAATGGATCTGGTGTGTTCAAAATGCTCCTCTGATTTGCCTATGTAATACATGTGTCTGGAACATCCTCCCTCCTTTTCACCCTATTTACCAAAGCCCTAACAAATGAGCAGAGCCTGGAAAAATTACTTTTATAGATGAAAACTCACAAAATCTGCAGCCAACAGGGCTTGTTCAGTATCTCCTGGGTCATTAGGCAATTACGTTCTGGGAGTTGTAATTAAGCCAGAATGTAACTTCTCCAAGCTATCCAAAGGAGTGGTGGCTATGGATCCTTCAGGGGCCATGAGCATGAAGCATCCTAGAGGAGACCTTCTCTCCACTCATAGAAAATGAGAGCTATAAAATCCAGTGACCCTCTCAGAGGACATAAGATTGCACCATCAATGCCATGTGCTGTTTGTCCCTTAGATCAAATGAAGGGTAAGTAGTTCAGCTGCTACTGAGCTGTAAGCCCCATCAGCCCTAGACAACTGAGCCAATGAGGAGGGATGGGCGAGACTGTAATCCCATAACATCTGGATGGCCACACATTCCCTATTCCTGCTCTAAATTGTTTCTAAATTGTGTCAGAACAAACAAACAGACCATAATAATTAATATTATCTGGCTGCTTGAAGACTCAAGTGTACCTTTATCACTTGGTTTGAAACATAAACAAGCCCTTAGCTCTTTATTTTGTAGAAACAACACAGCAGTGCCTTCTTTTCATGCTCAACATCCCAAGATATGCAACAGGAATTATTTTGTTCCAAACAGATGTCTCAGAAAATCACAGCAAATCAGCACAGCAGTGAATGGCTCACCCACATCTGTACAATACAAAAGAAAAAAAAGGGAGCAGGATCAGACCTCATGCAGTTTGTTTACACAAAAGACTAGTTGATTTGGACAACAGTTTTGAAGCAATTTAGTTATTCTGTTGATTGCTATCTCTGTAGGCTTCCCTGAAATTCATTTTACATCTCTTTATTGAATTAGCTCTTGGTTTATTGAATACAACAGATGGATGTCTATTCCCCCTCACAGCTCTGCCTCAGACCTTCTGCATTCAGAGCATGTACTCTGTCTCTGAGCAGGTGTGTGAAAGAACCTATCACAGAATGATGGTCTGGCTGTGGTGCTGCATAAATAACATTAGTGTGATCCAGTGATAAGAACATAAGAAAAACAGGATCAGACCAAAGGTTTATCTAGTCCAGTCTTCTGTTCCTCTAGTGGCCAACCAGATGGCTATGAGGCACTCCCAAGTAAGACACAGCTATAATAACACCTTGCCACTTGTCTTTCTCAGCTACTGCTGTTGAGAGCTGTATTTCATCTGATACCCAATACAGTGATATACTGAAATATTTAGCCATAATGACTAGTTGCCACTGGTAACAAATACAACTGCTGATGAGTGCAGGTGGAGATGCTGGTAAATATGAGACACAGTAGTGTATCTCGCAAGCAGAGTAATTAGTATTTGCAAACAGAAGCTGAGCAACAACAGGTTCTAGCAGAGAAGTAAAACAGGTTTAGCCTTATTTGTAAAACATACAAAGAAACTTTACCTACTACAGGTTACATAACATTGATGACGAAAGGCTATGCAACATGTTTTCTTCAAACATGGAGGGGAGGGAGAGAGACAGAGTGAGAACAGCAGACTACAAAGAGGAACATGAACAAGCTCAGAATAATCAGACTAACTCATGCAGAAAGAGAGAGGCATGGCTAAGACCACCAAAAAAAGGAATGACATGCTTACACTGTCAGAGCATGCACACTAGCAACAGCTGAATAAAGGCATGCTAAGGCTGTGCTTCTAACAAGAGTGGGGTTCCACTAAGTACTTGGGAAATTAGCAGCTATTCTTGGGTTCACCTATTGTACTCTTGGTTGATTTTGCTATACTTTTATATAATTTTGCTATAATTTTATCATGTGCCATATCTTGGGTTATCTTTAACTTGAAGTGCCAAACCTATTAGCACATAGATTTTACTATGGTACCAAAGTTTGCATTGTCCAGTACACAGTTCTTCAATTATTTTGCAGTTTTAAGAAGTGTGTGTGTGAGGGGGAGAAGTCTCTTTTTATATTTAAGGACAAATATATATTATATCAAATTAACACTTCATATTATGTAAATATTAAATTGCACACATCTTTTCCTTTAGAGTAAACTAGGGCAAGATGTAAATTTTTTTGCTGATTTTGTTAATAAAAAAAAATTAAAGAAATTTAGTTTGTTCAAATATCAGGGCTTACCATTTAAATGTGGTTTAGATGAGCTCAGCTTCTTTGACCAGTGGCCACCAGAGCAGAAATTCAATTAAGAAGCAGTCAATATTCTTGGTGTGCTGAAGCATAACTACTCTCTGAAACAGGTTTGCCCAAACTAGTTCAGCTGTAAACTATTACAGGTTTAAAGCCCAAACTAGTAAATATAGTAGTTTATTTCTAGTTTAATAACTCAAAAGAAGCCAACAAAGCAAAATATGGTAAGTATCACTCTGTTTTGTTGTTATATGTAGTTTTTTGAGGCATTAATACATCTATCCATGTGTGCTGCATGACGGGCTTTGAAGAACTTATATAATGCAGAGCTTTCTGAACTTTTTATGTCAGTGACACACTTTTTAGACACGCATCAATTTGCGACACAGTAATTCAGTAAGTGGAGGCATCCCCTCCACCTGAGCCTGGCCCACAGCTGCTGCTGCCCTCCATGGGGTCTTGCTCAGTCCAGGGCAGTAGTAGCAGCAGAGGCAGCCCCTTCACATTTGTGCAACACACCTATACACTATAGCTGACACACTAACATGTTGCAACACACAGTTTGGAAAGCTCTGATGTAATGCATGATTTATTTTATCAAAGGTCTTCATTCATTCAACATTTTAATTTGTTTGTGGAATATGCTGAAATTTCTCAAATATACACAAAGTAATCACACATACCAGTTAAGAATTTGTGGCCCATGTAATAACTTGGAATTTCAAGAAGAAGTCATGTGAGACTGGTATGACATTCAGTCAGGGTAGCATTCAGAGAAGGAGTGGTTCAATGTGGAAAATCAGGTGGAATGGTCCCGTGCTCCTTACACTAAGGATGTGAAAATCTGTCTGTTACTAAGCCATATATCCCCAATCTATGATACAGTATGATAGGCTATAAATATTGTTTAATTAGCATGAAATGAATATAAATCTTGCACTTATGACTGAAAGTAAAGGACAGAAGCTAGGCAAACAACCTCAGCATGGGTGTCCTATCTTAGTCCTGGCACAGCTGATAAGTCAAACAAAACAAACTGAGTATCTCCCACCTTGTTACTTACTTCCAGGCAGTAATTAAGGAGTCATAAATAAAGTCCAAAATAAACAAAGTCCAGCAAGGTTTCATGGTAAGGGAGTGTCCAAGGTCAATCCAAGCATTTGTCAAGGTATCCAACAAGATAGCAGGTCATATAAGCTCTGACAACTCCTGGAGGGGAAGAACACCAGCTAAATAGACCCAAAGTCTAGCACTGCTGTGCCTTGATTGATTGCTGCCAGTTATACATTCTGAGAGAGCAACCCTGGGTCTCTCTTTGCTGCCTGTGCTGTGGAAAGCTGGGTCTAGGTAAGTGTTCTTCTGTATCTGAAGAGGCAGGACTCTCTGTTGGAGCTGGCACTGTCCTCTGTTCTGTTTCTGGCACTGTAACCTCTCTCTTTACAGCAGGTCCTGGCATGCCTCCTGTTTCAGTCTCTGGCATGCCCTCTGCTTCAGACTCTGAGTCCATGCTCTGCCAGCAGGGCATGACAATGGGCAGGTCATAAATCCAGAAGGATCAGTCAGAGAGCTCAATCTGATGAGTTTTAGATGACCTTATAAAGTACTAAATTCTAGGAAACAGTAGCAAACAAAGCTGCTAGAAGGAGCATCCAAAAGGCCAATGTCCTGTTTTCCTATAGAAACTGTCCTTTAGTTCCCTTACCTTTCCAGGCATTAAGAGGCTATTGTGACTTCCCTCAAATGCTTTGTTACCTGATGCACAGACAGTCAGCACCTTCCAGGTCCCTTTATTGGCTGTGTCAGAGGGCAATTAACACACTTCCCTCAGCACAGAAAAAGGGTATTTTAACTCTGGCTCAGGCCATGGCTAGTTGCTAGTACTTTGGACACACATTGGTTGACCTTCGGACACAGAATGTTATTTCAAAGCACAGAAATTCTGGATCATTCTAACAACTACCAGGTCAGGTTACACAGAGAGAGGCCATTGAAATCCACAAACACTTGGATAATTTTAACAGGAAAGAGGAGACTTGGAAGGTCAACAAAATTTGGTTGCCAGTATTGAAACAACACCAAAATCAAAACACAAAAGATACTAACGAACCCTAATGAGCCCCACCTGGGTTCAGGAAGTCTTCCTCCAGGAACAAGTATTCAATACACACAGTAGGACTATTATGCTAATTGCACCCTTCCCTCTGGAGGAGGAGACTGGCATATATATTCTCCACTTCCAATTCACCATTCCTCTGAAGATGCCAGCCACAGATGCAGGTGAAACGTCAGGAGAAAATACAACCAGAACATGGTCTCAAAGCCCAAAAAACCCAAAAGAACCAAACAAATGCTGTTTTCTAGGCAGAAATAGTTTTCTACACAGTTTTTTTTTTGTACAAAAATACTGCTTTGTGTGCAGGAAATGAACAAAAACTTTTTTTTTTGGTCCAGAAATGTGCACAAAGACCTCAAACGCAGTTTTAGCACATAATAATTTCCAAATTACAAATATATTTAAAAAACTGCATGTTTTTTTGACAACTTTTTTGCAGCAAGGAGAAAATATTGAAATAATTATGGCCATTTCCAAACAATGACCGCCCTGCATGTCATCCTGTTGCAGTTCCGGCAGTGCCAGGAAGGCTTCCCTCCGTGCCTTATTGGATCCCTGCAGAAGACAGTGCTTTGGCCCTGCCTCTTCCTTCCGCAGTGCAGTCAGGCAGATTCCATTGTTGCACTGGGAAAGGAAGCATCGCCAGAGTGCTTCCAGCCCTTCCACATGGCTGGGAAGGGCGAGAGCATTATGCAATGGCAGACACACAATGGATTTTTTCCATTTTGTGAATACCATGTGTACATGTCACTTGAAGATAAGATGGCAACAGGCCAGTGATGACATCATGTGGAAGTATGACCAGTCAATCACTGCTGCCATCCTGGCTCCACAGCAGCACAGCCCCCTTATGCAGAAATGGTCTAATGCTTGCCTAGGAGAACAAATTTTATAAAGATTTATATCCCTATCATACACTTTATCACTCAACTCTGGTCCATCCCTAAATCTATCAGAATAGCCTGAAGCTTTGAATTGTTGCTACAAATTTCTGTTAGTTGTGGCTGTGAACAAAACTAATTCAAAAGCACCACGTGTGGGAAATTGTGGAATCTTTAATTAAGTGAATCTTAAATTAGGTCTTGTTTGCTTTCTTCATTGTATTAGTTGAGAAGCATAGTTGGAAGGACTCTGATTTTTCTTGTTCCAGGAAAGCAATAAAGAGAGGCTTAATGCTGAAAACTCTTTCAAGATCACAATCCATATTAAGATGATGGGCTGTCTCAGAGGGGGTAACAGCATTCTTCATAGATGGGCAGAGGTTTTCATGAACTTCCTTCATACACAACAGAGATTTTGCTGTAGTTGTCACAGCTAGTTGTGTCAACTTGTCATGACAGCTTCTGAGACACTTTCCTAAGAGGAAAGCATGGGGCCAGTGTGGGTAGACATTAGCTGGAGAAATCCCTTGCCACAACTTCTAATGATTTGTAGTCAGGTAAGAAAGGGGTGGCCTTTCATTAGTGTCTCGTTGTCTGCAGTTGTGAGGAGAAAAGAAATGTACATCTAGTTCCATTTCCAGACTGGCCCAGATTGGAAAGGCTATCTGATATAACTCAATATTCTTGGAAAGTGAACAGTAGTTCATTTAATCTCTTTTTAAGGTTAGAGGTTTCAAAGCACAGCCTTTGCACTCCTTCAATAAGATTGTAACCTAGTTAATCCACTCTTTTTTCTGAGAAGCATGGGAAGCAATTTCCAGCAGACAAAGAACTTTTTTGTTTAAGAAGGTTTTTAATGTGTAATTGCTTGCAGGGGAGCTTCTTATTGTGGCGGGGAGAGTACTTTATTTTTAACTTTTGTGTGACTTTTAATGGTTTTATACTGTTTTATTGTGATACTTTTGAATTGCCTTTAAAATTTTATTGGTAGGTTTTAATTGATTCCTTTTGTGAGCCACCTTGGGTACCACTCTAGAAGAAAGGTGGCATATAAATAAGCAAGTAAGTAAAATTAGACAGGTATATCACTACTCCGTTATTTAAGTGAATGTTGTTCATTGTCCATGGTACATTGTACTTTCAGATTATTGATTGGGAGGTGATGAAAATAGCCACAGTAGGAAAAAGGGATGTCAGTATAAGATGAGCATTGTTTAACTGCCAGTGCTTAATTCAATATAAACCTTACATGTGTCTAATGTACAGGAAAAAAGTAGAATATGAGCCTTCGAGTTCCCTCTTGACTTATGGTTATCCCATGATAATTTTACAGGATTTTTTTAGGCAAGGGATACTCTGAGGTGGTTTACCATTGCCTTCCTCTGAATATAGGCCACATCAAGCCTTTTCAAGCTTTCTAATGTGGAGAACCAACAATTTTTTATTCAATGTGCCAGAAACCAGTACTAAATATGTGCTATGTACAATTGTTTCTTTCTTTCTGGTAAAATTGGCAGGTTCCAGCAGTCAATGGCTCATAGACAGGCACTAGTCCAAGGACCACCACTATTAGTGACAGCACCTGGTATTCGGGGAAGGGGAATCTCCCTTTCAAGTATTCATGAGGCCTAACCCTGCTTTACATCCAAGATCACATGGGATACTTTGGAAATAGTTGTTATGTCATCTGAAGAAAAAAGAAATCATGAAGATTAATGCTCAGGCATTACGACTGAGCATATTGATCACTAGAATCATGTTTTGTTGCTTAACAAAGAGCTTAAACCTACAGTTTAGGTATTCTGTTGGATTTTTACCTAACAATTATAAACAGTGTGTCCCAATTTCAGGCCACTTGCCATGTACATTTTTTTCCTTATAAAAAATCTGAGACAAGAATGCCAAAAAATTGCATTTTTGCTTTTTTCTCTCCCCCAGTGTTATGTCCTATGCCACTTTTCTATGAACCATGATGTGGAAAGTCACAAGTATCATGCTATGGTTGTCAGTAAGTTGACCTCATAGAGGAAATCAAAATTCCTTCCATGAATGGACACTGGAATTAAATTAAATATCCAAAACTATAAGAATTATTCTCATTTTATTTTTTTTCTGTTTTTTGTTGTTTTTTTTTTCATTTTCAATCCACTTTGGAGTGATGGAGAGCCACCTTTTCTGGCCCTGGGTACTTGAGTGGAACCTGCTCCAATCTGCATATATAAATATTTGCATTTGTATACCTTACAATATATTAGAGTTCTCAAAGGGATCAGAAAATATTCCACAACAGATGACGTACAGGTTGGGCTTTTTAAAATAAAATAAAATAAAATCCTAATATATGATGGTAAAAAGAATTTCTCATTAATTCCGGGGAGTAAAGAGACAGCAGAATGAGAATGATTTCGTAGGTTTTGAAAAACAGGCTAAAATAGGCTCTTTTTGACATACGGCATAAAAGTTAAAACAAAACCTTAAATAATGCAAGCAAAAAAAAAGGGAAATTACTAAATAGATATTATTATTGTTATTACTACTACTACTACTACTATTATTATTATTAAATGGATAAATCAGAGAATGGTGGGAGAATACAAGCATGAAAAATTAACAGTGAAGTTAAAATTCCTTATCGTTTCAGAATTCTAATAATGCCATAATTTGTTTTTCAATCCTCCTCTCTTTATGAAACCAAAGTGTAATTATTAGAATGAAAGCTGAAATCCTGTTTCTTCTTCTTGTTAAATCTCAAATAAAAATGGGGGCTCTGCTTTTTTGTCATTTCCTTGACGAGAATATTGGGATTGGTGGGACTCTTAAAAGCATTTTATTACTAGGTAAATACCTTTTAATAACAGTTTGGGCTTGCCAATTCATTGCTTCAGCTGCTTTTATTACTAATGTCACAAGCAAGAGAGGAAACAATGGTAAACCAACAGCAAGATTAAACTGACATTCTTAATCATGTTTACGGACATTTCCCCACATTGCTTCTTAATTCTAAGCAGCTAGTAGCTACAATGCAGACAGGATAAGTGCTGATCAACTGTATTACAGACAGCCCAACCAATAACATGCTATATCTGATTAATCATAGTCTTGATAAGGATTTTTAACTTCATGGTTGAGATTACTGCAAGAAAGAAGAAGCAACTTTAGCCTCTGGAGACATGATGATGCTAGCACCCTGCACTCAACCTTTCTCTGTACACTAAATGTGGCAGCTGAAGGGGGCTTGAGAGTAGCAGCAGCAGCAGCAGCAAGTTCTGACCCTGAATTGCAAACATCATTCTACTGTCTGTATGATAGATACAATTCTTTACCAATTTCATTCTCCAAAGAAGCAATGAGTAATTTTAGCAATTTTCTTCCCATTACCAGAGAGTATTCAAAACTGGACAATTTTGTGAGACTGTTTGCAATTTGGGACTTATTCTGCGTAAAATTGACATGAAGGTGTTTAAAAAAACACCAACACAGAACATGGCAGGGGTTTTTTTTTGGGAAGAAAAAGCATTTTATTCATATCAAAATACTATTTGTGTGTATAGAAAATTCTGTTTTCTGCACAAAAATATTGTCTTTAGAGATCTATTCAGGGCAAAATTTGCATGTTTTTCTTCTGCAGAAAACAGCAGTTTCAGTCCAGGAAATGGTGTTTTGCTCATGGGAGATATTTCTGCACAGAAATATTGTTTTCTGCACAAATAATGATGCTTCCTGTAGTTAAAAAGCTGATTTGTGTGCAAGAAAACCTACAAAAGAATTTTGCAGAAAATAAGTGTCAGACTGCAATGATGTTTACCATTCCTTGGCAAAGTTTCCCATCACTTAAGAAACATTTTATTTCAACCATTTTTCTAGTTTGTTTTAATATTCTTTCTGCACATGTAGGTTGTACATAGAACTGGTTGGAGTGAGATCTACCATATGGTGTCTAATTTTCCCCCTAACAATGGAACTAAAAAGTGTCATGATAATACTGGAAACTTGGAGCTCTAAATGATTTGGGGGGGGGGATTTACTGCACTTAAGAAGACAGTGGCTAGATTCCTTTTGGTTTCAAATTTTGCAGTGTGCTGCTAATCTACATCCATTCCAATATGGTTGCTGTTAGAGATGAGCCAACCGAATCTACGAATCCTCAGATCTTCTGCAAGGATTCGAGATTTGCGAATCTGAAGCCCTGTGCAAAAATAGGCAAACCGAATCTTTCGAATCCACCAACCAAATAGTTTGTTGGAGAGTAGGACACCAGAACACCTGGGAGACAGGGAAGCCTGAAAACCTGGGGGACCAGACTCACAAGGGGAGATGGCAAGTAGGTGAGTAATGGAGTAATAATGGCCTTTGCTAACAATTTAGGAAATTACGGCTGGGTTGTAGTCTAAGATATTTAAATTGAATATTTAATATTTAAGTTCAGCACTTGACTGGAAGGGACAGGCTTCTTGAGATTTCAAGGACAGCTGAAAGACTCATTTGCATAGCTCCCTTGCAAAGCTCTTTCATATACAATTCTGGTGTTTGTAGTTTTACAAGGTGTCACAGTCTTCTCTGCCAAAGTATGCTGGTGCATCATCAAACTACAAACCCCAGGATGCCAGAAGGAGCTATGCAAAGAAAATCTAGTTTTGACCTGGATTATCTCTGTACTGGAGTATGTGGCCCTGTTTACACAAGCCGGAAAATGTGGGATTAATCCACATTTTCCTGCCTCTGTAGAAAGGGCCTTCATGTCATTTTCAACTTGGGGAGATCCTAAGGCAAAACTAGGACAATTGTCCTGGCCAGATTTCTTCAGAGGGAGTTCTGCCTTTGTCTAAGCTTTTGCTAAGGCTGAGATAGTGTGTCTTGCCCGAGATTATCCTTCTTTCCCTTGCTTTTTAAATTCTTTTTTAAAAAAGGATTTGAAAGATTCGAGATTCATGGATTCACACAACCTTCCAGGGATTTGGATCTGGAAAATTTTGGATTTGCCCCTGTCGTACTGGTGATGTCAGAAACTGAATTCACACATGCAGATAGTATAGTGCATCAACACTATTTATTTGGAGTGTGATACATCATACAAGACTTCAGTGAGAGGACTAAAGAGCAATTAGCAAAAACAAGTACATAAAATTCCAAGATGTTTCCCTCCCTCTTGCAAGAGACCTTGAAGTGGTGAGAGCCTGGCAGGGCTTATCAGTGCATTCCTACCTTTTGTTTATCTAGTGGTCTCTGGTTCCCATACTTTTGTTTCAAGCAAGCAGCTATCTTAAATCCTACTACATATCCCATTACTATAATTTGGAGGGCATCCCAACAGGTGAACTCTGGACTGGCCTCCACTGGAACCCAGGAGGCTATCCCACTTGACCCAGAGCCATGACCCTTTCTTACCTGCGTCAGACAGCTTCCAACCTACACTGACTCAGATGATTTTGAATCTTTTGTCACATCCTTTATTCATGCAGCGAAGATTTTGGGATTCCTTTTTTTTTTTTAATTTTATTAAACTATAACACAAAAACAAACGAAAAATAAAACACCATGTGTTATACATAATGGTGAATTAAAAAACAAACAAACAAACAAAACAAAACAAAAAAATTTTTTCCTTCTTTTAAACAATGCAAACTTATATTATTGTTTTTCCCTTCCCCTAAAATCATAAACTTGTTCAGCTTGTTCCGTTCATACAACTTATACATTTTTGTTACGTATCTTCAATTCTTATTTTCATTATATTCATTTTTATTATTATACTTTCACTCTTAATTCAATATTTTTCACTCCCATTTAATCTCTTACTATTATTAATTATAAACTTATTACTTAATATCTCTAAAAATAACCTCTCTCTAAAACCAATTACCTTTTAACTTTTTCCCCCTTTTAAACATTGAACATCACATATCAAATTACATCTATAAATCACAAGTTTAACACACACAGATAATAAACAATATAAAAATACAAAATAAAAGATAAAAGTAATAATAAAAAAAAACCCACCCCCCAGAGCCAACTTTTTATTTAATCCACTTTCCAAAATTGCCATTCTTCTTTTAACAGGGTAGCATTACCATCTCTTTTCAAAACTTTTTCTAAAAATATTTTCCAAATTTCTTCAAAATCATTTGTTTTTACCAAACCTTTCATAAACCTAATTCTACATGTTAGTTTATCATTAATTGCAATTTTCCACACTTCTTTATACCATTCTTCTATTTGAAATTTTTCATTTGTCTTCCATTTTTTTGCTATTATTAATCTCGCTGCAGTTAACAAATTTGTTATTAATTCTTTCTTTGCCTGAGTACACTCTACCTTATTATATATGGACAACAACGCTATATTTGGACATACTAGTATTTCTAATCCTATAATCTCTTTTATCTCTTTAAAAACCTTTTGCCAAAATTCCTTTATCTTGTTGCAATTCCACCACATATGCATATATGTACCAATTTCTTGACATCCTCTCCAACACAATCTTGAATATTTCTCATCTATTTGATTTAATTTCACTGGAGTCAAGTACCATTTCCAAACTATTTAATAATAATTCTCTTTTATTCTTATTGATAATTTTTTTAAATGGCGTTGTTCCCAAATTTTTCTCCATTCTTGTATATCTATAGTTTGTACTGTCTCTTCCTCCCATATTTTTCTAAGATAATCCTCTTCTTGTTCTTTTGCTAATATTTTATATATTTCACTTATACTACCTTTTAATATTTCATTTTCTTGCATATTTTCTCTTTGAATAATAATTTGTTCAAATTTAGTATATTCTTTAAAATCCTTAACATATCTTTTCATACTCTTTGTCCATTGCTCTAGTTGTATATAATTTAACCAAGATATCTTAGTTTCCTGCAATCTCTCTTTCATTCTTTCTTTCTTTATCATTATTTTCATCCAATCTTTTAATCTATATATTTTTTGTTTTTTTATTTCTTTCTCTATTATTTCTCTTAAATTTATTGGAAATTTTTCCATCATTACTATCGGAGTTAATATTGATATATTCGGTATCAATTTTCTTTTATTTTTCTTCCATATTTCTATTATATTTTTTATAAAAGGATTTTTTATTTTTTCCATTTCTTTCTTTGAAAAATTCCTAAAAAATATATTTTCTAATTTCATCTCAATATTCTTATCTTCTGTCTCTAACCAATCTAAATCACCGTTTCCTGAAACTCCATCTATGATATATCTCAATTGATTTGCATAATAATACCATTTTAAATTTGGAAGTCCCAGGCCACCTTCTTTTTGACTTTTATACCAATATTTCTTATTAATCCTCGATTTCTTATTTCCATTACAAAAATTATTTAATATCTTTTACCACTCCTTTAACTCTTCCTCTGATACTTTTATTGGTAACATTCTAAACAAAAAATTAATTTTAGGTAAAATTTTCATTTTTACCACTGCTATTCTACCAAACCACGATAACTTTATATTTTTATAATCCTCTAATTTCCGTTTAATTTCTAATCTTAATTTCTTGAAATTTTTTTCTTGTAGTCCTTGTAAATTTTTTGTAATATCTATTCCTAAATATTTAATTGATCCTTTTACTTTAAGTAATCTCTTTTACTACTTATAAATTTTTGTACTTCTTCTTTAGTATAATTAAATAACATTATTTCTGATTTGGCCCAATTTATTTTCAATCCTGTCTTCTCCCCAAACTCTTTTAAATGTTTATCTATTCTATCTATCTTTTCAACCGGATCTTTAATTGTCAACAATGTGTCATCTGTAAATAAGCTTATTTTATTTTTCTCCTTAGCTCCAATTCCTTCCAAATTCTCATCATTTCTTATCACATTCGCTAATATTTCTATAACTATTGCAAATAAAACTGGAGATAATGGACATCCTTGTCTCGTTCCTCTTGTTATTTGAATCTGATCTGTAAATCCATCATTTACCATCACTACAGAGGTATTATATGAATATAATTGATTTATTAACCCTTTAAATCTTTCTCCTAATCCTATTTTATTTAAAATTGTTTTTAACGCCGGCCATTCCACACAATCAAAGGCTTTAAATATATCTAACGCTAAAATTCCAGCTTTTTGTTTTTCTCTATCCATTATATTTATTTTATTTATCGTTTTCCCTATTAAATTTGCCATCTGTCTTCCTTGAATAAAACCACATTGATCTTTATGTATATATTTATAAATAAATTTATTTAACCTCTTCGCCATTATTGCTGTCAAAATTTTTGCATCTTGGTTTATTAAAGATATTGGTCTATAAGAACCTGGATCCATAGGATCCTTATTTGGTTTTAAAATTAATATTATTAGTGACTGCTTCCATGATAATGGAATTTTTCCACCCCTTAATATACTATTATATAACCCTTTTAGTTTAGGGATTAAACCTTTTTTAAATGTTTTATAGTATTCTGGACCTAGTCCATCCAATCCTGGTGATTTTCCTCCTTTTAAGTTATTTATTACTTCTTCTATTTCCTCTTCTGATATCATTTCTTCCACCAATCCTTTATCTTGTTCTGTTAATCTTACTTTCCAATTTTTATTAATATAGTCCTCTATATTCTCTACAGATTTATCTTCTGCTAAATACAATTCTCGATAAAATTCCTCAAATATTTTTAATTTCTCTTTCATCAGCCTTTTTTCTTTACCAAATTTATCTTTTACTACGCCAATCATATTTCTAATTTTTTTTTATTGTACTGATTTAGCCAGCATTTTAGAATTTTTATTGCTATATTCAAAGTATTCCCTTTTCAAATATATTAAGTTTTTCTGAACTTCATCCATTTCTATCTTTTCTAATTCATCTCTTTTGGCTTGTAATATTATTAATTTCTGTTTAGTTCTATCTATTATATAATCATTCTCTAGTTCTTTTATTTCTTTTTCTAATTTCAATTTTTTCTCTCCTAATTGTCTCTTTAATTTGCTTGATTCTTTAATACATAATCCTCTTACCACTGCCTTCATTGTATCCCATAATACATCTTGTGTTACTTCCTTATTGTTTATATCCCAAATTTCTTGCCATTCCTTCTCTATTTTATTTACTATATCCTTATAATTAAGTAACTTAATATCCAATCTCCACCTTTTTGCTTCTCTATAATTCCTTTTCATAGTTATATCCAAATTCATCAAAGCCTGGTCTGTCACTTTTATTGTTTCTATTTCTGTATTTATTAATCTAGGTATCATATTCTTTGAGACAAAGATATAATCTATTCTTGAATAATTTTTATGAACTGATGAATAATACGTATATTTCTTTTCCTCACCCTTTATTAACCTCCAAACATCTATCAATTCATTTCTACTCACTAATTTATTCAAAATTGTTATATTATTATATCTGTCTCTAATTAATGGATCCGATTTATCTTTCCATCTATCCATCACCATATTAAAATCACCTGCCATTATTGTGTAATCTCCTTTCATATTTTTAATCTTATTAAATATTTCTTCATAAAACTCTTTTTGCTTCTCATTAGGTGCATAGATATTCACTATAACATATGTTTCTCCATCTATTTCACCTTGTATAATTACATATCTACCTTTTTCATCCAACTCCACACTTGTTACAATGAATTACATCTTTTGGAAATTATTATTGCAACTCCTCTTGATTTGGATGTACCAAATGCTTCCTCATAAGTGGCTACCCAGTTCAATCTAAGCTCATTTTTTTAATCTCTTTTTCCATGTGTTTCTTGTAAAAAAATTATATCAGCCTTATCTTTTTTTAATATCGATTCTATCCTTTTTCTCTTTATTATTGTCCCTAAGCCTTTCACATTCAATGTTGATATTCTCAGTCTATTCTCCATTTTTCATATTTCCCGTTTCCTAATCCCACTCCCCATTGGCTCTTTAGTGTGATGGTGCTCCCCCTCCCTTCCCCCCTCCCACTCCCCTCCCCCTTCCCTCCCTCCCCTCCCCTACCCACACAAACATTCATCCCCCCCTTTCCTTCCAAAGTGCTTCTGCCTTGGCAACGACCTCCCATGGTCTTGGGGGGGTGAAGGTATACCTACTCCCGGCATAGAGACCAATATCCTCTCCCGATTTGTTTTCTTTCCCATATTTTTTCCCTCTCTTCCCCCTCCCTTCCCTCTCTCTACTCTTTTACTTTATATATATATAGATCAAACTCTATACATTTACAATCTACAAGAATATATTCTAATCACTAATCATCTACCCTTCTCCTACTCTATGAAGTTCTCTTTCTTCTTCTTCTGTTATTTCATATTGTTTCTTCCAGTCCTCCTCAGCCTCTGTCCTTTCGTTTATCTCCCGAAGTCTTCTTCTCTCCTCCTCCTGTTGCTCCTCCCACTGCTCCTTCTTCAGTTGCTCCTCCCACTGCTCCTTCTTCAGTTGCTCCTCCCACTGCTCCTTCTTCCGCTCCTCCAACCGCACCTTCCTCTTCCTTTTCCTCTTGCTGGATCAGTTTCAGTTCTCTCAGGAGTTGCAATCCTTGTTCAAGAGAATTTATTCTGTAATATTTGCCAGCCCATTGGAATTTCAAAAAAATGGGATATCCCCAACTGTATCTTATTCCAGCTCTCTGTAGAACTATGATGCAAGGTTTCATTTCTCTTCTCCAATTTATTGTTTCGCGGCATAAATCATTATATATTTCCACTGTATTATCTCGATACTTCAATATTCCTGGATTCTTTCTAATAGCTCTCATCAAATCATCTTTCTTGTTGAAATTCGCAATTCTCATAATAATATCTCTGGGAGTTATTCCTCTCTTCGCAGCTGACACACGATGAATTCTCTCTATGTCATTTTCCTCCATAAAATCTCAGGAACAATGCTTTTTAACCATTTTAAAACTTCCTCTTTCAAGGATTTTTGACTTTGTTGTGGCTGCTCTGCGAATCCACGAATCCTCACGTTGTTCCTTCTATTCTGGTCTTGGAGCTGGATAATTTGTCTCTTAACAAAGAAATCCTGTCATCATGTTCTGCTAGTTTGGTCTGCTGATTCCCTTGGGTTTTTTTTTATATCATTCACTTTAAGGTCCAAAGCTTTTAACTCCTGTGAGATTTTTTCCTGCAATTGCCCCATTTCTGCCCTTATATTAGATGTTATTGTAGTAACAAGAGCTTGATTAGACTCTGTAATAAGCTTGTGTATAAAAGTTTTTATCTCTTCATTAATTCCATTCGCGGCTTTCTTCGCCGCCATTTTAATGACTTTTTCGTTTCCGTTAGAGGTTAAGTTTATATCTTCAAAGTCTCTAACTAGACGATTATATGTTTTATCTGTTGCCGTAAGTCGTCTCCATGTAGGTTGTTTATAAGCCTTCTTTTTTTGTTTAGACGACATATATCTCCAAAAACCGGGGGAAAAAAACTGTTTTGCTTTCAGTCCGTTTCAGCAATTATTTGCGGTTTAAACAGAGTCCTTTATTTTTGTTCTAGTTGGAGAAGAATCAAAACTAATCCCCTATTTTATCTTACATTCTTTCCCACATTATTTAGTTAATTACTCACAGTCTATCTTTGTTTTGGAAAGGGCATCTGGAGTTATTTATAGTTGTCTGCTCGGAGAGAAGAATAATTAGCCTCCTTTTGCCATCGCAGGTAGCTCCTCCCCCAGATTTTGGGATTCCTGAGGAGCACTTTATGCGTGAACTTCGTCCTAATCTCACAGGGACTCTGCAACAAGTGGAAGATCGCATGCCCGTTGCTGAAATGTGTCAACACCAAAGCCTGGCGGGCAGCCAAGAGCCGGCTAATAGGCCCAGGCTCCATGGCTCTGGTTCAGATTCAGAGCTTGAGTCCTGGAGTGCCAGGGTCCTGACAAAATGCATGATTTCTCCAAATTCATGGCCCTAGCACAGGAAAGACTCAGACTCACACCAGAGACAGCTACAGCCCATTTTTGAAATACCAAGAAGGAACCTGGTGCAACCTACCGTGACATGGCTTATTCGATTCAGCAGACATTGGAAACTTGGATGCAAGCAGCTCGGGCTTCCACAAAGGAAGATACCCTGTTCCAGGTAGCACTGGAGCATTTCTTGAATCAGAAAGCAGACAGCGTCCTTTGTGTTACAACAAGAATCTAAAACACTGGCAGAGGCAGCCAAGGTGGCAGACAAGTTTGTTGCCTCCAGAGGTGAGGAAGCATTCTGGCTTTCTGTTGCAACATCTTCTACAGACAAGCAAGAATCCCAACCATGCCAAGATATCTCTCGACGACCTGTATGGAAACACAACACCTCCACCCCAAAGTCACCACTAAATAACACTAACCTGAAGCCACAGCTGAACAGCTCTACCATTTTAACAGACACAGCTTCCAAATTTCAACTCCAAGGTCATGCAGCACCTGCTAGAGGCACATGGTGTGCACCATCTTACCTCAGTACCTTACCATTACCAAACTAATGAGTTGGTGGAGCATTTTAATGCAGCTTTGGGGGCCATGATCTGTAAGTTTGCGAATGAATATTCCAATGACTGAGACTTGGCTCTACAACAGTTCTTGTTTGCTTATAGATCTGTTCCACACCCAAGCCTGGGTTACTCACCCTTTAAGCTGGTCTATGGCCATGATGTGAAAGGGCCATTACAGCTGGTGCAAAGTCAGTGGGAGGGAACTATCCCTTCTTCAGTGACTAATGTGGTTGATTTTGTGACTAACTTGCAGAATACTCTCAGGGAAGCATGGGCAGATGCTCACGAGAATCTGCAACAGACACAAGAGAACCAGAAGCCCTGGTATGACCAGTGGGCCAAAGAATGTTGCTTTGAGAAATGAGATAAAGTGATGGTCCTGAAGGTTAACCAGTCTAACAAAATGGAAACTTCTTGGGTAGGGCCTGCCACAGTGCAGGAACGCATTGGTACATTGAACTATCTTATACAATTTCCAGAGTCTAAGCCAAAAGTGTATCATGTGAATTCACTGAAATCCTTCCACAAGAGGCCCAGTCATCTTTTCAGACTTTCAGTCCAGGAAGATGAGGAGGAAGAGTGACCTGAGGGTGCTTTCTATGATCGGGAGGGTGGTACCTTGGAAGATGTTAAACCGACCCCAAGACTCAATGCTAAACAACACAAGCAGTTCTCTCAACTGACAGGCAAGTTCACCACCCTGTTTTCATCTATTCCAGGTCGCACCACAGACCCTCAACATGTGGTAGCTGCAGATGACAGCAGGCCATCAGCAGAACAGCCATGATGAGTGTCACCTAAGAGGAAAGAGGTGATAGAGAGGGAGGTGAAAATCTCTTGGACATGGGGATCATTCACTCATCACACAGTCCATGGGCGTCTCCAGTTGTCCTCGTGCCCAAGAAAGGTGGGATGGACATATGCTTTTGCATAGATTATAGAAAACTTAATTCAGTGACACACTCTGAACATTATCCAATGCCCAGAGTGGATGAACGGTTGGAGAAATTGGGGCATTTTAAGTACTTATCCAGCCTTGATTTGACTAAAGGCTATTGGCAAATTGCCCTAGCAGGGAGTCTAAGCCTCAAACAGCGTTCATCACCCATATAGGCCTGTTCGAGCTCAATGTACTTCCCTTTGGACTATGCAATGCGCCTGCAACTTTCCAGAGGCTGGTGGACTGTTTGCTAAGAGGGTGCGTGGATTTTGCTGTTGCCTATTTAGATGACATTGCAATCTTCTCAGACTCCTGGGAAGACCACCTGAAACACTTGACGATTGTCTTCCAATGCATCAGTGATGCTAGACTGACAGTCAAAGCAAAAAAATGCCAATTTGTGCTTGACAGAGTGACCTACCTCGGCCATGAAGTGGGACAGGAGACTATCTCTTTGTTGCAAGTTAAAGTGGAAGCTATTAATAGCTGGCCCATTCCCCATTCCAGGAAGCAGGTGCAGTCCTTCCTTGGCCTAGCTGGGTACTACAGGAGATTTGTGCCCACCTATAGCCAACTGGTGGCACCTCTAACAGACCTGACAGGTTCCAAGAAGCCTAAGGCAGTGAAATGGACAGCAGAGTGCCAAGAAGCCTTTGCAGACTTGAAACAGGCCTTGATAGCAGATCCTGTGCTCATGGTGCCAGGCTTTGACAAGCTGTTCATCGTGGCTACAGATGCTTTAGACAGAGGCACTGGAGCAGTCTTACTGCAAGAGGGTCCAGATGGCACCTTGCTTCCCATTCTGTTCCTCAGCAAGAAGCTTTCTGTGAGGGCGTCCAACTGGTCCATACTGGAGAAGGAATGCTACGCCATTGTGTATGTGCTAGAGAAGCTATGTATGTGGATGTCACTTCACTCTCCAGACTGATCATGCTGCCCTCCAATGGCTCCATACAGTCTGGGGAGCTAACAAGAAGCTACTCCGATGGAGTCGGTCCCTTCAAGACTTTGACATTCAACATGTGGCTGGAAGTTCCAATGTTGTTGCAGACTCCTTGTCACGCAGAGAACTGGAGGGAGGTTAATAGGGATGAATTTTACATGTCTGTAATTGACAACATGGCTAACCTGTACTGTTGTGTGTTTGCATGTATTCTCTGATTCTTTTCTTTCTTAAATTACAGGATGAAATCCCAGCTGGTGTAGCTCCAGCCTTCAGCTGTCTTCCAGACCGTCTGAGATTTGGGGGGCGTGTGATAATGGGGCTTCCATTATCTATACTTAGCTGAAGGCGGATACTTCCCTCTTCAGGTAAACCAAGGATTAATGTGGTCTTTGGGTTAGGTTACACTTTTTATTGTGGGTCAGCCTCACAGGTCACGGGGAGAGAATTGCCAAATCAAGGGGGAAATGGTGAGCATCTTTGAGATGCTTCGATGGAGAAGTTGTAAAAATCCTTGAGAGACCATGTGGGAGAGAGCAACAAAGAAGCATCCTGGAAATGAAATCTGTGTCACTAGTAGGCTGCAGGCCCTAGGCCTCACCTCCTGGCCTCACTCTTCTCTTAGACCATCTAAGCCTGTGAACCCCAATGTGAGTAAGTAGAATATTAGGTAGTTAGTTGCTTTAGGGCTTTTATTATTTTGGAGGTTGGCTGATCTTAGGAATGTATCTGTTTTTTTATAACTACTTGTAACTTAAGTGTACCCGAGAGGGGGAGCCTCTCATGAGTATTATTGTCTTGTTTACTTGCATGCCTTCAAATAAATACTTTTCTGTAGAACCTCTGTTTCCTCTCCATTCACACACCATTCTTCGGCACATGCTTAGATAGGACTTCTCTCACTCAGAAGGGGGAAGTGAGGGAAGGGAAAGGTCAAACATAGAGATTGGCAATCCACTGAGCAGGGTCCCGCTGTACTGTTCAGTTAATTCAGAATTCAGTAGGTGGTGGCAGTATGAGGAATTAATAAACACTGGGGAACTTCCTGCTCCTATTCGAGGGCAGAATCAGTCTTGGGGGGCTAGAGAGTTAAACCAGTATAGATAATGGGAAGCCCTATTATCACAGTCACATCCCTGGTTTCAGCACTGGTTTTGGAGCAGAAAGTGTCTTGTTTACCTTGGTGAATGACTTATACTTGTAAATGGATTGTGGTAGGGAATGGGAGACTGTAGGATCTTCTGGACTTCTCAGCAGCTTTCAATGCCATCAACTTTCTTTCTGGTCCATCTTGTCAGCTTAGGTTTGGGACATATGTTATTACAATGTGTTTGGTTCTTACTAGATAGCCAGTCCCAGAAGATGCCTCCAGGTATTTCTGTTTCACCCTATGGCCTATAAGTGCTTCATGGTTCACACCTTGTTCCCAATGTTTTTGTAGCTTCAGCATCTCCTGAGAAAGGGACTGCGCTAGCTCTAGTCTGCAGATCCGTTCTTCTTAACTAAACTCTAGAACCAATGAGGCAGAAGGCTAGTGGATTTTATTGTCAGCAGGTACAAAGTCTTACATATATAACAGAGGAACCACTGTGCCCTGCCAGCTGACGCTCAAATAGGATAAATAATAATGCAAGTTTATGCATTCAGGCTGCCCACTTTCTCTCTGCTTCTTTTCTTTGCTTCAGTTAGAAGAGTGATTCCTTTCCCGTCCCCTTCCAGTCGGGTAGGAATGGGGGGGTGATGGAGGTGATTTGCCCCAGGTGGCAATTTTTTGGGGGTGTCCCAGCTCATAGCCACAGTCCCTTGCACTGTAGCCCTGCCCCCCTCACATGCCATAGCCCCAAGCCATGCACCATGACCACACACTCACGCACTGTAGCCCCCCCACCCCTCCTCCATGCACTCTAAGCTCTGCCACTATCCCTTTCCCTCAAACTTCTCAATAATTTGAAGCCTTTTCCACACATCCCTGTGGGTCTTTCCACCCTCCCCTCAACTAATGCTCCCACACCCTGAGGTCCCACAAATACAGGCTTCCCTTCCTCTCAGTAGGATGTCATCTTCCCTTCCACCTTCCTCTCCAGAAGTCCAAGTGTTTCTCAGCATCTCTGAGTCTCCACCTCCTGTTATTCCTAGATCTGCCCTGCTCTTGGCTGCCTGTCCTGCCAGCCCTCCCTTCTCTCTTCTTTCACTCATGCCAGCTGTCTGTCTCTGCTTTCACCAGTTTCATCCTTCAAATATCGAAGCTTCCCCAGGACTTCTCCCCCTTATTGCCTCTGTTCCAGGTTCCCTCCAAGGTTTTCTTCCTTCTGTGGCTGTCTTCTCTCCCTCTCACCTTCTCAGAGCCTCCCAAGCTCATCTTCTCATTCTCCTTTTCCTCAGTTTGGTCCTCTTCTCTTCCTGTTTCTTCAAGTCCCATTTTGAATTCCCCAGCACTCTTGTCAACTCGCTCCCCTTCCTTTATTTCCTCAGCTGCTCTACCTCATGGTGTAGTTTCTCTGGCTGCAGCCATGCTGTTAGCCTTTTCTTTGTCACTGTCAGCATTTTTGGGGACTAGGAGGTAAATTGAGGAATGGGGGCTGCCTGAGACAAGCGCCATGGGACCCCCCTCCCATTGCCACACCACAGGTTTTAACATCTACTTGAAACCTCTGTGAGATGTCATCTTCATTTTTTTTTTTTTTGTGCCACTAGTGTATTGGTAACACTCAACTTCTCTCTTCTATCTGTAAATGCCACATAGATTTGTGATTTCCTGAAGAGGGATTTTGGCATGCATGAGGGCAAACTGCTGTGTTTCCCTCTGAGATGGTAGCACTTTGAGAGTTTTTGTGAAATGACCCAACACAGAACCAATCTAAAGACATCTGCATCTCAGTTGGAACTTTTCTGGCTATTCTCACTCAGCAATCAGTCTCCGTAGAAAAGGAAAGTCACAAACACTGTTTGGATGCCTCCCTTCTGTAGGCCTCATCAGAAACAAGATGCAGCCTTGAATCCCATGACACCTAGAAATAGATTCCAACTATTCTTCAGTAGCTCTCTCTGTTTGATTTGTTTCCCAGGCTTTTGACTGACACTCTCATTTTCTGAACCTTGGACTGCTAGTAATGAATACTCTTACAGTAATTTATGACATAAACAGGATGAAGCTTAATCCAAATAAGATAGAAGAACTTTTGGTAGGGAAATTATCCAGTCTCAATGGAAATATACAACTAGTCACAGATGGAGTTGCATTCTCCCTGCAGAATCATATTCACAACCTGTATATACACGTGTGTGATTGTTGCTGTTATGTGCCTTCAAATCATTTCTTATTGTACTGTACTCTAAAATTAATGTTGTCTCTAGAAATGTTGGTTGTATCAGTATCCTTTCACCATCTTAAGCTGGTGCACAAACAGCAACTTTATCTGGAGAGAGCAGACATAGCCTCTGTTACTTACAGAGACTAGCTTGAAAGAAAGCCATGAAGGTTCAAAAGATGGTTCCTAAACCCCAGATAGTGCCAGACTGCCCAGACATAAGGAGAGGCCACATGGTTGGAACATGACACATTTTTTAGAGCAATCATATTAGCAGGGGTCACTTCTGCATCTCTGACCCAATTGTGTTGATCTTTAAAACTCTAAGTGCTTTGCGACCAGGCAATTGGAAGGACTGCCTTCACTCATATGAAGTTTAATTTGAAGTAGTCCTTGTAGGACTTCTTGTAAGGTCAGCTATATTGGTAGGGCCTTTTCTGATGATGACCCATATCTCTAGAGCTCCATCCTCAATTATTTATTTTCATATGGTTTGTTTCAGTTTGTAGACAACTGCAGCTAAAGGCATCTGCAGCTCAGTTGTACCATCCCAACTGTTCTCACTCAATTAGCTTCTGTGGAAAAAGACAAGCCAAAACACAGCTTGGATGCTGGAAGCAAAGCTTGTACACCTTCATCACAGAGACACCTTCACCAGATACAAAACTTGGCCTTCATTCCCGTGATACCTAGAAATGGATTCCAACTATTCTTTCAGACCCACTTCTACAGGTTTATTTCACTTCTCTGTTATTTCAAGGTTTTATGGAGCTGGTGAGATGTTACTGTTTCAACCAAATTAATGGTGCATTGCTAGGTGATGTATTGCTTTAAACTCATATTATAGTAGGTCTTTTATTGAAATTTGATATTGTTTCTATGTTTGTTTTATGTAAATTGCCTTGAGAAGGCACTGCTCTAAAAGGTAGCTTAGACATCCTTAAATATATAGACAAACACACTCCCTCCCCCAACAAGGTGCTGGATTTTGTGAATAAGCATATAGGTAGGTCTCAATTACACTGATGTATTCCTGGACAAGTGATGTAAATTGGGACTGATATAAATGAGATGAGCTAGTTTCATGAGTAATAGTGGGAGACTGATGAATGTATTCGAACAGAGGTGAACCACAAAGCGATAATTTGACTCAAGCCACTACCTCTTTAAAGAAGCTAACACATAAAACAGCAGACTTCGCTTTTTCAAGGCTAGAAGAATGTGGCAATGCTCTCCAGAGGGACAAGAAGACACAACAAACTTTTGATCCCAAGGGGGTTTGGCTGTTGTGAGCTGGCTTGCCTTTAGATGACAGTTCCTCTTCAGAGGAGCAAACAGACCAGAGGGTGTTTGTAAGAACTATGATTTCTAATATATCTTCTTCAGTAGGCTTCTCAAGTGGAGAGGCACATCAGGACAGAAAGAGTCAGCACATCTCCTACTGTGTCTTCTGCAAAAGATTCAGAGGACACAATAGGAGGAACGGCAGCACATTGTCTGAACATCTGGACTAAAAAGGAAATTTTAAAAAAAAAAAAAAACACCCTTGAACAAAACACACAGATTTCTCTCTTGTTGTTAAAAGGCTTTAAGAAGTCATAAGATGCTTTACTTTTTCTTTCATTCTTCTTCTTCTTTTTTTCCCCTGCAGCACGCTTAGCAGAGTTATCCTTTTTAGCATTGTTATAATAGTTCATTTGCTCTCTCTCCTTATCACCAGTTCCCCAGCTAAGAAGACAGAGGAAACCTGTCCATCCAGTCACACTAAAACCCCAAGATTCCAAATTCTTCTTTGCCCTCACACATAACCTTCTCTGCAGGCTAAGGAACACCATTCTTTCTAGGAATCCAAGACAGTTACTTATCCCTACTCTCTGCTTCCCCAAATTAGGCAGGGAAAACAAATCTAATCCAGTCAGTTTTTCATACACCAGTTCACCACATCCTCCTCACTCACTGTCTCATTTATTTATTTGCTTGCTTATTTATGCTCCACCTTTCTTCTGGGACAGGATCCAAGACTTATCCTGAGATAGGATCTCTTACCTCTCCTGCCTCACTCAACTCCATAGACAGACTGATAGAGCTTGCTTGCTGTCTTCCTTCCTTCCTTCCTTCCTTCAGAAATGTTGTAAATTTGAAATGTAAATAGGGGGAATGTACATTGATATTAACCTGTCTGTTCCTAATTTGCCTGCATGTATTCTGTTTACACGGTCATACATTACAATCCTGTATGTATGTTTGGTACATAAACAGTGTATTAATTTCAATTAAAAACTGTTGATGTGTGTGATTTGTAGTTAACCAACAGAGGTTTGCATTGGGACTTCAAAAGCAGCAGCTACATTGAAGCAAGGTACCTTTGGGATAACAGTACTGCTTGAAATGGTTTGCAAATATTGGGTCCCTGCAGATTGCCTGAATTTTTCCTGCTGAGCTCTGAGTCACTTCTGCTGGGCTCGCTGACAAAATTGAGCCTTTCTTCTGTTAGTGCTACATATCCATGGCATGTTTTTGACAGTAGAAGTCTGATAAATGATGGTGGAAGAGACTGAAAAACACAGCTTGACTTCCAGGTTGAGCACAATGTTCTGGCAAGCAGAAAATCATGCTTTTGATGAGGAAATTGAATCAATCTAAAACAGACTTACTATCCAAAAAGTCAAGATGGCTGCCTTACTGTACTTTTGGGGTAATTGGGCTAATGCCACTTAATGGCCTGTATTGCTTTCTCCACTCTCCAATCTGTTTGCCTTGAAAAAAAAAATCTAGTGTTTATGGCTCCACTGAAGAGAGGAAAGAAAAGAGCGCTAGGATGGAAAATAGATCTGAACTACAAAATTACAGATGCAAAAGCTGATGTGTGGCAAGTTCTTCAGGAAGATAGATGTCAACCCATAGTAAAGAAGAAGAAAAAAGGCCTCTGAAAAATTGAAATCAAAAAGTCAACATTTCTTTTACATTTTCTTTTTTAATTTTTTTATTAAGTTTTTTTATTATAAAGAAAAAATAACAATACATAAGAGAATAAAACAAAAACACCACATGAATAACATAAATGTGAAAAAGAGAAAAATTACAACACAATAGCTTACATTACTATTTCTCTCCAAATCCTTTATCTTCATATACTTAATCAACATATTATGTATCATATTGATTATATATTTTTATTTCATATATTTAAATCGCATTCTCTTATATTCATTATTGCTATAATAATTTCATTCTTAAATCTATTCTTTTCAACTATATTTAACCTATTGCTGATACTATATATGATCCAGTTATCTATCCCTAAATGTGAGCCCATTCCCAGAGCCAATTATATTTCAGCATACTCTGCTTTCCAAAATTGTAATTCTTCTTGTGGAGGTGTGACACTTCCCTCTTTTGTTAAAGCCTTTTCCACAAATATTTTCCATATTGCTTCAAAGTCATTCCTTTTCATTATCCCATTTTTAACCTTAATTCTACATGTTAACTTATCATTGATTGCAATTTTCCACACTTCTTCATACCAATCCTTTATTCGAAAGTCTTCTTGAGTTTTCCATTTTCTTGATATAATTAGCCTTGCTGCTTCTTTTACACTTTCAAGGTGGAACTGTATCTAATCCAGTGGTGCCATCTTGGAGTACTTTTCCCACTTTTAATTTTACACAGTGCATAGTATCTTGCAACCAAGTCAAGCCACTGGTCCACCTAGCTGGTAGCATCCATAAGATTTTAGGCAAGTGCCTTTTCTTCAAAGTGGAATCTTATGCATGCAAAGTGTTTGTTCAATTCAAAGTAACAGCCTTCCCTTAAAAGAAGAGTAGCCACTGAGTTGTACTTTGAAGTGGAAGACAGATACACAGCAGGAAGGGCTTCTTAATACTTTTCTCTCATCTCATTTTTATGCTGACATTGTTTTATCTCTGCTGGTGAGATTGGACTACCTCTATCTTTTTTCCTTTCAATTCTGAGCTTAACAGCACCTGGATGTCCTTCCAGATTGAGTCCAATTGTGTCATTATACACAGCACTACTGTGATAACTGAACTGTCAGAGCTGCTGATGACAAGCAGCAGCTGTTGGTCCCTGTGACTCTGGCTGGAGATGAGTCCTGCAGCTCAAGAGCTCCCCCTGCTGCCAGGGACCAAGCAGGCTTGAGCATTCCTCTGCCTGCTCCTTTAGGGCAACAGGGATCTGATTCTGAAGATGGTTTGGAGCCTGTGCCAATCAGCCCACAAACAAGGTGGAGACTCAAGAGACCTGAGCAAAGGGAGGCTTCCTTGATTAAGTTCAAGAAGCAGTGACCAGCCACACCTGTGCCTTGGGCTATCTAACTGCCTGCCTAGAAGCTTTCCTTTGCTTGTGGCAAACTTCTTTCCAGCCCTCCTCTTGCCTGTTCCTTGCTCCCAGCACCCAGTTCCTGCTACCTTGAATTGATCTCTTGACCTTTGGCTTTTTGAACTCTGACTACAGCTTTTGCTTGATGCTCTGGTAAATGAACTCCCGTGTGTAAAGTGCTTGCTTGACTCCTTCCGGCAGGACTCTGCTAGCTCTCCCACTCTGTTCTCTGGGCTGGCTTGCTGCCTGGGTCTCTGACCTTGACAGCTACTCCTATTTGATATTTCCCAAAAGCTGGTTGACGGACTGTTGACTTGGAAGTCTCCTCTTCTGGTACTATCTCTTGCATTTTAAATTGTCTCATTATAGTTTTCCCCATCCTACCCCAGTGATAAAGATATTCAGTGTGGTGTAGTGGTTTGAGTGTTGACTATGGCTCTTGAGACCAAGATTTGATTCCCTGCTTAGCCATGGAAACTCATTGGGTGATCTTGGGAATGTTACACATTCTAAGCCCCAGAAAACCCAATGATAAGTTTGTGTTAGAGTCACCATAAGTCAGAAATGATTTGAAAGCACACAACAACAAAGACATTCGAAGTGTCTCCTTCTATGCAGTACTCACAAGAGCTACCTAAAGTACTACTGCCTAAAATCCTGTTTGTTGTTCTTTCAACATGTTGTTTCCCTTGTGATCAGTCTTTTTCATCCACCTCATCTATGAAATGTGAGAGAGATACCTTGCTATGGACTAGGAAGCAAGCAACTTAGTGCTTTGCCATTTGGGAGCATTGACTAAGTCATATGGAAATAGGGCAGAAAGAGGAAATATATCTATTACAGATAGAAAAACCTCAAACAATTAAAAAAAAATTGCTGAGAGTCAGACTTTAAGCCAAACCCCAAATGGAAGTGGACTACATTTCATGGGAAGTTTTGAGTATATGATTGTTTTGTAAATGTCATAAAGGTATAAAATAGTTAAATGTAGAGTGTGGAACATTAGGTTAAAAAGGTAATGTTGTGGTTCACCAGTTAGAAATGAGGAGATTACTATTTGGTTTATATTTGAGAGGCACAGAAAAGAATGGTCAAGTGTTAATGGAACAGCGAATTTGAAAGAAATGACAGAGTTTACAAAGAATGGCACATTTGGCTGTCACTCTTACTTTCTTGTGGTATAAATAATTCTTGGCTCCTTTTGAGATGCTATTTCTGTACTTTTTACAGAAGATCCAAAACTGGCACTTTTTGGATGCCTTGGACTACAAATCCCAAATCCAACTAATGGTTGGGAATTGTAAGGTTTATAATTAATTTAATGTTTGAGGTCCACTTATAGATAAAAATGTAATAGTAGCTGTTGGTTTGGCATAATTGGTTTTATTGTTTAATAAGTAGTGGGGGAGCTTTAATAAATTTAATGTTATTTAATAAAGAATATTCTTTTTCAGCTAATTTTAATCTATTTTACATCTGCATAGATAATTTTTATGTCTTTCAACTAAAACTCTTAACCAAAAAAAAAGTGCAGCTGTAATGTAGTTGGCTAACTACATGCAGCACTTGGCCAAATTCTGCTTTGACATGTTCTTATCCCTTTCTTTCTCTGTTTGAAATATTCTGTCTTTGCCTCTTCCCTCTCATATCCCTCCCCCCTTTTTTTTAGTCTTCCATGCCTCTCTACACAAAGCAGGCACTGACAACTGCAAGTGAATGGGAGAAACTGATAAATGATGCCTGTACGTAGAACTGGGAATTTCACCATCTTCCTGAATGCTCCACCGTTTACAAATAACAATGAGATAAAACCTTAGTATTGCCAAACTGCAGCAGCAGTGAGTCCTGTTAAATATGAAAACAATGTTTTGTTTGTTGGATTGATTGATTTATATCATGATAAATCTCTTCTCTTAACACATGCTGAGCTAAGTGTTAAGAGAAACATGTATAGGAAATGGAAGAAGGGGGAAACCACCAAAGAAGAATTTAAGCAAGTAGCCAGGAGATGTAGGGAGGAGGTCAGAAAGGCTAAAGCACAGAATGAACTTAGGCTGGCCAGAGACATTAAAAACAATAAAAAGGGCTTTTTTAAATATGTCTGCAGCAAAAGGAAAAAGAAGGAGACGATAGGGTCGCTACGCAGAGAAGATGACGAATTACTCACAGGGGGAAGAGAAAAGGCAGAACTACTTAACACCTTCTTTGCCTCAGTTTTTTCCCAGAAGGATACAAGCACTCAACCTGGCGGTTGGGGAGCAGGGGAGGAAGCAGGGGAAATGAGGCACATAATAGGTAAAGAGGTGGTACAGGAATACCTGGCCACACTGGATGAATTCAAGTCTCCAGGGCCAGGTGAATTGCATCCTAGGATATTAAAAGAGCTGGCAGAGGTCATTTCGGAACCGCTTGCTATCATCTTTGAGAAATCTTGGAGGACAGGAGAAGTTCCAGCAGACTGGAAGAGAGCAAATGTTGTCCCCATCTTCAAGAAGGGAAAAAAAAGAGGACCCAAATAACTACTGCCCAGTCAGCCTGACGTCAGTACCCGGTAAGATCCTGGAGCAGATCATTAAGCAGTCAGTTTCTAATCATTTAGAAAGCAACACGGTAATCACAAGAAGTCAACATGGATTTCTCAAAAATAAGTCATGCCAGACTAATCTTATCTCTTTTTATGATAGAGTTACTAGCTTGATAGATGAAGGGAATGCTGTGGATGTAGCATATCTCGATTTCAGTAAGGCCTTTGACAAAGTTCCCCACAACATTCTTGCAAAAAATCTAGTTAAATGTGGGCTGGACAGGGCTACTATTAGTTGGATTTGCAATTGGTTGACCGATCGAACCCAAAGGGTGATCACGAATGGCTGCTTTTCATCCTGGAGGGAAGTGACTAGTGGGGTGCCACAGGGTTCTGTCCTGGGCCCAATGCTGTTCAATATTTTTATCAATGACTTGGATGAAGGAATAGAGGGCATGCTCATCAAATTTGCAGATGACACCAAATTGGGAGGGGTTGCTAATACGCCAGAGGACAGGATCAAAATTCAAAATGACCTGGATAGGTTGGAGAGCTGGGCCAAGGCGAAAAAAATGAAATTCAACAGAGAGAAGTGCAAGGTCCTTCACTTAGGTAGAAAAAATGGAACCCACAAATATAGGATGGGGGACACGTGGCTGGATAGCAGTATGTGTGAAAGGGATCTAGGAGTCTTCATAGACCACAAGCTGAACATGAGTCAGCAGTGTTATGCGGCAGCCAAGAAAGCCAATGCAATTCTCGGCTGCATCAATAGGAGTATGGTGTCTAGATTGAGGGAGGTCCTGGTACCACTCTACTCTGCTTTGGTTAGACCCCATCTTGAATACTGTGTCCAGTTCTGGGCACCCCAATTCAAGAAAGATATTGACAAGCTGGAGCAAGTCCAGAGGAGGGCGACCAAAATGGTGAGAGGCCTGGAAGCCATGCCCTATGAGGATAGACTTAGAGAGCTGGGTATGTTTAGTCTGCAGAAGAGAAGGCTAAGAGGGGACATGATAGCCATGTTTAAATATTTGAAGGGATGCCATGTAGAGGAAGCAGAGGGCTTGTTTTCTGCTGCTCCAGAGACCAGGACAAGGAGTAATGGATTCAAGCTGAAGGAAAGGAGATTCCACCTGAACCTCAGGAAGAACTTCCTGACAGTCAGGGCTGTCCAGCAGTGGAATCTGCTGCCTCGGAGTGTAGTGGAGTCTCCTTCTTTGGAGGATTTTAAGCAGAGGCTTGATGGCCATCTGCTGGGAGTGCTTTGAGGGTTTTCCTGCATGGCAGGGGGTTGGACTGGATGGCCCCTGTGGTCTCTTCCAACTCTACATTTCTATGATTCTATGATTCTATGATTTCTTTCCTCAAATGGGAGTCAAAGTGACTTATAAATTAAATTAATGATGTTGGTGGGTAAAGAGTTACCAATTAGTTATTAACATTAGCGTGTGAATCTGTCGTTTAAATGTGTTAATTGTCAAATAAATGATGAGTTTATTTCCAAGGGCTGGTACAATGTTATGTACTAATTGTTGTAAAAGCAGTACAGTCAGCCCTCCACATTTGCAGGTTTCACTTTTGCCAATTTAATTATTCATGGATTATTTGCTGTCACCTCTGCTGCCTCCCTATGCCATTTTTAATAGGGACTGCAAGCCTCATGAGACTGAGAAACTGCTATGGAGGCTCGTAAGTCACTGTTAAAAATTGTGTGGGGCAGCAGTGGAGGTGGTAGTAAGCCCCACCAACCACCCAGTTCTTCCTTGTGAAGGAACCCTGATGCCTCAAAGGAATCCATGGTGGGTTGAATATGGTGATCATACTTCTTTGCATGTTAAATATGATTTGAGAGGGCCTAGAGTTATTCAAGTTTTTTTCTCACTTCGACAGGGGTCCTGTGCTCCTAACGGTAGTGAATGTGAAGGAATGACTGTAAATGTTTCAATTGCTTATATTTCAGTTTCAGCCCAATTTCTATATTCATCTTTCCTAGAAAAAAAAAAAATCCCCATGGCAATAACAGTTTCAACCTTCCTAGAAATATCTATGCAGCTGGGTGCATACATATCACAGTTCCTTACCTCATTACTGGAAGTAATAATGCTTCTGTTTGTTGTGTCCCTGAAAAGTTTCTACTATAGCCTCAGTTTGTGGTTAAATGCAACACTGTAAATATTCCAAGGTGCAATGGTATCATGTGGCTTGTGGATATTTGATGTGGCTCTTGGAACCCCATGGATTTCCTAAAATCCTGGTATCCTCCTCAAAAGTGTGACTTAAACTCATTCTTATCAGCTGTGGGAAGAAAAAAAGTCCATGCCTAAAGCCTTTTGAAGCACTATTGCATGATGTTTTGGGAGGTTCTCCAAGCTAAAACAACCAATCTGTGTGACAATTCAAAAAGAAAGGAGTCAGTGATGCATGGGAGTTTCTTAAAAGTGAGATATTGAAGGTGCTGTTGCAAAGAATTCAACTGAAGAAAAGCAGAAGGTGTCTGAAGAAACTTAAGATTTTCAAGGGAAGGTTTTTTCTCAGTCTCACGACCAACACAGGCACATTTGGTGCCTTCTTGGTGGCTGCTCCCAGTTTGTGGGATTTTCTCCATGGGATTTTCTTCATTTCTCCTCTCTTTTCCCTTCACTGGCATGAAAAGACCTCTTTTTTCAGTAAGGCCTCTGGCTTGTATTTTATGTTGCAGAAAGGGCTTTTAATGGGTTTGTGATTTTATCTTTTTTGCTATATCTTGCTTGTTTTTTATATTGTTTTAATCTTCCAATTTTAATTGAATGGTTGCTTAATAGTATTAATTTTTGTATAAAACTTTTTTTAATGCTTCTAATCCTTGAATCCTGTAGAAGGAGAACAGTGTGATATAAATTAAACAATTAAAGTAATAAAGAAATAAGTATTGCAAAGGATTTTCAAATGAGCTTTTTATAAGAAATAAAAGAAGGGGGAAATCACCAAAGTGGAATACAAACAAATAGCCAATCAGAAAAGCTGTTAAAAAATAATGAAAAAGAGGTTTGTTTGTTTGTTTTTAAAAAACTATGTTTAGAGAAAGAGGAAGCAGTATGAAATGGTAATGTCACTGAGTAGACAATATGGTGGAATGCTAACACAGAGGTGAAACTGTTTGATACCTTCTTTGCCTCAGTCTTTTCCCTAAGGAAAACAGTGCTTTGCCAGGTGAAAACAGAACAAATGATACAGTAAAGGTACTAAAAAAAAAATATACCTAGCTACTATGAATGCATTAAAGTCTCCAGACCTGGATGAACTGTATTCAAGTGTACTAAAGAAACTTTCAGATGTAACCACAGAGCCACTATCAATCATCTTTGATAATTCTTTGAAGACAGGAAAGGTCTTAGCAGATTGGAGGAGGAAAAATGTTGTCCCCTTATTCAAAAAGGGGGAACAAGAGGAACCTCACAACTACCAAATAGTTAGTTTGATGTCGGTACCAGGAAAGGTTCTAGACCATATCATTAAACAGCCAATCAGTGCACACCTAGAAAAGAATGATGTGATTAATAAGAGCCAGCATGGGCTTCTCAAAAACATGCCATGTCAAACTAATCTTATCTCTTTTTGATAGAGTTGCAAGCTTGGTAGATCAGGGAAGTACAGTGGATGCAGTATATCTTGATTTGAGTAAGATTTTTTGACAAATTCCCTATGATATTCTCTCAGACAAGTTGGTGAATAGCGTGCTAGACACTGCTGCTGTTAGGTGGATTTGTAATTGGTTGGCAGATCAAACCCAAATAGTGTACAGCAATGGCCCTCTTAGTCCTGGAAAGAAGTGATTAGAGGATTTCCTATGGGTTCTGTCCTGAATAGGGTGGTGTTGTTCAACATCTTTATATATGATTTGATTGATGGAGTAGAAGGCATGCCCAATTGGGAAAAGGTACCTAATGCTTCAGATGGCAGGATCAGAAACTGAAAATTACCTTGACATATTCAAAAGTAATGAACCACAAAAGAATAAATGTAAGGTGCTACGTTTTGGCAGGGAAAATGAAATGCACAAATATAGGACAGGCGATATCTGGCCTGAAAGCAAAGCAAGTAGTTCTAGGAATCTTAATAGACCAACAGCTAATTATGAGTCAACAGTGTGAAGCAGTCACCAAATAGCCAATGCAATTCTAAGCTGCATCAATAGACGCAAACTGTCCAGATCAAAGGAAGTGGTAGTGCTACTTTATTATACATTGATCAGAACTCACTTGGAATACAAGTTCAGTTGTGGGCATCACAATTCAAGAATGATATTGACAACCTAGGAGATGTCCAGAGAAGATAAGCAAGTCAATTAAAGGTATGGAAACCAAGTCCTATGAGGAATGGCTTAGGGAGCTGGTTTGATAGTCACTTTTAACTATCTGAAGCAATGTTATATAGAAGATGGAGTAATCTTGTTTTCTGCTTCTTCAGAGATTAGAACATGGATTAAATGAGTCAAATTGTACACAAAGAGTTTACACCTAAACATTAAGAATTTCTTTACCATAAGAGCTGTTCAATGGTGGAAAGTCTGTCTCAGGGGATGATAGCCTCTCCTTCTCTAGAGGTCTTTAGAGAGAGTCTGGATGACAATCTCTTAAGAATATTTTAGTGGGATATTCTTGCATGGCAGAAGTTTGGACTAGATGGCCCTTGTGGTCTCTTCACTCATCACTACTATTACCAAAATTGTGGCTACAATATAGTGTCTGTGGTCCTCCAGAGCTCCAGGGGTGTCAAAAAATAAAAGGCCCTGGAGTATACCCACTTCTGCCCTAAAGCCTGAATTCTGTTAGTCTCAATTAAAGTGGTCCCACTGAATCAATGAGAATTACCTATCTGTTGATTCATCAACTGATTCAATTGGTCTATTCCAGTGGGAGTTAACTAATAGGGTGCAGACCAAGATGTGTGACAGAATCTGAGCTAAGGGTAGAAGCAAAATGTAGATAAAACTATTTAAAGGTAAAGAAATATGCCTCTCAGCATTGTTTTTTTTAAAGTTTAGCTTAATTTTTCTTGTATTGTCACAATTTAGATAACTTCTCAAGAAGATCACAAGCAGCATAATAGATGAGATCTAAGGAGTCATTGACATCCAATTATGTCCTCATGGTCCTGTAAAATTTTTTAAAAAGCTATGTAATTTTGCAGTGCTCACAAACAGCAGCAGCCTGATACTCTGCAAAGCAAGAATTTTAAAGTGGCATCAAAGCTGGCCGAGGCCCCTCTTCAAGCACCATGATGAAATCAGCATTCATGCAGGAGAAAAAGGTATAAAATCAAGCAAGCATTAGTTGGAATTAGATGTTTTGCCTTGTTAGTAGCTATTCACATAATGCTTTGATGATGATCAAATCTGGTTGCTGTTTGGCGGGCAGGCAGTATCCGCATGAAAATCATTATTTCTTTCTTTTTCTTTTTTGTTCCACACATCCCTTCACCTGTTTACCACTAGTAGTCGTACTGCCGTATGAAGTACCACAGATCAAAGAATGGTATTCATAATTCTGTTCTTACAATTCTAAATAACATGAGAAGAACTGCACTTTTCCTTCTAGTAAGTGGAAATGTAAGATGCCTTGGCATCAATGTGTTGGAAAAAGGCCCTTTCCACACGGGAGTAATAAAACGGTGTAGAGCGACCTCTGACGGAGGTCATCTACACTGTGGAGTGGATTGGGGCGGACTACTTTAGCATAGTTCCACACCCCAATCCGCACAGGTGCGACTGGAAGTGGTGGTGCCGTGTGCTTTTTAAAAAACTCTTTCAAAGAGGTTTTTAAAAAGCATGATCGTGCAGTCCCGTGCAGCCCCGTTGCAGCGCCCCGGTGTAGATTTGCAGGCCCGTGCAGATCTGCCGGGGGTGGGCTTCCAGCTGGCGAGTTTCTCCGGTTGGTGGAAAGCCTCCGCCAGCTGTAAGCCGCCATTTTGGATGCCACAGGATGCCGAGGAGTGTGGAGCAGCGAACTCGCGCTGCTCCGTGTGGCGACGGACTTACCCGGTTGCTGGTAAGCTCTGTTTCTGCACATTTTACCCCGTTTCTCCCTCCACGTGTGAAAAGGGCCAAAGAGAAAACATCTGTGCCAAACACTGAATAGTCATCAACATGCTTCTCGCATACCATATTTGCACATAGGATCTTACTTCATTTTTTAAAGGCCCACAATGTGCTTTTTACTTAGACTGAGCCAGGACTGTGGAGTTATTTAAGAACATTTACTACTGTACTGAAGCAAGTGGCAGCACCTTTAAGATTAACTGATTTTTGTTTTAGCATGAGCTTTCATGGATATAAACCCACTTGTTCAGATGCAGTACAAAGTTATATTGAAAAAGCTTTATTGGGAAAGCACTTCTTTTTATTCTTTTTTTTTAAAATTATCTTTCTCCTTACAACAACAGCAACAACAATCTTTGCTTCTTAGCAATTGCAGTTATTTTCTTCCAGATTCTGTATGGTATCATGACATGGCCAAACCTGACTGTTTAAGCAGCATTGTGGTGAGATCTCTTTTACAATGTGGTGCATGATTGGGTTATTCTAAAAGAGAAGGAAAAAGGAAGGAAGGAAGGACCAAGAGGAAAATGGTGCCAAAGTATGACTCCTAACAGCATGAGAAAAAAGTTAAATATCTAAAATATTGAGAAGCTAATTATCTAAACTATCTAAAATGGCTGCAATGGAAAATTTTCACCTCTTCAGAAACATTAGTTTTGACTTGAGAACTGAGTTAAAGTTAGTTGCTAATCTTTTGTTGTATATATGTACCCGTGGTATTCCACCACATTAGTGCAAGGGGAGGATAAGAACAAAGGAAATAATTTTTGTTTTTCTAAAGAGTTGATGGTTTTACCCACATTCTCAATCTCCTCCTATTCTACTGTATTTTGAATTGTTAAATAGCTTATATTGTCATGATTTAGCTTTGATCTATTTCCACCAGCTGACAGCTTCTTGTTAACTTATGCCATGCTTGCCTAAGGCCCTGATTGTCAACTCAGTGTGTGGGACTTCAGCCACTCAAGTCCCATTAGAGTGAATGAAAGATGCAGGAACCAAAGCTTTTTGAACAGACTAGAAACTGGAAGAAATGCAAATCATTGACTTATATGTATCCTGAGGGGACAAGGTTTAGTGCTTGCCATCAGTTTACATTATGCTTTTTACGAATTAAATTCATGATGATGGGACTGTGAGGATCAAAGCCACTATGGCAACTTTCAGAAGATAGAAGTGCAAGGATCAGACCCAGTTCTCTGCCAAATAGTTTACACATGGTATTGGATTTGAACTTTTTCCACTTCATTCACTTTTGGCATGAACAGACACTGGAGACTTAAACAGGAAAACTCCAGGTTTTCTTATAATTTGATAACTACTGTAGTACTCTGCAGAATTCAGAATCCATTAGTGGAATTTAATAAAACTTCTGAAGCCACTTTTCCTAGTATTATGCTCACATTAACATTAGTATCCCTCACTTACGCCTTGAAGGAAGTGGGTAATGGCATTATGAGCCAAGATCCTGCATCAGGAAATGTATCATAACATCCTTCACATGCAGAACTACAATATGTCTCCTCTCTCACCCCTTCCAGTCCTCACCTTTTAGCTTCTGCAGCCCCCACTCCACAGCCATTTAGTGGCCAGTGGAGAGCGGAGGGCATAGCAGAAGCACCTAGCTATATCCCAGAGATCCTGGAGGATGACATCATTATTCTACCTTTAACTGCAGTGACATAGCCAGATGTCACTCCTGCTCTCCAGAAGCCTCTAAATGGCTGTGGAGTGGGGACTGCAGCAGATAAAATATGAGTCCTGCAGGAAATTTGGTCATTGCACAAGCACAATAGAGAATTCCCACCTACTCAGGGGACAAACAAACAAATTTACAATGGCATAAGTCCAACGTACACCATTGTAAGTCAATGACAGGATGCCTACTTATTTTGGCAAGACCGGGTCAGACTCTTTCATTTCCACCATGGATTTTAATGTTTGGGGGTTGGGTGGAGGTATTGACAATAGGAAGAATGGTTATTAGGACTGACAGCAGTTGGAGGAGCTGGTCAAAGAAACAATCTAAAAGTGTGCAAACTTGTTTTCTGATGGGTTAAAAGAATCAGTATTGGCCTGAAAGAAATTGAGGTTTCTTTTTTTATATATAAACAACTAGCTTATATATCCAGCATTGCCTGGGATTTTATTTTCTCATAGATAACACTTGTTAGAAATACCTTAGGAATTGCCTTACCTTAGGAATTAGATGCAGTTGAAATACACAGATTTGAGATCCTGTGTCTCTAATTCCCCGAACTGTGTTGTTCGGTACTTGCAACCTTTGCCCATATTTTCCAATCCAGTCTGTATTTAGAGTTGTTAACATACAGAGGTTGGGTTTATGAGGGGATTTGCTGCTAGACCTCATCTCCATAGCAACTGACCAATTCAGAGCTCTCTGACTGAGAATTTAAAGGCCCGTCCCTAAACCATCAACCCCAGGATTCCATAGAATCTTCACAGCCAGCCAATCATATGAGGTCTTCTCGCTTCACACAGCCAGTCATATGTGTCAAATGTTTTATCTTTTAGAAACATAACACAAAAATCAACATTTCTAAGTGAGTGTGAAATTATCACAGCAACTGGAGCAGATCATTGCAGCACTTGCTGAAAGCACTAACCTCATACTTCTCTTGCCCTTGCCCATTGTACTGTGGCAACACTGACCAGCGGGGGGGAAAGATAACTTTTAAACAACATCTTGAACTTCTCAAGTTAATAAACAGAAATAGATATTTGTTCCAAAGGATGTAGGAGACAAAAAAAATGCTGATTATATTTTGACAGGTACAGAAAAACATTTTATGGTTTTCTTAATGGTGGCTACAAGCCTGTAAATGATGGAGTAAACAAGTTTTAGCAGGGAGGTACTTATCTTATGAGAGGACACACATTTGTACCATGGATATTTCAGACATGCTAACTTTCTACAAGATTTAAAGAATGGTAATTCAAAACCTGAGAGAAAGGCATGGAATTGACAGCACAGATGAAGTAATTCACAAACGCTTAAGCCAACATCTTCTACCATGGGACAGATCACAGGGAAGGGGCTGTATTGATCTATCGTTTGAGTGGAGCCCATTTGACAGTTTATATTGCCATGGTGGTAAGTATTTCCATAGTCACCTTATGTTATGCTGTCACTGTTATCATAAAAACAACACTGTCTCACTGGATTGGTTCAAAAGTCCACCTGGTCCAATATCTGTCCCCAGCAGTATTTAGCCAGATGTTTTTAGGAAACTCAGACGCAGCATATGATAAACATCCTCTCTTGTTTAGGAGTAATCAGAATTACAGAAGCCTGAAAATGGAGGTTCCATGCTTAACTGCCTTCTACAGCTGATACACATTGACAGAACTATCCACATGAATTTTATTCTCTCACACTTGTAACTATTTACTTGTCATAATCACTTATTGTTGTTCTCATCCACACTTGCTGGTTTTCAACACCTATTTCTCTGCTTTCATTAGAACCATCATTTAAGAAGAACTGTCCTGACACCTGAGTTTGGGATCTCATTTGGTTATTTTTCAGTTCCCATTTGTATTTATTCCCATTTAATAAATAGGAATTAAAAGTAATCCATGCAAGGTAATCCTAAATTCATGCTGGATATACTGTAGGTTCAATTCAGGTTGGATAAGGTTTGAAGTACAGCAGGCTCCAGCTCAATGTGAGGGATCCTTACATACTCCTGACTGAAACTATAATGCCAAATTTCAGAGGGTGGAGTGTGGAGATTCAACGCCTATCACCATTCATTGTCATCACACAAACACCAAGTAACCACCATGCTTATTCTTAAAATACATTTTTCTTTTGAATTTTTTTTTTTACTATCCTTTGAATATGCCTGGAAACATGTGCATCCTCTCTCTTGGTTTGCATATCATAGACTACATTTTAGTTTTGTGCTAGCTGTCAACCATCTTCCTTAAAGATTCTTGGTAGATAATATTTTGTTAGACTTTTTGCTCTGCATATTCTGTCTCCTGTTCTTCATTTTGCCTGCAATACTTTTTCACTTATAAATTGAGATCCTGTTGTTTTATTCAACATCGCTTCATTTCAAACAGTTTATGGAATGCACTTCAAACAGTTTATGGAGTGCATTCTGTTTTCACTGACTTATTGTCTTCTCCATGCAAATTAATCTATTGTGCATATCTTTTCTGCCCCTTTCTTTCCTTTTTTTCTTCTTTTTATTTTAAGACTTTATTCAGTTCCAGAAATGAGGAACAGGTGCTATGCTCTTTACCCTATAATCCATTATGTTTTGAGTAAGTGAATTTTGTTTGCAAAAAACTCATATTTTTGTGATGGATAATAACACTGTATAGTTCAAAAGAGAAGCGAGCAAAGATAGACTCAATTTATGTTGCAGAGACAGAAGTAAACAATAATGGGTGGTGTATATATATAAGTGCCATATTGTGAAAATAGAAATCATTATGGAACTTTTCAAATAAAAGCAAAATAGTAGGCCTCCATGTCCTTGGAACTCATCCAAGATTTCTTCTAGTTTGCAGTTAGAAATTAGTATTTCAAAGGCAACAAGTGGCAGAGAAGAAATTAATATTTACTTCTATCCACAATCTCTCCAGCTTATATGGTGACAAAATTCATTCTAAATAAAACAGAAAACAAGACCTATGTTACATACACTGTAATTACACTGTTCTGCATGTCATTGACTCTAGTTGACTAGAGAAAAGTTGTTGTTGATGATCATAATCAAACCCAATCTTTCTCCTCCCCCCCACACACACCTACCCACACACACCAGTTTATACAAAAGTGACTGGGACTTTGGGGGGTATTTTAGTAAGGGATTTTGGTCCCTTGGATTCTACACATCTATCACTATGATTTTGACTATTGCTTTCTGTTCCAATTCCCCCGTTCATGCTTAGCCAGATATGGAGGTGGTGGCTTTTCTACAGCAATACAACATTAGTAAAACAGCAGAAAGACATATTACCTATGTCATTTTAAAGCCTAGTCAAAAGTGGTGGGTGTTCAAATTTCACATTTAAAAAAAATATCACATTTTTACATGTAAAAAAAATTACATTTACAAGTCAGATTTCTTCAATAGAGCTCCAAAACGTTGGAGACACAGCTTAAGAAACCGAGCCCATCAGTCAAACAGATATTAAAACAAGGACAGGTTCATGAGGATTTAGGTGGTTCTCAAATTAACCTAGTTGAAAAAGAAAAAAGAGAAACACTTTGAATTATGCCCAGAAACATACTGTGATACTTAGCCTGGTTCATTTCGGAATGCTGTCCTGCTTCAGGGATAGTTCCACTGTGTTTTCAGTTCATGTACTGATGTGATTCTCTTTGTCACTGTGCAAGAAGTCTGAGGGATGGAACCAGGGAGTTTCTTCTTCACAATGTACCCAGCACCACATATTGCTTTGCACTGCATTATCATGCAAAATAATATGTGGTGCCTGGTAGATTAAGTAAAAGCTCCTTCTGGATTCTTGTGCAGTTGGGGGGGGGATATAATAAACTCTGATACATTTCTGACTACTGCAACTACCACTACATAACAGTGCCAGGTCCAGAAGAACCCCCAGATAGTAAGCTTGCTTCATGAGACCTAAACAGTAAATAATAGTTGTGAATGCCCAGTGATGTCTCTTTACACTATCCTTATCTGTGGTAGGATTCAGTGGCCCTTTCCACATGTGGGGTGTGAATCGGGCAGAAATGGGACTCACCGGATTTTTCCTGCAACCGGGAGAGTCTGTTGCGAAGAGCAGCAGCACGAGTTCGTCGCTCCGCAGTTCTCCAGCATCCAAAATGGCGGCTTCTGGTTGGTGGAGGCTCTCCACCAACCAGAGAAACTCGCCAGCCGAAAGCCCACCCCCAGAAGATCTGCAGGTACGCACTTTCGCGTGCCTGCAAATCTGCTCCAGAGTGCAGCGGGGTTGCCCACTCCGTGCTTTTTAAAAACCTCAAAAAAGAGGTTTTTAAAAAGCACGCTGGGCAACCAGTTCCGGTCATGCAGAACTGGACTGAGGTGTGGAACTACAAAAAGTAGTCCACCCCAGTCCACTCTATGGTGAAGACCTCTGTCAGAGGTTGTTCTGCACCATTTTAAATGCCCGGTGCAGAAATGGCCAATGCCTTTTTCTCCTTGATGCTTTCGTTGTGTTGGGAAGTTGTATTGTTTCTCGCTACCTTGCAGGCCATGACTAAACTTTCATTTTAAAATGGTGTCTGGCATTCTGGTAGTGACATATGCATGCATAAGTTGCACTACACATGCATGGTAGATTATCTGCAGTACCACAACAAACATGTTCTGCTGACAGTAGCAGAAGCAGAGCTGAGCATACAGAAACATTGAACACTATGGTTATGCACTGCACATTGTGAGCGGTACACTGCAGTTGCACATTGAGCATTATAAATTGAGCATGACATATTTAGCATTAGACCACAGTACCCAGTCACTGACATGTTGCTATTCTGCATGGGGGTTGTGTGGTGCTGGCGAAGCATATCTTCATATGCAGATATTTATACTAGACTGAAAGGATGCTGGATTGCACTCAGAATCTGTCACTTTTATGCTCTCTTACAAATTGGTGTGGCTTGAATCTGAGCTGAATGAAACTTGAATAGCAGAAATTTGGTCTCAAGCAAAAAAAAAATGCAGCCTGTTACTTTAAATATGTGCATTCCTATGAATTTCACACATAAACCTCCTTGGGAAGATTAGATATTGCTTTATTCTTGTTCCCTACATATGTGTAAATGTGCTCTTCTCAGGTCCGAATAAATCTCATTAATGCAATTGGATCATGTAACTCCAATTAGCCTTAATGGCAGGTCCTTATGGTACCTTAAGGGGAAATTATACCCTGCTAATTTAATTCCTTCCTGGCACAAAAGACCTAACATCATTATGAAAAGGAAAGTTCTATGTGTGGTTGGCTGGCTTAACTAGCAAACAATGTCATCTAGACAGTGCTTTGAAGCAAACCAATGTAATGCAATATGAACAGGAAGATGTGTAGACTAGACAAAACAGAGTTTACTTTAAAGCTGGAAACAGTCTAAAATGTTTAAAAATTGGCAATGTGAATGATGAGGATGCATTCTCTTTCTCAGGGTCTGATACCAGATGAACCTGGATAAAGTTCTAGAGACAACCTCCTTGCAATGACATTCTTCAGGAGAGGGCTCAAGTTGTGAACTGCAGGGTGGAAAATTAATATTTATGGCCTTCTTTCTGTGTAGAAAAGGGGAATCTACATTCTCAAGGCATGATTTGGGGAAGCTGTTTTCCTTAAAGGAAGACACAGCAGTATGACTTTTCTTGCCCTTTTTTGGTCTTTAGCAGACTGGGGCAGAGCAAGTTATATTAGGCAATTGGTATTCCCTGAAGACACTCACTCTCCTTGTAGACAGGGTGAATGCCCTAAAAAGGAACAGAACTGTTGTACATGAAGAAATAAGAAAGACTTAAAGGGGATGAAATATTACTCTGTCTACTCAACTCCTATTTTCATCCTATTTTAGGGTTGCTGGCTTTTTTTCACTTTGTTTTCTTCTGTTGACTAACCAGGAAAATAAAGAGACCAGAGGTAGAGATTGGGTTGAAAATGGGTGACTTCATTAAATTATAAACTTATTTATCCTTTATCCCTCACAACTGCAAATTGAGGGAAACAACTTAGTGTTGGAATAGCTAAAGCAAGTGGTCTCATTAAGACCTCCTCCCCAGCTTCCCTTGGGAGAAACCCTTGAGCCCCGAGGAGAACCCAAAAGCTGAATTCCTCCCTGGCTAGCTTACAACTGGAAAGCCAATTTGAGAGTCTCTCTCGCAAGTTGCATGACTTAAAGTCAGGGTTTAGCCTTCAGGCCAGCCCCAAGGAAATTCTCTCACCCCACCCTCTAATCACATGACTTAAAGAAGCAGTTCCAGAATCATGCCATAAGTATCACTAAAGTCTTACATGGCACTTCCCACTCTCTGTCACAGATAAGGGCAAAAATCTGCTTAGCCCTTACCACTACCCCAGGCTGGCTGAAAGGACCCTTGCTCCCTGATGCAGACCTCCCAATAATAACACATTGCCTGAACATTATCTGTTCTATAGAGCTTAGGCTTCTGGGAAATTATTTGAGTACAACAGGCCTTCCTCACCCATGACCTCTATACATGCAAATTTGTGTTCATGCAAACCATTGTGTGCATATACCTATCATGGCAGTGACGTGCATACAGACACAGTGATGTGACTGCATGCCTGTCACTGCCATTGATTATAATGAGATATGGGCTTTCACAAATCCTGCAATTTGCAGGGTTCCTAGAGTGGAACCCCCACATATACCAGGGCCCACTGTATGTGACAAGAAATTATTTGAGCAAGGCAAATCTGAATTTTCCTATTCAGCCTTCTCCATGCTATGTCAATACACTGTGGGTCTTGTTCCTCCTGCCCTATCTGCTGGGGCAAAATAGCAGACCACATTATACTCACACCACACCAATTGTGTTATATGATCTTCATATCATGAATGGCCTGCAGAATAAGGGCCTTGCCCTTCAATAAACCTAGGTCATTACTCCCCCCACCCCCCAATGAATGACCAGCAGATGTGATAGAGGAACAACACTGGCATCAGGCTATGCTAGAAAAGGGTCCTTTCTCCCAGCCTTTTGACCTTAGCTCAATCCCAGGTGGGATTTGAAATGGCAACTGCAAGTTTGCTGCACAACCCAGTAGACCATACTACAGCCATAGATCAGAACACCATGCTTCTCTAGCCATGACCTAGAATCTTAAAGAAAAAAACTAAAGCAAGCAGCAGCAAAAGCAAACAACAAAACATAGTAAAAGGAGAAACATGCATGGGCCCATGTATGCCTAATTCTGGTATAGTAGATGCAGACCCAATCAGGAATGAATGGGTACCAAATTTAATCCCTTTAAAACCCAGCAAGAATAAGGCCTTTGATGTGATGGACCAGAACTAGTATTTAGTCATGGGTGACGAATCTGCATGGCAAAACAAAAGTGCAGACTGTGATAACCTGACTCGAACATATTTCTGGGCACAGCAACTGGTCATTGCAGGTCTGCAGCTGCAATCACGCCCCAGACTTGGACTGATCTGTTTTGGATGAAGGAACAGTGAAAGGTATGTGTTGCCTTCATAAGTAAAGGTCCTGGGATTCCTCAGCCTTCTTATATTTGTCGCCCTTTGACTGAACTATTGTAGCGGAACTGAGATAGAGACCCACGATTTTTAGAAAAAAGATTTATTTTGCACAATGTCCCAGTGAGATACTTCTCAAATGTCTGGGCCCTGCCTCCTTACATTCAAAGCAATTTATACATCTCCAGTACAAGAACATCACATGTTCAAGAAAAGCAATCTGATGAGTACAGAGGTTCTCATCAGTGTGTGCCAACAAAATGTTGCGAATCTTCTGTAAAGCTGCCAAGAGCTAGTACGTCAAGCCAAACTGATAACATCCCATTACACAAAGTTATTTTGTCTCCTTTAAACACAGAGGGACTTCAATTCCAGAAGAAATTAACTGCTTTTCCCTCACACCCAGAAGTCATCTAGGCTGACCCGAAACTGCATGACCACTATGTCATGTACCGAGATTTTTGGGACTTTTGATCTAGAGAGAAGCTTAGCCACCCCAGACTACAGGATTCTCAATCAAGACACACTGGAAACCAGATCTGGGTTTAAACACTATTCATGTAACATTTATTGAGACATAAAATACAAAATCACATAAGTATCAAGAGAGCTCTTTCACACACAAGCATTCACACCATACTCTCACACACGGTCCCTTTGCTGAATCATTGATCAGATGTTCCCAAAGGGGTGGATGACCTCCGTTGCCACGGTTGAAGAGTCACAAAGAGAAGCTGAAAATCTTCCTCTCTTTATACTCACTTCTTGAGGAAAAGACATGTTTTGATGGTTGCCAGGGTTCCAGGACTTTCATTGTGTAAAGGCAATCAAGCCATTAAAAGAATAGTCCATATCATTATGTACCTTACTAATGAAAGGTTACTAATAGAAGAATAGCTCATGTATCATGTTGTCAGGAAATGCACTATGCATCAGACCTATGTATCAAATGCCTCAGTAGTTTTCAGTCATGTAAAGTAGGGTCAGAACATCAGCGCTGCCAGCCTGAAGGTGTGTTGCCTTGAAAACTTTCTTCTCCGGCCAAATCAGCATTCCATGTGTTCTCAATTTCACAGTCCAAAAGATCCTCGCCTCACAGTCCAAATCCATAATGCAATGCACGCGGCCATTTCCTTTAGCTCAGGACCTTCTTGCAACTGGAGCCCTCTCGTTCATCACAACTATACTATCAGCTTACTCACTTTCGAAGTCCTCAGAAAGGGCAGTTAAAGATACTGCTTAAAATAAAGGGGCTTCATATTTTGAGGCACAAACACCTGTCCAGAGTCCTCCCAAACTCTTAGTTACATCTGAAGACAAAGGGTTCTTCATGCACCCCACTATGTACCTATGTCCCAGGACTAATCTCCCAGAAGTTTACAAATGCAGAAGTCACCTGTAGAGTCCTGGAGACCCTACACCTTGAGTCAAAAAGCCATGACTGATAACCAACTCAAATAGAATGAGGAGGCAGTTCACCACTACAGAGGGAAAAGCAGTATTGCAACAGATGAGGAATAGGCACTGGTCACTTGTTGTCCAAGCCTTCCTAAGCTCTAAACTCGATAAATTCTTTAACCACTCTGATATAACTCTTCCTGGTGCTATGAGCTACAGACAGGCTAATGGCCATCACTGCCTTATCCTTCCAAGCAGCCATATGTCTATTGACAATTGGGTCCAGCATGGCAGCTTCATCTAGACCTAGCTGTCTGATGTGCTCCATCTGTGTGCAAGAGACCACACTGACTATGTTGCCAACCACCCCAGCCACATGAAGTACTGTAAAGAGAATGTTATACCACAGACACTGAAGGGTAAATGTCCTGGCTGTCTTCATAATTCTGGGAGACTTGGGTGACAAAGAATTGATGAAACTGCACCATGGCCATGTTATCACACCAGAGATTAACTGAAGAGTTAGCTAATTCCTCCACCCCTATCCAAACTGCAACCAAGCTGGGAAAATCCTCCAAAAATATAAGGTTGTAAGGCTCGCCTCACCTAGTCACTTGGCCAGGGGTGGGCACACCATCACCCTTGAAATGCACTCCAAAGCCCACTGAGCCTGCAGTGTTGCAGAATACCTGTAAGGTGTCTTGAAGTTTCTGCTCCTTACACCAAAAGGATACTCCATTGAAATCAGTAAGAAAATGCAATCATACACCAATGTTACCCTGTGTTTTGGGGGGTCCCGGGAGGGGCGCCCAGATTGCCAAATAAAATACCAATTGGGGAAATTAGTTGGAACACTCTTTTAGCTAGCGAGAGGCAGGGTAACTTTGCAAGGATCTTTAAACCCCATGTATACAGCGGTGGATCAGAGAGCAGCTAGACAAGGTTTTCCAAATAACAGATAATTCTTTATTAAAGACAAAAACATGAAGGACAAAACATAAACTAACTAGCTGAGAAACAGAAACAGAGGTTTGTTTGGGAAAGGCAATACGACCTGTCTCATAGTCCTGGAGAGAGAGGGGCTCCGGGGAAGAAAGCTCAGCGTGGGGAGCTGAGGGGAGTCCCTTAGACAACCGGCAGCAAGGCGGGATGGCAGTCCAAAGTGATCCGAAGACCGTTTGAAAGTGAGAGGTTTTTATAGGGGAGTTTGTGCCTCTCGGCTATGGCAAGCCAGGTGAGAACAAAAGGAGTTTTGGCGCTGGACAAAGAAGTTGGGAAAAGTCAAGTTTAACATGATTGGATTTGCGTTTGAAGACAATAGTGTGGCCGGGACGCTGATGGCCCAACATAAAAGAGTAGCTCGGCTGAGAGCCGTGCGGCTATTGTGGAGTTTGCGGCTGGAAGTCCCCTGAAGCTGGGAGCGGAGTTTAGGCTGCTGGCCTCAATAGAGTCTGGAATGTAAAACCATTAGTGGCCGCACTCATGTCCGTGCTTGTCCGGAGGACCTCGCAAACACGTGGAGTGTGGTAACTGCAAGCCAGTCCAGCTAAGGTCGAATTGTTTGATATCAAGATGATATCTGGGGGTCCTCACCCAGGGTGCCATACCAGAAGTAACACCAAGATCATCTCTATTCCTTTACATAATCCTAATTCTGTGATAGAGTTTGCTACAGCTTGATACAATTTGCTATGATACAGTTTGGGGGTGATTGCTTTGGCAGAGCTTCAGTATTGTCTAAGGCCTCTAACCTAGCCAGAATGGGTGCTAAAGTGAACCCCTCCCCTTTTCCTCAGATGATGAGGAAACCTATTCAAGGGTTACCTCTTTGTGAGCCCCTTGTCCTTTGATCCTTCACTGCCTTTCTTGGGTTCATAATCTGCCCACCATACTACAAGTCTTAGTCCAACATTCAAGCCATCCAGTAAATTACCCACCTGTAGAGGCTGCCTAAGCAGAAGTCCAGATAACCCAGCCAACCCTACAAAGGCTTAATGGTGTACCCAAGGCCCATGTGGGGCCTACTGACAGCCTAGTGGGATCACTGTACAACCCAGGCTTGTCTGAGGCCTGGAGGCCTAATAACATTAGGAAGCCCAAGCACCCTGCATAAAGTCAAGTAAAAGACCACAAAGGGCCTGGAGGGCCAACAAGGGCCTATGCACCTAATTGTAGGCCCAAAATCCTGGTGCTGCAGGCCAAGTCCAATCCATTAAACTGTAAGATCTAATTGGGGGTGGTGTTGGGGGGTCGAGGGGAGTGAGGCCTATGCACTTAGTCAAGGGCTAAAGGCTTATATGCAGCCTAATGGCTATATGGAGGGGAGAGTAAAGCCTATGAATCCAGGTGATTCCTAAAGACCTATGTGCTATCTAACAGCCATGTGTGGGGGTGGAGAGAGGCCTACAGGCCCATCTGAAGCCTAAAAGTCCTATCCACAGCCTAATAACTACATGGATGCCCTAATGAGGACCATATAGTAATAGGGCCCTACACCTAAGGCTTGATTCTGTAATAGACTGGGCTGCTTGGCCCAGCTGGAGCCTAAAGGCGCAAAACAGTCCCATGTGGCTGGCCTCCTAGACAGCAAGCTGAAGCCGAGTTGAAACTCTTCCCCCTCTCCCAATCTCCCTGGTCAGCCATTCCTTAACCTTTCCAACTGCTCACATTCCAGATGCTCACTGCTGCTCACCTGTGCTGCGTCCTGCTTGCTGCCTGCTTGATCACTCACTAGCTTCATCAGACTATTAAAGTCAGGCAACAGAGACAAGAGGGTGGTGGGACCTTATAACTCCTACGGCTCTGTCCCCATGCTCTTTGTAATGGCACAAGGTGCTGGTGATACATTTATCAGGTCTCTTTTCCCATGGAGACCAGCTGTGTGCCTCCCTATGCAGCACATAGGCAGGAAAACAAATAGTCTAGATTTTTTTTTTTTTAATAAAAGGGTGAAAATATAGATGATGAAGATTTTCCTACCACTTGTTCCAAAACTGGCAGGGGGGAGGCAGTACTTCTGCTGAATATCTGCTTGTCATTTAGATGTAAAGGTCACAGAAAAAGTTGTCAAATGGCACCCCATATCTCTCTGAAATTCTTTGAAACAGATAAACCTGATAGCTCTTTGTGAGAAATAGCTGAGAAGACTCATAAAACAATTTAGCACAGGATCGAAGTATTAAATGTTTATTTAAAAGTACATTTCTGCAGAAGCGGATACCTCTCAGAGAGAAGGACACACCCCAATATTGAATACCTCATATTTTATCTACTGCCCCCATCACAGGTTTTCCCTCCCATGGGATCCCATTGGATAGGACCTCAAAAGTTACAGCCTATCGGATCGTCTAAGAAGTTACATTTCTCCTTCCCTATATTTACAGTATGAGTGATCATGCACTGATTGTGCATTTCTCTTGTATATCTTTGTTTCTTATGTTACATTCCAGGTGTCTTATCAGCAGTTTCAAAGTACCCCTTTGTGTTCTGGCATGTCCCTATCAATCAGTTTACTCCTTACAGAGGCCTTGTCCTGTAACTCAAGACCATCTTTATCAGTCTGGTTTTCTACTCTGGAGATTCAAGGCCAAGAGGCCTCTTTCGGTTCTTTAGCCAATCTTTAGAAAGCTGCTTTTCTTAGACTTAGTGTATTACAGAAGCTCAAATATAAAATATACTGAAATATGTGTAAATATATCTAGAATATGTGTTATACATATAAGCAAATATATATATGCTTCTAATACATGTTATTAATACTGTATACCCAGTGCAGAAGCTAAACTAGATTTCATTTCTCTCACTCTTTGCCTGTATATTTATGTTCTGAATGTTGAAAGATGAATTTTGCTCCAGCAGCTCTGCACAGTTTTAGAACTGAGAGGGCAAGCTCCCACCAATGCGAAACACTTTTCAGTCTCACTTATTTAAACAGCAGACTGCTGAACTGCTTCTCAGAGCACCTGTTTCATACTTCCTTTAAATTCTTCCTTGAAGCCCATCTTTTCTACAGAGCTTGTGATCCAATCCTTGATAGATGGTGGCTTCTGTGTCTCTAAGAAGGTGAATCTGCTCCAGGTTGTAGTTGCTACTTTAAAGAAATAGCCAAGGTCCTGAAATGTATCTGCAAATTAGGTACAGTACATTGGATAAATCTTCTAATTTTAACACTAAAAGCTAGAGTTGACACACCACTCCACTGCCATGGAAACCAGAAGCTGCCATGGGGCACAGCTTCCTAATATTTCAATGGATTGTAACTTTTAATTGTCATGGCTTCTTAAAATAGTTACACTATTATTTTATCTGTATTGTGACTTAATTTGATTGTTTATGGTCCTAAAATCGAAAGTAGGATTGCTGTTAAAAATTTACCCCAGGAGATTTAGCAGCTTCTATTCCCCCCAAAGAATAACTTTTCTACATTCTTAATAGGATAAAAGGGCATTGTTACAAGCATAGCTTCTCTTTTCTTCTTCCCTTGACTTTGTTGCTCTCTTATGCCCTATGAAAGTACCACAGCTGTTGGTGGTGGCATAGCAGATGCAACAACAGTATGGATAATTAGCAAAGAAAATGGAAAGTTTTAGTAATGTGAATTCAAAAAAATAGCAGCTGTCCATTTGCTTAAACCTGTGTTTTTTAGATGCCTTTGGTCTCATGTCAGGGGAAAAGTGGAATATAAATAAATTAATGAATAAGTAAGTAAGTGGAGACCAGGGATAGAACTTTTATTTTATGCAACTTTTCCCCCTAAACTATATATAAATCCTCCTAAATCCCCTCTCCTCCTTCCTTTTTGTTCAAGCACGTATTTCAAGGAGAAGGAAGATGAGATGGATCTTAATATGGTCTATAATTTCTGCCTCTTGCACCAAACTATCTTTTTCATAAACATGGTGGCACATGTCAGGATATTTCCCCAAGATCTAAGTTGGTGAGGAAGTTCATAGAAAACTAAATAGTCCTATATGTGTAAACAAACAATGTTTAGGATTTTATTATCATAATTCTTTGTAAAATTTGTTATAGTTCAAAGAAAATAGTTCAAAAAAATAAGGAATTTGAATCTTTAATGATATTCAGGTGCCCCAGTATGTTTTCATGTTATGGACATATGTGTTTGTATTTAATGGCATATGTTTTAATCTTTTTTAAATTGTTTAGTTTCTTTTTAACATTTATATCTTGTGAATTTTTAACAATTTTTTTTATTTGTTGTAAGTTTTGAGTCCCAAGTTGGGTAATAAATGCAAAGAGGAAGAAGGCAGACAATAGTAGTTTTCTTCACTTTAGACCCAAAACAGTTCACAAATCTAAAAAAAAATAAAATAAAAAAATGAGTGGAGTCCAGGAAATTTCAGGGGCTATACTTTCACCATTCCTGCCTCAGGAGATAATGAAGGAATAACTGTCATGTCTGTTGCAGAGCAGGCACTAATTCACAAGCAGCACAGCTCCTACTCACAAGGTGAGAGTCAAAGAATGACCAAACAGAAAGGCAGCCAAAAGCAAAAAAAATCCAAAGGGGCAAATCCAAACTGTAGTCCAAACAGGCAGAGTTCTAAAACAACCAGATCCAAGAGCACAGGGTTTCAGGGCTAAAGAGACCAGTTACTGACCCTGAGAGGAAAGGCCAGCTGGAGCCCTCTTTTATCTATGGCTACTGTCGTCACAGGTGTTCCCTCATTAAGGCTCGCTTGCTACTTAAACGGGCTGAGCGATGCAAGCTCTCCCTTTCACAGCATCTCTGCTGTAAGGTAGGTGTGTCAGCTATATCTTTCTCTATTTGTTCCTCTGGCTCAGGCCTTTATTGTTGTTATCTATTATCTCCCTCTGGACCAGCTTCTGGGGACACTTCAGCCTCTGGGAAAGCCTCTGGGGAAGCCTTTGCCTTGGAGTCAGAATCTTCCACCTTGCTGCCACAGTCTCCAAGGCAGGGCATGACAATAACTGGGATACTTCTACAGGTAGAACAGGGACCAAAACTGTTCAATCCCAAGCACTCTTTGTCTTGCATCAGAAAGCAGGGGAAGAATAAATACATCAGTTGAAGGACTGGCACATTTTTGTCCCTATCATTAGGGAGAATACATTAGGGAAACAGGAGGGCTTTGAATACAGTGGTGGAGGTAGATGGACTAAACCCAATTACTAGTTTCAACTAAAAAAGACCCTAAGGTAAACCTCCAGGAAAGATGAGATTTTTCACAAATGTTAACTTACCATTCAGCAGTTGATTCAGTAGGTCAAGATGAGTTTGGATTAGCAACTGGATTTACATCAATTAACTTTCAATGAAGCTCAGTCACTAAAAGAATTTCACTTGGGCCCTTTCTTCACCTTACTGGTTCTGAAGCCATCGCATGGAGATCCAGTTAAAGCCTCTCCTGGGAGGGGAGCACTTCTGTCATGCTCCCCTCTGCACTGGCTGCCTGCTGGATGGAACAAAGTGGAATGGCTCTGCCCCTCCCTTCCGTAGTGTAGCCCAGCAGTTTCCCAGGCTGTGCGGGGGGAGGAAACATAGCCATTGCACTTCCTGACATTCCACATGATAGGTAAGTGTGGGAGGAAGGTGGAAGGACTCTGCAATGCTTTAATCCATGATTGCGATGGGTTGCCACAAGATCGCGATCCTGCAGGTTGGGGGTGTTAGGCAGAAAAGGCCTTGGAGGAAGGTGTGGTAATTAATAATCTTAGCTCTGTTACCAGACAGAACTAGATTATATAGCTGATTTCATTCTTTTTATTTGTATATTGAAAATATTGGTATGCTGTTTTTGCATTAAATAATACTGCAGTCAGCAGCATCACTTCCATATATGATAACATAGACTGGGCAGACCTGGGTCAAAATCCATTCTTGACCGACAGCACACCAGATGTCCTTATGCCAGTCACTCCTTGCAACCTGACCTTGTAGCCTAATTGGATGGTGATGAGGATGAAAACAAAGGGAAGAACCAATATGTTCCCTTTGTTGTTGTTGTGTGCTTTCAAGTCATTTCTGACTTACGGTGACCCTAAGGTGAACCTATCACAAGATTTTCCTGGGAAGATTTGTTCAGAGGACATTTGGCTTTGTCTTCCTTGGCTAGGAGATTGTGAGTTGCTCAAGGTCATCAGTGGGTTTCCATGGATGAACAGAGATTTGAATCCTGGACTTCAACATCATGGTCCAGTGTTGAAACCACTAGACCATGCTGGCTCTCACATTCCCCATTAAGCTCCTTGAATTAAAGAGGGAATAAAATGTAACAAATACATAGGCCCTTCCCACATGAGGCGAGGGAGTAACTCCATGCTGTTACCTACCGCTTCTTCTGGGGTCTGAAGCAATGTGGACTGTCCCTGAAGCCCTTCCACAGGCCTCCTTCTTGGTCCAGGGCAAATCGGAGCAGTGCAAGGTCTGTAGATCCGCACTGCTCCGGCTTCCAAAATGGCGGCTTCCGGCTTCCAAAATGGTGGCTTCCGGCTTCCAAAATGGCAGCTTCCGGTTGGTTGTGGGTTCTGACCAACTGCCGAAGCTTGCCACGCCTAAAGCCCACCCTCCGCAGATTGCAGGCTCGCATTGGTGCGAGCCTGAGAATCTGCACAAGGGAGCAGGAACACAATGGCATATTTCAAGAAAATAAAGACCTGTTTTTTCCAATCTTTCAAAAACACACTGGAAGATCACTTGGGGTCATTTTGGAGCGGACTGAGGTGCACATCTCTGGTAAGTAGTCCGCTCCTAGTCTGCTCTAAGGTGCAGACAACCTCCATGAGAAGACGCGCTGCCCCATTGTAATTGCCTGGTGTGGAAAGGGCCATAAAAGATTTCAAACCAACAAGTGATAGAAGATGGATTACAAAATGTAGGATTTCCTCTCTCCTTCATACAACCTCAATATCTCTGGAAATAAAGAGGCCTGCAGAGTGAGTGAGGGAGGGAAGTCCTGTTAATCACACAGGGACTGCATTGAAAGGGGAATCATCTCCTCTTGCTTCTGCTGCTGGAACTTCTTCCTCCATCAGATGTAAGCAATTGAATTTTGGCCCCAGGTTCTCTATCCCTGTTCCAGAGGTTAACTGAATTCAATTTCTCTGTATATTGTTCAAGACAGCAATTCATCAACACAGAATACTTTCTATCTAGGGCCTGTTAAGGGAGAGTTAATTCACTATATTATTCATGTGTCATAATTTCACTTATGACATGCTAACCTGGAGATATGAAATTGCAAACATCTGTCACCACATGGTGTGTCACCACAGATCATTGCCTATTGCTATCTCTTCAGGCATGTTCTCCAGTAGGGAGCCAAGGTGTGAGATGATAAGCAGCAGTGATCCATGTAGACTCAGTATGTAGTGATTAATGCTAGTAGGTTCAAGATGTAAGGTGGTAGAAAGCCTAAAGCTTCAGAGAAACTCATGCAGAGCTAGAATATAAATAAGTTAATATACAAGTGCTTGGATTGAGGGGGAGGCTGACATCCTGTTGTGTCACTGGCATTTCTTGCAGCAGCAGTGGGGTGACGAGAGATACAAAAACCTTGGGTGTAGTACAGCAAAGGAAAGAAGGAAAACTCTTTGTTGCCATCATCTGAGAAAAATGCTTGTCCAAGTAGCCTATTTCTCCAACCTTAGCCTTCTGGGGTTCCTCAGAGCTAAAAGTGCCCTCAGAAGAGTGGATTGCAAAACTGCCAGTCCAACAGCACTGGAGAAATAAATTGTTGGCTCCAAACAGTTTATTTATCTTGATGATAACCATGAAGGATTTATTCTTTTACCTTTGCAGTGCCAAGCAATTCAGGTGAAAGTTCACTAGACATCAGTATGATTCCAGTCAGTCCATACCCCGGAACTACATGCTAATGTATACCACCTCACCAGACTTCCCATTATTCAGGTGTGATTAGTGTTGCCCAATTGTTATACACCCATTATACCCAAAGACCATGTCCTGAGAACCTAATTATTTTATATAAAAAATAGTGAGTCAAAGAGATACTGAAATGACATGTAGGTAGAAAATCTCTGCTTTCTGTCATACATCTTGGGGTATCTGGCAAATTGGCTCACGGAAACTTGAAAGGATGTTCAGCAGCCATCAGGAAGACAATTACTCTCTGAGAAAGTAAACAATTCCTGGAATGTGACACTTTGAAGCAGGCATGCAACTGCAGAGAGAGATACTGATCTGGTAGGAAACTACAAGAATGTTTGGGTGTGTTTTCTTTGAACTACAAAGAAAATGATCCATCTTCATAAAAAGATACAAATATGTGGTTTTTCCCAGGGCATGGGACATATAACTAGACACAGTTTCTGATTCTTTTTGGGAGTTCTGTTTGGAGTTTGAAGGAGTTCTGTTGGGATGATGTATTTGGAGATTCGAGAGTTTTAGTTAGAAGTTCTTTCAGATCTGCAAAAACAATGAAGCTGGTAAACAGCTCATATTTACACCACAATGGAGCTTGCAGACTCCCCTCAGCCTTTACAGGAGTGGCTGACATCATCTTTTCTCCCAGCTGAAGGATTCTGGATTGGTATCGTATTGAATCAAACCCTTTCTGTCTCTTTCTCTCTCTCAATTTTCATCTCTTTCTAACTATATAGTCTTGTATGCTTGCAGAGTGAGTGTAGTTGCGTGATTGTATGAATTTTAACTTTCTGTAGTCTTCTATACTTGTTATAGTGAGTGCAGCTGAGTTATTGTAGGGACTTTACATCTGTGTTAATAAAATACTTACATTTGAACAATTTGTGTGGTTTTTGACTGCGCCTGACCCTGTAAAAATTGTTTTTTTTTTTAAGATCCTGGAATACCCTGTCCTCTTTGCAGAAAGGAGTTGCTTAGAGCTAATTTTTCCCCACAAGAGATAAATTTTGACAGCTTTTGGAATCCTTTAAAGGAGTCCCATCAAACAGGGTAACACAATCTACAGCAGAGCCTGGAAAGTTATTTTAAAGATAAAACGGATATATTTCAAATGCTGTGCTGAAGCTGCATGCAGCATCACTTCTAAGCTGTTATACTGGGTTCTAGAACATCACAGAATCATAGAGCTGGAAGAGACCACAGAAGCCATCAAATCCAACCCCCTGCCATGCAGAAATACATAGTCAATGGATTCCTGACAGATGGCCATCCAGCCTCTGTTTAAAAACCTCCAAAGAAGGAGACTCCACTACACTTTGAAGCAGTGTATTCCACTATTGAACTGCTGTTACTGTCAGAAAGTTCTTCCTAATGTTTAGATGGAATTGTGTTTCCTGAAGTTTGATGCCACTGCTCCATATCCTAATCTCTGGAGCAGCAGAAAACAGACTTGCTCCATACTCCATGACATCCCTTCAAATATTTAAACACAGCTATCGTGACACCTCTTAACCTTCTCTTCTGCAAGCTAAACATGGAGCCTTCTCATGGGGCTTCATGGTTTCTAAGCTTTTTATCATTTTGGTCATCTTCCTCTGCAGATATTCCAGCTGGTAAATATCCTTCTTGAATTGTAGTGTCCACAACAGGACACAATATTGCAGGTCTGATCAAAGCAGAATAGAGTGCTACTATTACTTCCCTTAACCTAGACACTATAGTGCTACTGATGAAGCCTAGAATTGCATTGGTGGTTTTTAGGTGTTTCTTCACACTGCTGATTCATGTTCAACTTGTGATCTCCTAAGACTCCTAGACCCCTTTCACCTGTACTATGGTCAAGCCATGTCACCTGTCTTATGTCTGAGCATTTTCAGTTTTTTATGCCCAAGTGTATACCTTAATATTTCTTCCTGTTGAATTTCATGGAGAAACTCATCATCCTAACATTGTTAAGTTATGGATGGTTCGATATGTCATCATATTCATTCTTCTTAAAAATAATTTCCCAGGCTCTGGACAAGTGCTTAACTCTACAATAATTCACGAGTGGAATAGCAGAGGCATGGGCTACTACAACCTCAATCCAGTTGCTTGTTCCAGATAGATAGGAAGTAAAATAAATCATGCTTATTTAAAGGGTCTATTCCTTTTTTGGATTTAAGCTTTTGTTGCAAATGCTGCAGTAGTGGGGAAATTGTTTCTCATCTCAAAGTTTTGTGTTTAGCGCTTTTCCTTTTCATAATCTGTACTGTCTTGTTTTGTGCCACAATTAACTAGTACAGTATTTTAACTTAAAGTAAGTGGCATGCAACCACATAAAATTCCATTGTAGCTAAGTGAATTCCTCCCACTGTGGATTGATAAATGTGACATTAGAATCAAGGTACAGTATCATATATATTCCTTCTTTTGTGAGTCTTTCAGTTGATTTCATAAATATTGAAGGCAGATATTTAAACCAGCTCAGCAAGTTGTGCCTTTATAACTTAAAACACAGGACTCTTATTTTGCATGCTGCTCAGCACCCAAGGATAGGTTGTTTATTTCAGATTCTTACGGAAACAGCTGGAGCCTTCTCAATGGAAATCTTCACTAAATGAGATTGAATTCAGATCATTTCCTTATTTCACAGGAAAGACTTTGTTTGTTCTGCATCGTTGTTCTTTAGATCAAAGAGACCTATCCAGGCTCTGGGCAGAAAAAAGGACTAGCCCATGAAATTAGGGTGGAGAAATTAGATTTCTGAACTGTATACACTTAAGAGCTCATTTCACAGTTAACAAAATCATGTTGCAAGTATCATTACCTACATCACAATATGAAAGAATGGATCTGGGGACATTTTAATGTGTTACACTAAAACTCCAAGGAACAGATTAATCTAACAATAACCAGCAGTTCTTGAAGTTAGCCTATTCATTTGGAACAGATGGTAAATTAGGATTGTTTCAAAAGGTGTTAGGGAACATAGCTCTGTTGACAGTTTTAATATGGCATAAACTTTCATTTAAATGGTTAGGCAGTTTGCAATGTATTCCAGTCAGTAATAACCATTGACTATGCACAATATGTCAGAAGCATAGCAATTATTTTATTTTCTTGTATTTTTTTGAACATTTCAAATAATTCCTATAATTAGTTTTGGAAATCAATGTGAATTTTCCTTAATTGCTTCCCTTTCAAAATCAAGTTTGCAATAACTCAAAATTCTTTTCATTTGTTAAAAGAGAAAGTGTATTTCAGTGGGAGATCTAAAATTCACTATAATTACCTCTGTAAATAAACAAGTCTTACCATCATGGCTCATATATGAGACATATAATACTCAATTTTGTTTAGTTTATATCCTGTAATTTTTGTTTGACAAAACTACTATGGCCTGAATCTGATTTTTAATTCAACTGGAGTAGACTGAACAAATAAAGTCTGAATAAGTTTTGGCTTGCCAAGTTCCAGTTGTTTTTCACTATTCTGTTCCAGCTGGGATTAGCAACTGGGTATAAAAAATAGGCCAGTAGGTTATATCTGCTGGTGTCCCTCATCTCCCAGAAAGTTCTATGGTAAAGCAGAGGCTTCCATCACCAGATTGAGGAAGAATATGACTTTTGCAGATTTGGAAATCCGTTAGAGTAGTTTAGGAGATTTTATGGGGCTACAGGTTGGGGGAAAATAGGTCAGCAAAAAAGGTGCCTATGCCCATTTGGTCATGGAAATAAAAGAGATTTATATCAATGGTGAGATACTGTAAGAAAGCATTCCAAATGCCTTCTAAACATAATCCAAGTCTGAAGGACTTAAACAAAACAGACAGGGTCCTTAAGACTGGCTTTCCATGCCATTTCTCACAAAAAATGTCTGTCTTTAGTTGATTTTTGTCTCAGCAGGGTAAAACAATGCTTGCAAGAGTTACATTTTAGACTAAAAGAAATCCCCTAGCCAGCATGACCTGACTGATTTATTCTGGGAGTTGCAGCCCAAAAGAGAGCTATCCAAGCTCTCATGAGAAGAAACAAGTGATTGACAATTCTATTATGAAGTAAAGCAAAGCACCAGAGAAAAACCAGGAAATTATGGGTAATTTTTGGCTAAAAAATGATTCAACGGTTAAGAACACCTTCCTATCATGTACATTAGTTTAGCCTTTGTAGCTTCCACAAGCATAGTTCCCACAAAAGATAAGGAAAAACAGTCCCAAATCTGAAGCCCAACATGACAGGGATAAGATAATTGATGGAGGAAGAATAGCTGGGTCTTAAGTGAACTTATCAGGAAAGAAAAAGAATGATCATTCCTGAAAGGAAGAAAGGTGCAAAGACATTAATTGACAATCAATATTCTTTAAAGTTTATTTCTTTGTGAGAGCCTGTTATCCTGTGTGTTGGGGGTCCTGGGAGGGGCACCCATATTACCAAATAACAACACAGGATGGGGGAAATTAGACTTGAGCACTCTCAAGCTAACAAGAGGCAGGGTAACTTTAGCAGGGTAACCTTAGCTAGGATCTTTCACCCTATGTATACAGCGTCAGGTCAGAGAGTGGCTAGACAAGTTCTAAAGCAACAAATAATATTTTATTGAGAACAAACAACACAAAAGACACGACATACACTAACTAACCGAGAAATAGAGATGAAGAGTCTTGGGGGAATGGGTAATACGACACCTAGTCTCGTAGTCCTGGAGAGAAGCAGGGATTGCAGGGGAAGAAACTCAGCGCAGTTTGCTGAGGGGAGCTCACTGGACAAACCGACAGCAAGGTGGGATGGAAGTCCAATGTAGTCCAAGCAGTCCGAGGAGGACTTGGAAAAGGGGACCTTTTATAGGGTGGATTTTACCTACATGCCATGCCATGCTCATTGAGAACAAAGGAAATTTGTAGCTGGACAAAGGCGTTGGAAAAGGTCAGGTTTTACATGATGGGCTTAGCGCTTGATGACAATAGTATGGCCAGTTTGCAAACGGCTCAACATAAAGGAATGGCTCAGCACTCGGCCGTGCGTCTTTGTGTAGATTCACGCTGAACAAGGCTGGTTTGCAAGAAGCATCGGGGAGGCTTAAGTGGCCTGCCTAAATGAGGTTTGGAATTTACAACCATTAACGGCCGCGCCTAATATATACTCGTCTGATGGACCTCTGCAAACGTGTGGAGCGGGGTGGCAGGGAAGGGTCAAGTAAAGGCCAAATTATTTGATATCAAGAGATATCTAGTGTTCTCACCAGACATATCATAACCACAGTAACAAGCCTTTAAAAACTTTCTCATGGTTTTCTGGTAATAAATGGTTTGTCTTCCTCTTTACCCTTTTCCTCAGTTGCATGCATATTATATATTGTGTTGAATAAATTTCTTACTCTTTCTTCAAGGTTTATGATAATATAAAATTCCCCCAAAGTCTCCATTTAGATTACTGACAAAAGCAATCTTCATTTTGCTTTTTAAGAAAGGTGAAATTATGTTGGGATCCAGCAGACCATTGTCTAAATGCCTTAAAAAAATCAGGAAACTGGTAGGCAAGATTTCAGAATGCAGGCCAAGATTAAGCATATTTCTTTTGGGGATGAAATTAATTCATCATCCTGTTTCATGGTTTTAGTGGTGGTGTTCCGGCTGTTGGGAGCCCCAGGAACAGGGAAGCATTGACCAAATTCTGACTCGCTTCATGTTGTTCCCACTGAATTAATCCTTTGCTACTTGGGCCCTGTGTGATCTTAGTGAATTTATATTATGTGTCATTAGGATTTCCCCTTAAGAACTGTCAAGAAAGGAAGATAGACATTTCCATGAAATTTGCTAGTGAGTACACTAATGGATATGTATAGATGCAATTTTACAATTTATTGTTTGTTTGTTGTTGTTCAAGTTGTTTTTGACTTATGGTGATGCTAGGGATAACTTATTACAAAGATTCCTTGGCAAGATTTGTTCAGAGGGCATTTGCCTTTGCCTTCTGCTGAGACTGAGAGAGTGTGACTTACCCAGTATCACTCAGTGGGTTTCCACAGGTGAGTGGGGATTCAAACCTCTACAAAATTCTGACTTTCTTAGAACTCATTGCTATAATTTAAATAGAAATGGTATACATCTCAAATACCCTAAAGGCACCAGATCCTATCTGATTTTGGAAGCGTTAATACTTCGATGGGAGACCATCAATGAATACCAGGTGCTGTAGGGTATATTTTGGGGAAAGAACTGGCAAAACCACTGCATAGCATAGTTTTCTTATGAAAACTCTGTGAAATTCACTTAGTCTCTGTAGTAGTTAATTATATAATGCTTTAGCCATAGGCCATTTGCATGCATTTCACCAAAATCCATAGTAAAAAGTACAAATACAAGTAAAATGGAAGTAAGCATTAAGCATTAAAATATTACAACAGGTCATGTATTAAAAACGTATAGAATACAATAGGTGACTAATACTATAAAATATGAACATTTGGAATTATAAAATATATGAGATATAAAAACCTATATAACCATAAGATATATTAGGGTGAACATTAATACTAAAATTAATAAAATCAATAAAAATCAATAAAGATCATCCCCTGCACAGTCAACTGCCATATCCTTGATGAAACTAGCCCTGATTTTCATAGCTGCCAGAGCATAAAGAGAGACCGTATGAGTTACCGCAGAATCGGTGTCATACAGCAGGTAAAAAATCTTTTCAGATGTGGTATTTGCACGCAGAGAGGACAAAATAGCCCCCAAGAACTTTGTTCTTGGTTCATCGTACAAAGAACAAGAAAACAGATAATGCGGCAGGTCCTCTATTTCTCGGGCCCTGCAAATACATGTACAAAGGGCCAATGGAACGTGCAGATATCTGCCATCAGTCATGGCTGTGGGCATAGTTTGAAAACGAAGGGCTGTAAAAGCCTGGCGCAGATTTAAATATATGAGCCTCGTCAAGTATACAGCCCTTTGGTGGTCAAATTTAAATAATTTGTACCAATTTGAAAATTTAGAATGGTTGATGTTTTGTCTGTCAAATTGGACACCATAATCAAAAAGTAATTGTGAAGTTTCTCTTTTGAGTTCAGGGTAGATAAATTATCACCAAGGGTAGGGTACATTTTCAATAGTCTATCATAACCTGCACTCCAGGTTTTACAATATGTTAACTGTTCAAGACAGAAATTGGGGAAGACTCTAACATCGGAGTCTTTTACCGTTCTCCAATAATGAAACAAGGTAAAATGCACACACGATTTGATTGGAGGCAAACCAACCTCGGCTCAGACCAGCGCCGCGAGTCTGCCAGGTGGGAGTCTTAATAATTTTTTAAGAAAAACATTTTGGATGGTTTCCAATTTGGCTGACAAAGAAGTATCCCATCCCCAAACTGCAGCACCGTACAGCATCTGTGCTATAACTTTACTCTGGAAAATTTTGAAGGCTGGGGCGATCTGATGTCCCCCTGTGGTGTTACAGAATCTAAGGATTGCTCCAATTGATCTCAAGGCAGATGCTCTGGTAGCTTCAATGTGGGGCTTCCAGGAAAGATTTTCTGTAACATGAATTCCTAGGTACTTAAATTCCCGACATTGCTCTATTTGATGACCATTAATAGACCATTGAAAGGAAGCGTGCCTTTTACAAAATACCATCACCTTTGTTTTAGTGTAATTGATATTCAACATTTCATTGGAACAATATACATTGAGCTTAGCCAGCAACCTTTTCAATCCTATATGGGTCAAAGAAATTAAAACCATATCATCAGCATATAAAAGGATAGAAACCTTCTTTGACCCTAAAGAAGGCGGAAAAAATTCTGGTCCGGATAATGCTGGAATTATATCATTCAGGTATAAGTTGAAAAGTGCTGGTGCCAATAAACAGCCCTGTTTGACTCCCCTATTAGTGGGAATTGGGTCAGTCAGTGAGCCAGAGATGCCCACTCTTATTCTGGCTGATGTATTAGAATAGAGTTCCTTAATAAGCAGCAGTAGGCGATTGTCAATATTGATGCTGTTCAGTTTATACCACAGCAAATTTCTGTCAATTGAATCAAAAGCTGCTGCTAAGTCGACGAAGGCAATAAATAGATGTTTGGCTGGGCCCAAAATTCCTTGTTGAGCTAAGAAATAGAGAGCCAAACAATGGTCAATGGTACACTGACCTCTCCTAAAGCCAGCCTGCTCGGGATAAATGATGTGATTAATAGATTCCCACTCCTCTAATTTGTTTAACAGATGTTTGCTGTATAGCTTGGAGTCAATATCCAAAAGACTAATTGGTCGATAGTTACCAGGGTCTTGCTTGTCACCCTTCTTATAAATCGGGACAACTATACTCTGTTTCCAACCTTCTGGCATCCTGCCTGTATTGTTAATTTGTGTGAAAACTTCAGCCAGTATTGGCGCCCACCACTCTAAGAAGTGTTTGAATATTTCTGGGGGCATCATATTTTCTCCCGGAGCCTTGTTCAAGGCAAGTGATGCAATTAATTTCCTTATCTCGGCTGTTGATACTGGTGGCCAACGTGGTAGTTCGTTGAATTTAGTAACCAGGGTGTATTGATGACCTGAAGATGTTGCTCCATAAAGCCTATTATAGTGGTTAAACCACTGAGATGATGGAATATGTCCGACGATTACCGGTCTAACTGTACGCATGCCGGAAGAAATGACATCCCAGAACAACTTCTCGTTCTTTTCCGTTATGGCTTGGACTAATTGTTTCCATTGTGTTCTAATATGCGTATCTTTTTTCTGCTTTAGAAGTGCCTTATAGGATCTTCTCATCGAGGCTAGGGTGCGGGAGCAACAGCCCCCCTTTTTTTTAACTACCTGGCGTGAGCATGTCATTAGTGCTTTCCGGGTGACTCTACACTCAGAATCAAACCATCCATTTTGAGCCATTCTATTGGGATTAAAATGCTTATCACTAACCAAATTAGGTCTAAGGTTCAGAATAATATTATGGTAGACAAGTAGGCTGTCTGAGTCTGAGTGTAGAATGGCTCGGCAAAAAGATTTAAAACGGGACTTGCAAATAAATGGGAGACTGAGGCCCCAAGGTTGGTTGACCATCGTATTCTCCTTTCCCCTGCATACATCCCATTAGTCTCTGTAACTTGACAGGTGACTTGAAAGCACATGCATGCACGTGCATGCACACAAACACACACAGAAAGATGTTATTGTGTTGGGGAAGCCTATAACCAAGAGACTATATGGTTACTGGTCTCTAGGTACTAACCCTTGTTGGGCAGCTTTGTGGCTCTTCTACTAATGCCTTCTTATGGTTCTTTAGATTCATATCAGCCCTTCTAATAGAAGGTGCCTTCAAACAGAAGACTGCTGTCTGTGAGAAATGATACCCTAACAGATGTGCAAAGAACTCATTCCTGTATCTTTGCAGGATACCTAAGTTAGCTCCCAGGGCTGCCCGCAAGCAGTTTGCTTAAGAACATTAATCTCAACAAAATATGTCACACTCACAAATGTCTTCAAATGGCTTTAGGCAATTCAGCCAGTCATTCTTTGAGAGAAAAACATTGTCAGAACAGCCATGATATTGCATTAAATTTGGTAGTTATAAAAAGGGATGCTGTTCAGGGTTCCAAGTTAGAGCTATGCCATTCAAATGGGGCATAAGGGGTTTCATATTTAAATCAGTCTCTGTAAAGAAAAAGTAAATTAAAAACCTCACTTAGAAAAATGGAACAGTGAAGATATGTACAGAAAGAGACTTCTTTCAGTGTAAGGGGGCATTGAGGCAACATTTCCTACCTGCATTTCTTTAGTGTCCCAGTCCCCGACCTACTTTAAGTTATGATTACAGATGGGCAGCAGCACCTAAAGAGAAGCCCCATACCCAAACCATGCAGCCATGTTGATATCCTTATCAGTAGACCCTATCTCTTCAGCTGTTTCTGCACTACACTGTTACACTGCTGCTATTCCACTTTCAACCTCCTGTGGAATCCTGGGGTTTGCAGTTTAGGGAGAGGCATTTAGAATTCTCAGTCAGAGAGTTCTTTGCCCTCAGTAAACTACAAACCTCAGAATTCCACAGGATGTTGAAAGTGGAATAATAGCACTATAACAGTGTAGTGAGGAAATGGCCTTGGTTTCCCTCTCAGCAAACAGGAGGCCTTTTGAAAAATCAATGAATCATAATGACCCATCTAATAGCGAGTCTCCCCAAAATGTGTCCATTGCACTACAATAGCAATCGCTCACAACAATATATTGTTGCTAGAAAAATTCATTCCCATGCCAACTGCTGTGAAGAACATGGTTGAGCTCAGACAGAAAGGAAAGCTTGAGGGATGGCAGTGACAGCTAATGTCATAATCCTACTAATCATGAAGTCTCTTTGACCCTGTGAGCCCTGGCTATGCTACACTACTGATTCTATGGTGTGCCATTTGGCTCTAAGTAAAGTATGCCCAATGACAAATAAGTGCTTGTTCTGTCAGGTAGGCTACCAAACTAATGGCACAGTATACCGAGATGTGACAACAGACAATTATATACATGTTCATAATCTTCCCCTGATTCTAATGGGTGGACATCATTCACTTTTCAGAAATGTGATTATTAAGGCTTCTGGATAAACACTATGTCAAATTTGATGAGCTAGCTCAATATTCCTCCAGCTCATTAACCCACGACAGAAAAAGAAAAGTAGCATTGCTCTTTGTGTCTGATATGTTTAAATGGACACCAGGTTCTTGTAACACTTTTTCATTTTAAGTGGTAAGCAATCTAGTTACAGTGCAATAGATAGGCAAATAAGCAATAGATAGATCATGCATAACAAACATACAGTAATAAAGGCTAGACTCCAAAATAAGTGTACATTTTCTGAATGTCTTAAGGCAAAAGCTAGACAGGGTTTAAGTGGTGAAAGAAGAGAATAAAAATGGTTAGAGAACATTCATACACAATAAGCAGAGAGGAAAGATCACTGTAATAATTATTAATATGCTTTAATGGACTCAACATCTATTACCTCATCAAATACAAGCCACTTGGGGATCATTGTAGGTAATTCAGTGAAGAGATCTGTTTAATACTTTGTTCTGATAAAAGAAGGAACTAATATTATGCGGACCTAAAAGTGGGATGGAAATAAATGCAAGTGATATCATAATAAGTTTACATAAGAATATGTGAGTCATGTTGGATACTCAACAGAAAAGTGGTTGGAGTGCCTGCTAATAACAAAATGGGATCCCAAGATGAAAGTAATAATTTTTTCTTAGCCTACTTTGCCTCTGTTCATTTCTTTTGAGCGTCTTCTCAAAGATTTACAAGAAAAATGGAGCAGTTGGCAGTGAGTAAAATAGGTTGAGAAGCATTGTGCATGTGTGTTTGCATGTATATTTTGATTGGAATGGACAAAGTTTGTAGTATTTTTAATTTCAATTTGTTTTCAAGTTTTTCTGTTTCATGAAGGAGAAGGGCTGAATGTAAGAGGGACACAGGAAGGACAAGAAAAGAAAATTCGTGAAATCAGATTTCGCAGGAATAGTATATGATTATTTTATAGTATCCTGTGAGGTTTTCATTTTTATTTCTGTGGTACTGTGTCTTAAAATGGAGAAGGAAGGTGCACTCTAAGTTTCATGTTGCTTGCCTAGGGGACAGGTTGAAAAAAGGTGCCAAAATTTAATGACAAGAGGGAGTCCCACACATCCTTTTCTTCTTTACTAATATGAAGGGCAAGGAACAATGTCTCCTGCCCGTTTAGCAAAGGCACGTATGCTTATTTTGATTTTTACCAGAGCTTTGAATGTTAACTTAAAAAAAAATGCTGCTCATTGCAAACTTCCTCCCCCCACACACACATTTAATTATTAACATTAATCTTCAGGAGTGGGGAACATTTGTGTAAAAGTAATCTGTTGTGTTGCTTATGTCACTCATAGAAGTCTTTCAGAGTGTGGGTGGGGTGTTGCTGGTTAGTTTCACTGTATGAGGTGGTTAAAGGGTCTCTACTTTACAACAAAGTTCCCAAGATAGCCAGAAAAATCATTGTCTGTCTGCTACCAGTTGTTTTATTCTGTTCAGTGTAGATTAGAATGATGCAATACTGTAGCCACTTCAGGAAGTATGGCTAGTAGTCATTACATTACATTAAAAAAGAAATACTGTTGCGGCATGGTGTAGTGGTCTGAGCATAGGACTACAACTCTGGAGACCAGGGTTGTATTTCCTGCTCAGCCATGGAAACCCAATGAGTGCATTGCACTCCCAGCCCTGGAAACTTCCATGATAGTTGCACCTTAGGGTTACCATAAGTTGGAAATGACATGAAGACACACAACAACAATGAAAACGTTAAGATCTGTTGTAAACAATGCAAAAGCTGACCAAGACCTGGGATCCTCATGAGCTGAAGCTTTCATTCTTAAATGGTGTCCATTTACATAGGAAGTGAGAGACATAGAGTGGATGTAGGGGCCTTCAGAGTTCTGAGCCAGAGAGCTTGAGCGACTCAACAAACTACAGTCCCCAGGATTCCATAAGACATATCCATGATGGTTAAAATAAAATCATGCAAGTGATTAAAGTGGAATCAGAGTGTCCTTTACCTTATTTAATACAATGTGTAGTGCAAAGGAGCCTCAGGATTTTTCCTTGAGGAAGAGTACAGTTTGGGAAGATGACTGGATGACAAGAAAGTACCATGAGAAATGTGGAACGTTCTTTTCAGCAAGGCTGATAAGAAATGTTAATAGGTAACAGAGCACCCACAAAGTATCCCAATTAAAATTAAAAATTGTGGCCTGCAAAGTGACAGGTATTCATATGGATGGACATTCAGAGATCCTGAAGGTCCCTGTGGATGATGTCATTGCTCTGCATCTAGCTATAGGAAAATAACTGTCCGCTGAAAAATGGCTGGGCCTGGGGAACTGAAACTGAGAAAAGTTGGGTTTAGGGAGGGGAACTCAGTCATTGCATGGTGATGGGGAATTCCAGCCTCCACAATCAACAAAAGTGAGTTGCAATTGTGAAGATCTGATTTATATAGCAATCATAATTCACCAATAGAAAGCTAGCCAGATGTTCCTTTTAAATTTATTTTTATCTTTTAAATTTTTCCAAATAGGATTGATTGTGTTTCTGATAAGTGGATGTACTTGGGTTCTGATCACTGATCCAATTAAAATTAAAGATAAATGTATAGAATTAAAAAAACTTTGTAAAAAGGAGCTTCTTTGGCAGAGGTTATATTAACAGAGGTATGACTGTAGTCATACCTTTTGGTACCCAAGTTTCATGGTTGATACCAAATGAAAAACAACAACAACAAACAGTTCTATTAATTTCTGCACGTCTGTGCTCAAATGTATAGAATTAATTATTTTCTATACGTTTGAGCACAGATGTGCAGAAATTAATAGAACTGTTTGTTGTTGTTTTTCATTTGGTATCAGCCACGAAACTTGGGTACCAAAAGGTATAACTACAGTCATACCTCTGTTAATATAACCTCTGCCAAAGAAGCTCCTTTTTATAAACTTTTTTTTAGACCCAGCCAGTTCTACTTTTCCTCCTAGCCTTCTATCTAGCAGATTTTTTGGGGGGGAGGAGAATATAGTCACTGGAAAGATGGTGAAGAAGAGTTGACAAAACACAGAGGTTTGATGTTGCATTGCTGTAGTGTATCTGCAGTAGACACTGAAATAAACCTTGAAAAAATAGGATTCTACTATAGTTGTGTGTGCCGTTCTGCAACAGGCAAGGTGAACAGCAGCTGTCTCCAAAACTCCTTACTGAACATGCATGAATATCAAAACAGAGAGAAAAGGGGGAAAACAGAAACTTCTCTCACCAGCTACCCACTAGCAGGTTAAAGTAGCATAGGTGTGTAAATTTAGCCACCAAAATGGAAATCGTAAGAACAGTGGAGGCTGGTAAAGGAAAAATCATCCCTGGATGCATTTTGGAAGAAGCTTTCAAGTTGTCTCTAGATGGTTCAAACTGTTTTTGTTTACTTATGCAAGGCTTAACTGACTTGATTGTTTCATCTCCTATGTGTATGTTGTAAGATAGAAAGTCTCTTGAAACATGTTGAACTGCTCTTCATTTTTGTGGTACCGGAACCTATCTCTGTTATTTTCATGAATTTTTTAAACCTCTCGTATAAAATTTTCTGTCGAAGAAATAATGCACAGGAACACATCTACTTCATTAACTGAGGTACATCTGTACTGAATTTTGATAAGAAAGGATTTTTTGTTTTTTTAAAGCCTAATTAAGAGAAGAGAGAATAAAAAGATAAACTTTTGCTCCAACAATAAATCAAATTAGAGCTGGTCTCTGTTTGTATGACACCAAAACACCCATCTAACATTAGTTTTAGGATTTCACTAGAAACAAGAAATTTTGTATGTGTTTGTCTGAAACAATGAATAGTGTGCCTGACTGCTCCACTTGTTATGCTTCTTATAGGGATATGGTCATTGCTTTCATTATTAATAATATTTAAATGTAATAAATTGTTTGGCATTATTTTTATGAACATCTATATCTTCTAACCATCTTATCTGTTGTTGCAATACATTTTATATTGGTTTCATTTTTGTTGTGGTTCTGGCTTAATAGTCTCATGCAAGATGAAACAAGCAAGATGAAACAGTGAAAGTTTTGCATCTCTAGTAGTGAATCCATTTACAGAAGCTACTTCTGGCATTATGCACACATTTGAAGGTAATGAATCCTAGTCACCAAATAGGTTCAGAACCTTGGATAGTTCCCAGGAATAGTTCTCATAAATGCCAAGGTGGATTCACCACCTAAAGCAACAGAGACATCAGTTGCCTCTCACTGGAACTAATGACTGGATTTAGGCTCCTGTGTCTGCAGTATCATCTTAGACAGTACTGATGACTCTGAATACAGAGCTGACATCCATTTAGCTGTGCCTGAGGGTGTTTTCCTGTCAAGTCTACGGTACTGAAAAATTGCATGTCCTTGTTGCAAACATTTTTAAAGTAGTTTGGATGAGCCAGTAGGAACAGTCTGTCGATGTATTCTCACACAATGTAGTTTTGAGCATTGCCTGACAGTGAATATGCAATGCAGCTTAGATCATTATATTATTTTAACTCTGACAATATACTGTTCAAATTAGTTACAGTCAATATTGCGTAGTTTGGCATAAATATATCTAATATGAAAAGCAGTTACCAATATGTTATATGCTATATACTGTCCTGGTTTCACTACCACAAATCAGTTATTAATAAGTACATCTAACACAGAGCTTAATGCTAACAATCTCTTACATATTGTTCCAGAGCTATTTTTAAAATTTTGGCTTTGAAATAATGTTTCACTGGTTTTAATCTGAATTTTGTATCTTTAGATGGTATTATTCAATGTGCCCATTCCAGTAACGCTAAAATCTCCTATAACTAATGTACCAGAGGTGAAAAAATTGTGCAGTCTATCACTGGCAAATTTCTATTTTTTTCAGGAACTAAAGAATGGTTGACAAAATATCTGTAGAAATAAACAAAATAGCTGAAATATAATCCATCAAAATATTAAATCTACTTTAGCAGTGAACTTTACAGAAAATGTGGTCACCATTTGCCATTCATTATATTATGTGCTATAGACTTCTAGGCCTATTTGATTTTGTCTGATCTGCGCATGCATTATAGTTGGTATTATTTATCCAATAAAAATATATATTTAGAAGATGGCTAAATGTATCAGTTCATTTACATTCTCCTATATTCCATTTTTAAAAAGTATCAAATTCTTTGCATCCTGGTTATGAAGGAATGTTAATTTTTTATAAGGTCTTCTCAAATATAGTGAACAAATGTCTGCACAGGCATGGTTCAGTGAGTAAATCTGTCACTTTTGCTTCCAGTTACATTCTATTAAAAAAAACACTCTCAAGTTGTTTATAGCCCATTTACTTGGTTTTTTTTAATGATAACTTACTGTGATAGGCTCTTCATTCTCCATGAGTTCCAGTCCAATAAGGTGTCCTGTCAATATCACTTTGCCCTGACTCCACTCTTTAATCACAACCTGTATGTAACAGATCTAGAGTCTGAATTGTTTCTCAGAACCAAACTGTTCATTTAAGGTAGCATGTTCTCTTCATTACATTGACTTTAAATAACTGAGACTGACCCTAGTTATAAATCAAACTATAGTAACAGTGGAAATAAAGTAACTTGTTAGAGTTCAGTTGTAGTACAATGTTGATACATTAACAGTTAAACCTCTGAAAGATTTTGTCATTTAATTCCTACTTTAGACACAAACTTTGTCATACTTAAAAAAAAGAAACTGAACAAAATTCTCCTCCATATTTTGCCTTTGTTGATTATTGTTTGGATCCAATATTAAGGCTTCTGGTTCCTTAGACACAACACCGGTGCATCAATCTCCTACATTGAGGTGGACAATTGTAAAATTAAGGAGGTGGGTAAACTGAGAGCTCGAAGCAATTCAGTACAAATTGTTCTTGCCCTGTCTTTGTTCCTGCCTTCCCCTGATGCCTTTCTTGTGTTCTGAGCAAGACTGCTAGATGGTGCCTCTAAAGTGTAGGAGGCAACTAATGACACTGTAGTGCCCTGACAATTTACCCTTGCTCATTTACTATCTACAGTGAAGGTGGATGGCTATCCTGAGTTCCATTTCCACCTCAAAGTAGTCCTGGAAGATATTTTACTTTTTTATGGTGTTCAGCCTTCCTTCAATTCAACACCTGAGAAACACCAAAGAGAGGCAATTGGGATGTAAAGGGGACACCAGGTTTTTCTACCTAAAATACCCAGAGGCCCATCAAACAGACACACTAACAAGGGAAGGCAAAAAGAAAGTTGAGTTGAAGAATTTAAAAAGACAAAAACTGAGACCAACTCAGATGACAACCAACAGCTTGTCAACCCCTGTTCATTTTCCCCTCACAATCTTCACTAATGGAGGAGTTAATATGACTTCAGTAACTTCACATGCCTTCAGTAACCTCACACGACTCCTCTTTGAAATCACTGTGAATAGAGAGTACTTGTAAGATTGATTGATCTGGCTCTCCCCCCCCCCATCTTATTTTTAATGTTTGGTCTCTGGATCAATCCGAAGTGCTTCAAGAATGGGTCATTCTTCCAGTGGCAATGCATTGGTCTATTTCATTCCAATTCAGAACACATATAAATTGGTCCCAATAAACCAATACTTTTTCTTGTTTAGGATTCAGCTGAACTGGTAGCACACCCTTACAAAAAAACTTCAATTGATCCAGCTTCTGAAAGAGAGGGGGGGAGAAGGAGGCAAGGGAGGGAGGCAGGGAGGGTAAAAAGAAAAGAAAGAAAGAAATGGTTGGAAAAATCGTGTTTGAGCACATATTCAAATTGTGGTACATGTAGTATAAATAAAACAATTGTGATCCTGGTGCCCAGAAGCATCTAGGACTGGGTGAGAATTTTGTTCAATTCATTTTTTTTTTAATAAAAACCTACTCCGATTGATAAATATATTTAGCTTTATAAATAGGATAAAAATGAGTTGATTTGGGAGAAAGTTGGAAGAATGCAAAACTGACCAATTTATGTGACTCTCTGGGCAAATGTTTTGAATGGTTAGTACTTGCAAGTTGGGATTTGAATGCTTGCTTGGCAGACTGAGTCATCCATCCCTAATAGCAAGACAGATTAGTGTTCCCAGATATAGAGCATAGTTGTTCAGCATGGATTATTTTTCAGTGATGGCCTAATATTTCCTTTTATTGGGGACTAATAGCACCATTGCCATATTTTCCCCATATACTTTCAGTAGCAACACCATAGCAGATGCTAAGTGTTCCTACCTCCTATTACCTAATATGTAGCCATCAAAGACTATTATTATCCTTGTCACAGGTCTTGCCCATAATAGCTTTGGCTGTCATGATCTCAAAATTATGGCCCCTGCACAGTGGGTGACCTGCTGAAGCATCATTACCAGGTAGAGATAGAACCATTGTGCACTGAAGTGCATTCCTGTTTAGCCAAGTTGCCATTTCATTTTTAGCAATTGCAACTAATGCAATGGTCATTAAAACTGTCGTATTAAAGATGGAAAAATTAGTCATTTTGTGTCACACAGAGGTAGGGAAAATGGTCTTATCTGATCTATATGGGGAAAAAAATAGAACTTTGCATTTGTTTTCTACAGCAATTATATTTTCTAACAAGTGTAGGTTTCTTTTTTTTTCTTCCAACATTTGATACAAGGAGCTATTCAAGCTTTTTTTTTATTCTGAGATCATTGCTTGAGTGATGAGTGCAAAAGGAAAGAAAAGAATAGAAATGCTAAATTAAAAAAGAGCTTTTGAGCCACCCTATAGTATTTGTTTACAGTTGAAATATCTCTCTGGCCTGATGAGAGATCTACCATTCATTTCTACTATAAAAAGTCAAGGTGAGAACAATAGGCATTATCTCCTACCTTTAAGATAATGAACAATTTTCTATTCATGTTCTTTTCTTCCCCTCATCTTTAAAGGGTGAGAAGAAGGTGAAGAACAAAGATGTAAAATTGTAATTGCAACCAATAACAGGCAAACAACCACAGTTTTGATCATTGTCAGGTTTCCTGGTACCTCCACAGGACATTGAGAAGGTAGGAATTCACTGCAATGATCCCCTAACCTCTGGACTCCTTGTCTTCCAGCCAGGAGCACTTACATGGTTATGCAGTGGCTAGAGTAGGATCAGAGGCAGCTATGAAACATTGAGCAATGCTATACCTGTGTATGTCACAGGTTACCCTTCTCCCAAATTTCCTTTGAAAATAATATGTATAGGGAACACATATCTTGTTTTATAGCAGAATCATTCTCCCAGGAGTTTACCAATAACATTATTCTATTTGAAAACAAGGTACGTGCTTCCCACACACCTTGTTTCCAAAGGAAATGTGGGAAAGAACTGCTGCTACCATGGCACATCAGCAAATAAAGTGGTTTTGTTTTGGAAAGAAAAGGGTAATCAAAATAGGGTGGAGTTGCTTATGGCAATATGGAATATGGGCTGCTTACTCCTGGTCTAAATAATACATACCAGCTGACTATTTTCTTTGAAAACTGCCTGGAGAAAAGAGTGCTTTTAAGTATAAGCAGATGGTCCTTTCATCCCATACAAATTTGAGATCCTGAAAAGCTTTGAGACTATTATCTCTTATATTAATCAGATTCCTTGGCACTGAGAGTTCCACATACAAAAAGAAAGGAAGAAGACTTGGCTTCCTTTAAAAAGAAAACCTGTCTTCTCCATACACCTGCCCTGATCAGAGGCTGAGGAAGTTTTCCATCTACCCTCAGGCAATTCAGAAAGATGCCATTTCAAGGCAATAAACTTGTCACAGGAGTTAAACACCATAATTAGTCTTTTCTTCCTAGGTGACAGATCTCCAGATTTAGAAAGTCAAATGTTGCAGAAGCAAATGAAGAAGACCTGATATCCACAGAGATGGATGATAACTTATATGTATTTGAGTGAGTAAATAAATAAATAAGTCAGAGGGCTGGACAGTTTTGCTGGACCACCTGCAACTTGTTGCTGATCAGCCACAAAGAACATTATACTAAGTCACCCTTGGTTTGATCTGGTAAGGTGCCTATGTATTTTAACCACAGATTAGCCATATCTTAATTGTTAAGTGAGTTGTACATGCCATAAACAAAATATTTTTTTTTGCTATGAACAACTTTTTGCAACAATGGGACTATACTTGCTTGATATCAGGGCTATGCTGAATGAATTGGCCTGATTTGTAGTGATTTTGGCAGCCTTCAGATCAGGTTAGGCCAATCATGTTCCAGAACAGGTCATCTTGTTCTAAAGCAATCCAGAGTGCTTCAATGTTTTCTCATGCTAAAACAGCTAAGAACTAAGAAAGCAAACTACACATACATTTGTGTCTATTACCATATAATTACAGGGTGGTGTGTTTGGGAGAGATTGGACGGAGATGAAGTTTACTACATTACCAGAGGAGTTTATATTACCGTCATGAAGATCAGAGGTAGGAAGGAGACTGCAGGTACAAAAACAGTAGTAGCAGCAACCAGACAGAGGTGGCCTCTAGTCTGCTGGTAGAAGAGACAGAGCAGATCACACCACTCCAGGAAGCCAGGGACACTTCTGACACCTCCAGGTCTCTATTTCTCCTGTTCTAAAGGTGATCAGTGCTGTAGAAGGAGAAACTATGTTTGACTGATTGATTGATCGATCGATTGATTGATGTGTCTATGAGTTGGATTTAAAGTCTAAGTGTTCATGCTAGCTTGTGCAAGATCAGTACACCAAAAAGCCAGGAATGAAAGGGAAAGATTGGGAAGACAGTCAATGAGTGCATGCAGTCAGGCACCCTAGGCGGCCTGTTTTTTGGGGCGGTGCTGGGCCACCCTCCACACACTGGCAGATGTCTGGTGATTAGATGGGCACTGGAACCTCCTGGAGAGGTCTCCTGGAAAGGTATGTCACCCTGGGAAAGGGGGCTCCCCTACCGCTCTCCCTCCCAATCTGGAGTCAAACCTGTTTCCAGCCAAAGCAGCAGCATCGACACCTGCAGACCTCTAGGTCAGGCAGAGGAGGAAAGAGAAAGGAGGGGAGGGGAGGTGCCACCTCCCTCCCCCACCTCCAAGACTGGGGATGAGCCCAGCCCAGCTGACCCTCTGAGGAGGAAGGGAAGGAGGAAGGAGAGAGAGAGAGAGAGAAGCAAAGGGCGCTTACCACCCCAGGAATGCTGGCATGTCTCTGAGCAGCTGCACACCTAGAGCCCAATCACCCAATGCCAATTGAGCAGTTTTTATTTGGTATTTTCTATAGGTCCTCCCTCCCCTGAGAGGGGCGGCAAACTCAGGGACCATGACCAGGCAGCAAAAGCTCTAGCTATGCCACTGAGAAAACAAAAATAATGCCCACAGATGATTTACATAACCTCAAAGTAGATAAAGACATTGAAAATAGTTCAAGATTTTCCATATCTTGGCTTAATCATTAATCAAAATGGAGACCTGCAGCCAAGGAGAAGGCAAGGACTTAGAAGGGCCACTGTGAAGGAGCCAGACAAGATTCTGAAGTGGTAAGGCATACCATTGGATGCTAAAGTAGGATTGTCCATGCTATCACATTTCTAGTTTCTATACATGACTGTGAAAGCTGGACATGAAGAAAACTGACAGCAAGAGAATAAACTCATTTGAAATGTGGTTCTGGGTGAGAGTTCCAGAGATACCATGGACTGCCAAACAAAGAAACAAATGAACAAATAAACAGGTACTGAAGAAAATTAATTGTTACTAGAAGCCAAAATGACTGAACTAAAGCTATTGTATTTTCACCATATCATGAGGCGACATTGTTCATTAGAAAAAAAATGATAATGCTTAATAAGGTGGAATGCATAAGGAAAGCAGAAAACCACATTACAGGTGGATTGATTCAGTCAAGGAAGTTGCAATCCTAACTTTGCAACACCTTAGCAGGAAAGGTAATAGTGGAGAAGACTGATTCATAGAGTCACTATAAATCAAAGCTACTTAACAGCAATTAGCAAAAACAACAAATTTCCAGGGAATTACTATACCAGTAGCCTGCTCCTGTGCCTTAGGAGGCAACACTAAGTTATCTTGCTGTGAATAGAGGCAGAAAAGCCTGAATGGCCATACAGTTTGTCAGGAAGAAAGACTGCTGATTCCATGGTAAGCATCAGCACTTGGTCTCCAACTGAAAGGGTCTTAGTTAGGCAGGCAACTCTGGAAGTGCTGGGGAAAGTATAGAGACATGCAGAGATGTATGGAGCCACGCAATGGAAGTTTCTGATGCCAGCCCAGATAATTAAATGCCTTAAGGAGAACTGGGAATCCTCAGAGGGATCTCATCATTTGGACTGCTCATAAAGCACTGTCTTACAATCTCCTGTTTTCTTATGGTGCATCACAAACTGTGTCAGCTCTTGAAATGCTGGCAGAATAAAGCAAACTGTGTTAGCTCTTGAAATGCTGGTAGAATAAAGCAAAAGCCCTAAAGTAAGATGTGCCAGTCATCATCATCATCCTCACCTCCATTTGTAAAACTTTAACAGACTCAGATGACTGATCCTTTGTGCTTGCCAACCTGATTCAAGCAATAAGAAGCATCAAAAGACTGATGTTATGTCTCCACGCTTCTCTCCCAGCTCACCTCTGCCAAGAATTGCTGCCTGCCTGATCCCCTCTATCCACCATATGCCTTTGTTTTGTTTTGTTGCAATGCAGTTCTTCAACTGTTGGGAGTGCTGTAATTGCTCTAAGAAGCTACCCCATTACTATCAAAATAATGTCAGGACAAAAGCAGCATGAATTTTAAAAAACAGCAGATTCTTGGTAGAGACACACATCCTCTTAAGCTTATCTGTCTAAAACTGGACTGGGTTAATCCTGTCTTCAGAGTATACTAAGTCTCCAAATTATGCACAGATGTGTTTAAAAAAAAGTTGTAGACTTTTTTGTTTCCCAGCACAACTCTCTGGGATAATGGGCAATATGATTTCCAAATCTCAGTATGAATTCAGGATCCATACTGGTTCTAAGTTGATCCAGGCTCAGCTGGGCCTAGATCTTAGTTCTGAATCAGGTTTCAAACTGAATGGGAAGGATATGCACAGCTCTTCTTGTAATATGTGTCCCTCTCTTTCCTTCTCCATTGCCATTGTCATTTCCTTCATTTTCTATATCAGGTTTCCCATTTTTGTGGAGACTCTCTACATAATTTTGAAATGCATTTTCTAGAGTTCCAAACTGTGTGGCTAGAGAGAGGTTCTCAGGGAGTTGTCCCCCATATTCAGAAGACAATGAAGTGGGTGGGCTTTATGCTGCCCCTCCTCATGTGGTTATTACACACAATTTTGAACATCTAAAGAAATTTACTGTGTTACTTGATCAAAGATGGTTAATACTAATTTCATAGCCCTAATTTGAAGACACTTAGCAAACAAGAAAAGAAATAATATTCACAAACTCATTATCTTTGACTGTAACCAGGGAAATTGAGAGAGGTGAATATAACATGAAATTTACACATTGTCACTTTTGTACTGATCTCCAGTGTTTTGAAGGCATGTATTTTATTTCCCTATCTGAAAATGTATTCACATTAAAACAGTACTGGACAAAAACCTCTCTTTTCATTGACCCCAGGATTTTATCTCTCCCAGTAGAGAGCTAACCCTTCTGCTAATTTAATTCTTCTTTTCTTTAACTTCTAGGAAAACAATGTCCCATCTGACCCAAAGTATGTGCATAAACGTGGGAAGAATATGAGACGCCTGTCACCTACTCTGGAAAGGTCTTTGAACTGCTAGAGGCATGATGATTAAATCTGACAAAAATCATGAACAAATGGATTTTTTTCTTTTATAGTTGTAAAGTAATATTCTTTTTTTAAAAAAACTGGGATAAGTGGCAAAATAGCTGGCTACATATCAGATGACAGAAGTCGATGTCCTTTATGAAAGCCAGTCTTGGGAATGTCTCCCCAAACACCACCGTTTTGTATTTTAACAAGCAAAGAGCAAGCAGCAGTGACTAAATGACAGTTACTTTCTCTTCAGCTGATTTTATGTATTTCCCTTAGGCTCATTTATATCAGGAGTGAGGAGGTGTGGTGGGTTTAGGGGTCACTTTCCTGCCCAGCACCACAGATGGCTGCTGCTGCTGCTGATGATGATCAAACAAAACCATCTATCTGTCTATCTACCAACACAACTTAATAAATTAGCAAAACATTTTGTCTTCTGCCCTCTTCAACAACTGAAAACAAAATTAAACACCTCCAATTGACACAGTAGGACACTCTGTTGCCAGAGGTGTAGCCACTGGGAGGGAAAGGGGTGACAAATTAGGGCATTGTTTCACCAAACGAAATTTTCCATCAGTCTTCAAATTTTCACATATCAGAGAGTGAAATACTGAAAATTGTTTATACCTGGAACTCTTAAATTTGCTGCAGTTACATTCCCTCAGAAACTTTGCTGTTTCTAAATGTTCAACTAAAGTCTTAATTTACTGGAACATTTGGGACTGAAGGAAAATTTTGTTTGGGAAATAGTATTCTTATTTTGACTTACTGTTACTACATCCCTGTCTATTGCTAGCATTATTTTAGATGATGTTGCTTTAGCTGAGACCATGAATTAAAATGCCATGTCACTTGTTGATCATGCTTTCTGGTCAGCATTGCAGACTTATGACTCTTGAAGTGTATTGGCAGGTTGTTTTGTCCATTTACTAAAGATGGCATCCTCTACCTTTACTTTCAACCACGTGGCAGCTGACGTTTTTTTTTTAATATAGGAGATCCTGCTGCACTGTGTTCCTAAAAGTTAGTGTCTTCTTAAGATATGAACAGGTAATGCAATACTTGGAATCAAAGGGGTTTGATCCAGGATTGCTAACTGGTGTTTTTAGTACAGCTTTTACCAGCAGTCTCCATAGATTAGGTGGCTAATGGAAAACTATAATGGGAGGCTTGCTGATGGCTCTAGTTTCTTGACTCTGTTAAATATGTTAAACAATGCATGGGTAGGGAACCAGAAACACATCTCTCCCCAACTTCCTGGCTTTCAATGCAGCTTACACTCGCATTTGGGGGGACACTTTCAATTGAGAATTTACCCAGATTGGCAATTTGTATATTGATGGAAGAAAGATTTTTAGATGTTCCCTATTCTTACTTATCTTTTAGTACAAACATTATGGTGCCTGTAAATACATCACTGGGAATATCTTACAGAGATATCCAAGCCTTCTGTTCTGATGAAATCTTTTTTATATTGACCTTTTTTCCAAGAAACTGTGGCACATCATACACAAGATTCATATTGTAGACCATTCTGGGAAGAATAGGCCATGCACACTGTTCCCAAGCGACTCTGACCAAACCTTTGGTCACTACGAAAACTCTAAAAGTTTGCTTTGGAATGCACCTAATGGTCACCTATACCTGCCAATTTTAGGGGAAGATCTGTAATAGGAAATAAACTGTCATTTAGGGAAAATTGTCTGCTATACTGAACTTCTGGCTCTTTGTGAGGTTTGTCTGTCATACTGAACCTCTGCAAGCATCCCAAGGTAGATCAGGGTTATTGAGTATATGATTTGAACATTACTGAACCATGATATCAGGTGTGGCTTTGCACCTCCATATCAGTTTTCCCACAATCTGGTGCCTTTTGGATGTGTTGGGGTACACTTTCTGTCATCCCCAACCACACAGTGCTAGGTGGAGGAAGGCTGGCTCAGATGATCCTGCCTAATGGTGAAAGGCATAAGCTTCTCTTTCTTTTCCCAGCACCTATAATCCCATCACACAGCCATATATTTAGAAGAAGAAGAAGATTAGAAACAAAACTTGGGCTTTGTGGCACAAAACTAGTTCACGTCTTGCACAGAACTTTCTGAAGGCATGCTGGATTCAGGTTTTGATAGCTCACATTCCTGAACAGTTGGTGGGACTAATGGATACATACAGGGTCATGATTCAGTTTCATCTGAAGACAAAGGCCAGGATAATGCAAGTGGAAAGAGAAGAATTGTAGAAATAAAATGGCGATGGGTGCCATGTCCAGGATGAGATAGCATGGAGCGATGAGCAACCAGGTGTTGGGCTGGGAGCAATTTTTATTCTCAAATTCCCAAAATCAGATTCAGGGGGTGTTTGGTTCTCTGGGGAGATGAATTAATCAACTGTGTTTGTGGATGGCTTGGCGTCACTTGAGGGTGAAAAATCATCCAAAAATTTGTCCTGGAAATCTTTTAAAAATGGGAAATTTGGGGAGCTTTTTTGGCGGGGGAGGGGTCAGAATGGCTTTTGGTGATGCAGAAGTTGGGTTCAGGTATTGCACATGGCTCATGAGCTGAAATGTCCCATCCTGGGCATAGATAGTCATTTCAGAAGACCTGCTTGAAATCTGGGCAGGGGGGGGGGGCTTTCTCTTCCATTTCCTGCTGCTGTTGTACACTTCTGTAAAAAGTGCCTTAATCTGCCATAACTGAATAAATACTGGCATGGATGACAGAGAGGATCCTGGCCACTGAACTGTGATCAGTACCTGCAGACTAACTGTGAACATCCCCCTTTTTGTTTTTAAAGATCATTTGCCCCATCTAAATTAAAAAAAAGAATAAGAAGTAGTCAACGTGTTGTGATGTTATACACTGAGAGCAAGATGCAGGTGGTGATGCTAAATTTAGTTTCTCACTGTGACTTGTGGGAATTTCTTGCAGATGGCAGTCATCTCATCTGCACTGGCAAAGTTAAAAGCAATGTAATTTCATTACTTGCATTGAGCTTCTTGTTTGTGGCGTATGGTGCAGAGCATTGACATTCCAGAAAGACACATTAAACTGTTTATTCGATGTCATTCAGATAATGAAGTAGCTTCAACTCTGGCTTATGAACAACATAAGAAATATTTTGGTTCACTGATTTCTGAGCTATATGTTAGGTTGCAGTTTCTAGCACTATGTTACCAACCTTCTTAGTGGATGATGGGATTATCCTCTCAGTCGAGGCTGTTTTGTGTTAATAGTTTTTAGTCTATAAGCCCCAAATTCTTCCTTTTGCCCAAATTGTGTGAAGGAGATGACATCTCAATGCCAAACAGGGACAAAATCAATTTGCTTCATTAGTATGCCCATTTAAAAATAGACAGCAAATGTGTACAGTTGCTTGCCACAAAAATAAAACCACAGAGAACCAGTACAGATCAGAATTGGATTTGAGGAAAGGAGGAAATCCACAGAAATGTATTTGAGAGATATCCCCCTGCCTCCAGTGCCATGACCACCTCTGTAACATCTGTGAAAGGAGAGAAAGAAATTTGAAGGAATACATCTTTCCCCAGTGGGTTTGCCCATTTGCCTTTATTATAATGGCATAATACCTAATAGTACTTACAGGTGAAGTGGAACTATGAATTACTCCCAGGAAAGAGCATAACAAGCTTGACCAGTCATCTAATGGTCACTGCAGATTATCTATGTTTCTTATAATATGTATTTTGGGGGTGGGAAGCGTTAGCAAGGAGAGCTGAAAGGGCAATTTGCTAGATAAGATAGCTCTTTATAAAACTCATAGAAGCAAATTACCAAAATTCTGAACACAAAGACATCTCCATTCTCCTATAACTACACTGGTATAGGTGATGGTGGAAGGAAAAGGGCTATTACCCCAACAGCTGTGAAGGAAGTCACTGAAGAAATAGTCTGCTCACAACTAGCACAGTGTGGTCTTCCTTGTCTTCCCACCACTGTGTGATCCTGGAAAAATTACAACTGTTTGCAGGCTTTGTATTTGTTGTTTTCCTTCTGTGAACCAAAGAAGCCCCTCCCTTATACTCCCTTCCAGTAGGCTACCTCTGTCTTATTATCATATTTGTGCGTAGCTTGAATTCCATTCCACATGATGCTATTGTAAACAAGAACAAGGCCTATGGACCTTCATTACTGCAGTGTACATTTTTGAATTGACTAAGTCTGTTCACAGAAGACTCGTTCTTCAAGGTGTCAGAGCTGTTTCTCTCCTTAACCCTGAAGACAATTTACGTTACTGTATTTTTTTAAAAAAAAATAGAAGGTGGGTTGACACCATTTTTAGCATACTCCATTTTCATGTAAGCAAAACGATAACTTAACATTCTGATTCAGCCTGTTTCTTTGAATTTCTCCCCAAAGGTAGCTGATGACGTTTAAAAAGGTCAGTTGTGAAAAGTTTCTTTCCCCTGCCATTAAATTGGCAAAGGCACATTGAAGTGAACCAGCTTTGTGTGAACACAACTTCAGAAGGAAGAAAGAGATATATGGTAATATATTCACGAAACTGATGAATTCTTGACACTTAAATGATGGAAGCTGCAAAGTGATTTAAATTGTCACTTTGCACTTGGAACCCTTTCAGAAAGAAGCTGGCAGGATGAAATTTCTCAAAAAGAAACTTCAGCCATTCACCTTCAAGATACATTTTAGGGGGAAAAAAGTCACTTTTTGTAGAGGGAGGGGCAGCAGAAACTTTTGGTGGTATCAGTCATTTTTGAAAAAAAAAATGCAAACAAGCCCTTTACTCTTAAGTAAAGTATTCCTTTGTTTGGCATGGGAGGTCGATAACCAAGATCCACAGCAATAGATATATTGCAATCAGCTACTACAAGGATAGAAAACTTGGCCTATGACCTCCCCCCGCCATTGTAATTAAAACATTTTTAGGTGTATTCACTTTGGCTTAATTGTCCTCCTTCTAAGTGAGAGTGATTTTCCTGTAATTTTCTGACAAAGACAGACATAAGGCAAAATTATGCAATCAGCTGCCTAAATCCATCTCAATATTAGAGTACACCACTGAATCAATAGAAACTTGGTAAGTACACAGTTATTTAAGTTCTCTAGGTTTGATATGTGTACCTAGTTGACACTAACAACTGGATTTAGGCTTCTGTTTTTAATCACAAAGGAGGTTACATTCACAAAACCACCAAACACACACACACACACACACACACAATTTTTTAATCTCAGATTCTTTTGTGCTAGTTGGCCTTTAGTCTTTGTTCAAATGAATCAAATATAAATATGCTAGAATATTAAATGGGATAGCAGTGTCAGTCTGGTGGAGAGGAATCCAGTAGCACCTTTGAGACTAAGTAGAAAGAGAAAGGTTGTAATTCCGCATTACAGTCCATGTTGTATACCTAAGCATTGAATGCTCAAAGTCCTGGAACTAGGACTTTGATCATTCAGAGTTTCAGATTCTTCCACAATCAATTTTGTGTGTGTACGTATGTTTGTGTGTGTGTTTCGCTTAAATTCCAAGTTCATTCCTGGTGAAGAAATAAGAAGAGATTTGTGAATTTTGGCAAATTCTTATTAAAAAACATAAATTAAACAAAATCTTCACTCATGCCTACTTTCCACTTTACTAGCAATGGCTAAGTGACCAGCCTATGTATGATGATATTAAACCACACCCATTGGCTTCCATTTTGTTTCTGAGTACAATGCAATAAAAAAAAAAGCTGATTTTTGCACCTTAAACCTAGAAAAGATTTGGGACCAGGAGACCCACCCAGTAGATTAGCAGAAAGGATTAGTCAGGTGATTACTGGAGAAAAGGCATGTTCTGAGGTTACATCGCAGTTCCACAGGGCATACATGTAACCCTTTTGCTCTTATCCTTTAGGTGCCAGACAAAGCCTATCCTTTCAGCCTAATTGCTGGAAAATTTTGTTGGTTCTTATGGCACCATGTTCACTGCTTTTACTGATTGCACACTGCATCTGAAACATTTTTGAAAAATAAATAGATAAATAAAAATAGCAATTCTGACTATCTCAAGCTGTTTTGTTACTGTTGTTATTTATGTAACAACAATCTGGCACAATGATGCTACTGTGGGTGGCAGTGAGATGACAGTGTGGTAGCAGGAATATAATGACCAAAGGCACTTCAGTGAAGGGTGACAGCTTAGGAAGTTGTCTCCTATGTCAGCAAGGCAGCTTTCCGTGACAATGGAAATGGTCTTCATACCCTCCAACATTTCACAGATGAGAGCCAGAACACATGTGGTGGCCAAGCAATATTGGAATGTGGTCAAGATGGCAGAACAGGAAGAGGAAAAACAAATAAGCTAGGAAAGACTGAAGCACTTTTCCTTTGCTTCAGGGAAGGGCAAGATTTTTTTTCCTCCTCTCCACACACCTCTGCTGAGTTAACTACTTTTGCACATTGAATTGAAGCAATTGTAAGTATTGAAGTATGCTGAGGACAAAGGGGAGAAAGTGAGAGGAAGAAAGAGAAACTGGGACATTTTAAATACAGCTGAAAATTGGGGTGACAGAGGATTAATTAGGACTAAGTATGCTTATGCGGGACAGTGGAAGGGTATGGGATTTGTCTTCAATCGTCTTGCTACCAGTGGACAGCATTCCAAAAAGTACCTTACACCTGTATAAGGAAGCCTTACAATGGAACATATCACCAACAACGTTCTGGCTCAAATAAATAAATGCTGTAAAATAAATAAATACACTGCATAGCTTTCCCCCTCCAAAAAAATAATCAAGGAACATTAGAATCATGGTAACATTGATACCCTTCCTCTTTACCTTTCAATGTGGAAATTTAGTTGCTCTTTTGCTCCAGGTACTATAGATACTGAAGTTCAGTTATATTCTCACTGGTATGTCAAGCCATTAGATTTTCTTGAGTGGAAGAGGCAGAGAAAAAGGAGTAAAGTTTTTCATAGTATTTTGGTGAAGGGGAAAGGCTAGCATAGTTTTAATTGCCCTCCCACTGAGCTGATATTCAGAGCACTGTTGTGGAAATGGAGCTAGCGTTTTCCAGCTGGCCTTCAACACTGATTCTGTTTCATCCACCTTCCTTTTAATAAACCTGAAAGACTTTATTTTTTTAAGCTTCACAAAAGAGAAGCTATACTAAAGTTTTGAAAGAAGTCTAGCAAAATACCCCAGTGAGATGGTATAGGTACAGTGCTAGGGTTCCTCTCAGATTCAACCTGTTAAAAACACAACACAAGATGGGCGGTTCTACTTCAGGCAAATGTAGAGAGAAATGTAAAATGAAGCTAAACGTCCTTTGAATAAGGATATTTTTCTAAACGCAGAATAGAGTTGTGGATGTCTTTTACTTAGTGGTTAGTACATGAGTGGACAATTGTTTTAGATGTGTGGAAGGCACATACCACTCTCTGGATCTTACTTCCTTGCTTCATCCCAACCCCAAATTTGAATTTACAGTTCACTTACTGGTTTAAAAATGCCTTCTATGGGGCCTACAACAACCCATGGACACACAAAACATGGCAACAGTATCTCCATGGCGCTAGGGAGCATGTAGGGAACATTTTGGGTTAAAAAAAATCCAAAGAAAATTGTTTGATTGTGGGACCCTTTGAGGATTCAGAAACAGCCTTGTGAGGCTCTAGGCCCAATTTACCCAGACCTGGATTACTGGATCAGATCTGTACATTACTGTGTGAATTTTGATAAAACTGCATTTCTGAAATGTCTGATGCTTCCCATTGCACATTTTAAAACAGTTTTATCACCTTCTTTCCAGAGGGAAGAATCTGTGTCTGTAATTGCAGCACTGAAGACAGAAATTTATTATAGAAAAGTAGGACATGTTGAATCCTTCTCTGTCCCACAGCTGTTAAAAAAGCAGAGGATCCTATCCAGAGGTGACAAATCTGTTGACTTATTTTATATTACTTATGCTGCTAGCTTTGAAACACTTCACTGATTTAAATTAGGATAATAAACCTTGTGAACTGGAAGAGCTTCTTTGAAAAATAAATAAGCATCTTATTCTAGTGAAATGGACAAATACATAAATCTCTGTTGCACAAACAAAAACCGCTACACACACGTTCTGGAAACCCCATTAAACATCCTTCATATATCAAAAGATCTGAGAAAAAAACCAACATATAGAGTATACATCTGTATTACTACAACTATAGAGAACTGCACCTTTCTACAGCATTCCCTATGACCTGTTGCAGCCTTTATCACCAAAGACCCTATAAAACAATTGCAGTTTGTTCTTTCTTAAAATGACAATATTTTATCAATGCTTTGTTAGAAGGTCTAACCTGTCCATTTTAGAACAGAGAAAACAACTGGTGGAAACCGCCTTTCTGGGCATTCTTTCTCTTTGTCAAAATCAAATCACGCTGGAGTCAGTCAGAAAACAGCATACCAAATATGCTGACAGGAAGGTTTGGAGAGGGATTTTGGTAAAACAAAATCACAAACATGGAGCTCACCTCTTTAAGCCTGGAAACTCTGATTTTTGATTGATATTCCGTGAACCACTCCATCTGCAGTGGAAAGAAAGGTATACTCTTGAAAGTAGTGATGTATTTAAGTTTTTTACTACTCAGTCTCAAGCCAAGTGTCAAATCTCTACCTTCAAGTCTTAAGTCCTTGAAGACAATTTCAAGTAAAGTCTACATCTGTGAGCCTACTTTATAACCCAACTTATAATCCTGAATTTCTGGACAGAGTCAGTTTTAACAATTTAAGCAAAGTTGGCCCTCCACATTTGTGATTTTGCCATCTGCAGCTTCAGAAGTGGGGAACAGGATCTTTCTTATTCCCTCTTCCCAAAGCTGGAGGCTTTTGTGCCAATGGGCATAAAAGCATCTACAGCTTCAGAAGTGGGGAATAAGATCCTTCTTACTTCCCATTTCCAAAGCTGGAAAATTTTTCAGAAGTGGTGAATAAAGATCCTTCCATTACTGAAGCTTGAAAAGCTTTAGAAGAAAAGATCCTTCCTCCTAAAGCCCATTGCCTAATACACTTGTTGTTACTCGCTGAGAAATACGCCCTGCACTTCGGTGTGTGTGTGTGGAATCTTGTCTTTTGCTCTTAGGAAACATTTTAGAAGGCTCCTCCAATATGCATCAGGGACAGGCTGCTGAGCAGACCTCATGCCTACCTCAAACCCATTCCTAACCCGTTTCCTGTTTGTCTCTAAGAAATGAGCCCACGCTTTGGGCTTGAGAAAGATTGTCATGTGATCAGTAGGCAAAAAGAGATGAAAGCTTTGTTCAGAGTTCTAAGGTTTCTGGATGAATGTGCTATGTTACTGAACCAAGGGCAGCAAGTCAGTCACTAAAAATATACATGTCTCAAGTTGTGTCAGTAGATCATTTATCGCCATGTCGAGACATAGTCGAGTCACTGAAGCAACTTCAGTCCGACTTGAGACTGAGTTAATCGACTCAAGTTGAGATCACTGCTTGAAAATATCCACCTTTGCAGGTGCAGAAATATTTGCTGCCCTTTTCCCCACCCACCTTTTTCTCCACTTTTAGTGTTTCATTACGAATAACAATTAAATGGTGGTTTTCTGAAGGCATACAATAAGCACATTCTGGGAGGCTTTGGATGGACCAAGTCCCTGACCCTTTCTTAGAATTCCTAGAATTATGGAACAGAGAGTAGAATCATAGAATCATGGGGTTGGAAGAGACCCCAGGGGCCATGAAGTCCAACCCCCTGCTATACAGGAACACCTATCAAAGCATTCCCAACAGATGGCCATCCAGTCTCTGCTTAAAAACCTCCAAAGAAAGAGGCTCTACCACACTCTGAGGCAGCATATTCCACTGCCGGACAGCTCTGACCATCAGGAAGTTCTTCCTGAGGTTCAGGTGGAATCTCCTTTCCTGCAGCTTGAATACATTGCTTATTGTCCTAGTCTCTGGAGCAGCAGAAAACAAGCCCGCTCCCTTCACGACATGCCATCCCTTCAAATATTTAAACATGGCTATCATGTCCCCTCTTAACCTTCTCTTCTGCAGACTAAATATACCCAGCTCCCTAAGCTGTTCCTCATAAGGCATGGGTTCCAGACCCTTCACTATTTTGGTAGCCCTCCACTGGACACGCTCCAGCTAACCAATGCAGAATAGAGTGGTACCATTACCTACCTCAATCTAGACACCATACTCCTATTGATGTAACCAAGAATCGTGTTGGCATTCTTGGCTGCCTCATCACACTGCTGTCTCATGTTCAGCTTGTGATCTACGAAGACTCCTAAATCCAGCCACACATCCCCCGTCCTGTATTTGCTATCCAGCCACACATCCCCCATCCTATATTTGTGCATTCCATTTTTTCTGCCTAAGTGTAGGACTTTACATTTCTCTCTGTTGAAATTCATTTTGTTAGCATTGGCTCAGCTCTCCAATCTGTCAAGGTCATTTTGAATTTTGATCCTGTCCTCTGGTGTATTAGCAACCCCTCCCAGTTCGGTGTCATCTGCAACTTTGATCAGCATGCCCTCCACTCCTTTGTCCAAGTCATTGATGAAGATTTTGAATAGCACTGGGCCCAAGACAGAACCCTGTGGCACTCCACTAGTCACTTCTCTCCAGGATGAAAAGCAGCCATTGATGAGCACCCTTTGGGTTCAGTCAATCAACCAATTACCAATCCACCTAATAGCAGCCCTGTCCAGCCTGCATTTTACTAGCTTCTTTGCAAGAACGTCATGGGGAACTTTGTCAAAGGCCTTACTGAAGTCAAGATATGCCACGTCTCCAGCATTCCCTTCATCTATCAAGCCTGTAACCCTATCATAAAAGGAGATAAGATTAGTCTGGCATGACTTATTTCTGAGAAATCCATGTTGATGTTTAGTGATTATGGCATTGTTTTCTAAGTAATTACAAACTGACTGTTTAATGAGCTGCTCTAGGATCTTTCCTGGTATTGATGTCAGGCTGACTGGGCGATAATTATTTGGGTCTTCTTTTTTCCCCCTTCTTGAAGATGGGGACGATATTTGCCCTCCTCCAGTCTGCTGGGACTTCTCCTGTTCTCCAAGAGTTCTTTAAGATTATTACAAGTGGTTCAGAAATGACTTCTGCCAGTTCTTTTAATATCCTTGGATGTAATTCATCTGGCCTTGGAGACTTGAATTCATCTAGTTTAGCCAAATATTCCTGTACTACTTATTCTGTGTTGCATTTCCCCCACTTCCTCACCTGCTCCCCATGCCCCAGGTTGAATACTTCTATCCTTTTGGGAGAAAACTGAGGCAAAGAAGGTGTTGAGTAGTTCTGCTTTCTCTCTTCCCTCTTCCCAGTTCTCCTGCCAAAAAAGTGACTGATTTGCCTGACTGTGTAGAAGTTCTTTCCTCTAAAGTACAAGTTCTCAATTTCCACAAGACTGGGGCCAATCTGGTCCTGGGGCCCTATATAGGCCACATGGAGAGCCAAGAATCCCCCCCCATTGAAACGTGAAACAATTTGAGATAAATTTGAAATAAAAATACACTTTTGGTTTTGAGAAATGGGTGTCCTTTTATGTTAAATAGTGTGGGAAGGGAGTTGCAACATATTGGAATAATAAATTATTGTTCTTGGAGATGTCCAGGAAAGACAATTTGTCTTTTGTCCTGGAAATCTAGACAAGGACAAAAATAGCCTGTAGAGAGAGTGTACACAGCCCTAGGGTCTGAAGGAGAATTTTTCCCCCAGTAGGGTCATGCTGGTGCATCAAGGATCCAATCTTATTGAAAGAAATGCACAAGCAGACTGCTGTATAGAATGAAAGCTTTGAACCAGTGGTTTGTACACCAATATGTCTGAGTGTGAGAGAGACTTCAAGGTGTCTGTTGACTTATGGGAGCTCCACTAATTTTACAGAGTTTTCTTAGGCAAGGAATAGTTGGAGGTGGATTTGCCATTTCCTTCCTCTGAAATATAGCTGGTATTTATTGGCAGTCTGCCATTTTCCATCCAAATGCTATTCAGAGATGACTCTGCTTAGCTCTAAGATATGATGGACTGTGGTACCTTTAGAGTATTTAAGCCATCATACTCTAATGAAGTTTTGAATTTGACACCTGATAGATAGCCACTACATCTGTTTGAAATGCATAGCTTAGTGAAAAATCACCCAACCACATACACAACACGTGAGGGCTTTGCAAAATTTCTGGAAACGCTCAGTTTCCAGAAATTTTGAAAACCTCTCATACATTGCACATGTGCTCAGGTAATTTTTCACCAAGCTATGCATTTCAGACATGCTTTGGTTATCTATCAGGTGTCAGACTGGCCTTCTATTGTTTACTTCTGAGTGAGCAACTCATTCTGTCAGGACGACCCTGGACTTCTCTGTTCCAGTGAAGCTTAAAATACACTGGAGCCATCTTTCACTTTCTAGCCTAGAAGTTTCTGGCAGAATTCCTTCTTAGGCATCACAAATATTATTATGTTAAAGCCTATAGCACTTTAAGCAAAAGCCAAAACAAATCTATGTTGGATTCCTTTCCCAGCAGGTCACACTTTGCCCAATTGTTTGGAGGGGAAAAACAAAACAAAAACAAACCACAAACCATACTGAATATCAGCCCCAAATGGTAAACTCATTGTTCTAAATTATTTGGAATAGTATTGAAATTAATACTGCGTTTCTCTAAAAATTATGGTGTGTTCCTTATAGTGTGAAATACTGCAGTTTTATTTGTTTTCATACAACATACCAAGAAGAGCTGCACCTATTTAATTTGGTTAGCACAAATGTGAGGGAATTCCATTTCCATTCAGTTTTGAAGAATGCATCAGCACTCACATATTTCTTCATATTTGGCTTAGAAAGAACATGGTATTGAAAAAAAAGAAGGTGAGAGAAAGCAACTCTGACAGATTTTTCTCATCATTATTCAGGGGAGAAAAAAATGTTTCTTCACAGAGTGCAGAATTAAATTATGGATGCCAATGCTGCTGTTCCTGCACCACATGAAGCCTGCTGCCAGCTGCTATATCTGAACAAGGTCAATGTTACTACATCCATTGGTGTGGATGAGCGAACAACACCAGAACTGGGTCTCTGAACTGGAGCGCTCATCCTATTCCTGATCCGGATCCCTGTCACTCATTTCTCTGCTTTCCTTCAAACTACCTCATTGTGAAGTTGTGAACAAGCAAAGGTTAGAAAGGGTTCATTTTATTTTATTATATTTTTTAAGAAAAATTGGCAACAAGTCCCTTGCAGAGATCAATTGTTTTCTAGAACTTTTTTTTTGAATATTTTAAGAATGCTTTGTTTTCTGTGATATCAAAGACATTTCAAATGATGACAAGAAGGAGTCTGAAGGCTAGCTCTTTTCTGCATTCATTTTGCTCGGCAAAATGTTGCTCAATAGATAGTTATAAATAATTCCACACTATTGCAATTAATGTTTGCTACAGTGCCTGCATTTATGAAATTGCAATATTCATCACAAAGATGTAGGCAGCCATCTCTTCTATGAGTAGAAGAGATCATAAACTTTACAAAGCAGTACTCTTTTTGTGTATCCTGATGTAACAGCTTTTGGGTTGGTGAGCATCATATTTTATTTTGTGTTATTATGAATCATTGCCCCAGTTCCACAAATAGTAGAATGTACCCTTCTTGTTCTCGCATTTCCAACACTTGTCATTGCATGTTTTATACATCTTTGCAAGTCTATCAGGAGGTAGGTACCATCACAGATGCATTTTATAAATATTTTCTTTTATATTCTGGTTTGCTGTGAACTTTAGTCTTTTGTTTCAGGTGTCCTCCCAATTTTCCAGCTCAGTTGGGTGGCCTACATTGTGAGCCCTTTGCATCATGGATTCTTTAACAATCTCATCTTTAGCATCCCATCTCAGTAGGGCTTCATACATTTTTGAAATAATCTGTGATCTTTTTCAAAAATCATTTTATCAAATTCTGATTTCTCTATTTGAAATTCATTTAGTCTCTCTTTGATTTTCCACTTTTCTCTTAACTGTCTATATAGTAACCAGTGGCAAGCAATACCATCATCTCTAAGTTCATCTTGGGTCTTTATTTCTGGGATAGTTCCTGGGAATTTTGTCAAATCTCAGAAAAGATTTATTCTGAGAAAGGTTACCACTGCCTTCCTCTTAGGCTGAGAGAGTACCTAGTGGATTTCCATGACTGAGTTGGGACTTGAACCCTGTTCTTCCAGAATCAGTGCAGCACTAAAACCACTAGAGTACAATTGTGAGAAATCCTAATTAAGTCTAAAGGCCTTTCCAGACTATGCTGTTATAGCACTATTATTCCACTTTCAACATCCTGTGGAATTCTGGGGTTTGCAGTTTACTGAGACCAAAGAGCTCTCTGACTGATGATTCTAAATGCCCCACCCTAAACTGCAAATCCCAGGATTCCATAGGATGTTGAAAGTGGTATAACAGCACTACAACAGTGTAATGTGGAAAGGCCCTAAGACTCAACAGACTTGTCGTGGTCCACACTTTTGGAATTGCCTAGAGACCATATTCAATTTGTACTTCAGAATTTTGTCTAATGTCTGCACATTTTATTTTATTTTATTTTATTTTATTTTTATTTTATTGATATCCTACCTTTTCCCTATCATGGAACCCAAAGTGGCTCATAACTCTTTGCAAATATGTATATGTATTTGGAAATGTGTTTACACTGTTTTTAATTCTCACATACATTTAAAATATGTGTGTTTCAAACACATGCACATAAGGGCACATACCAAATCTTTGCAAACACTGCCTAAACATGCCTCAGTTAAGAAATGAATGCATTAAAACAATGGGTGTAATTTTAATTAGCTAATTAATTTATTAAATATCCTGACTTTCTCCCAACATAGAACCCAAGGCTGTGTACAACATTTTAAAAGCACAATGCAGTTTAAAACACATGAGCAGCCGTGCATACATCTTAAAAAAAAATAAAGAAAGGGGAAGATCTTGTCCAAGAAAACAAAGCAAAAGAAAGAGACCAACTGAACTGTGCATGGACTGCACATGGAAATAGCAAAGAAAGGAGTCTGCAGGTGTTCACTTTTTAGAGTTGCATATTGCTAATTGCAGGTGCGTATTGGAAAAGATCAAGAATGAGATATGTTGAGAGGGTGGGTTTAATAATCCCCTTCTCAACTCTGCAGTTAAGATATAGGGGAAAAAGGCTTAAATTGGTCCCAGTGGGATTTCTTTCCCCAAAACCAAACTGCAGGGTGGAGGTCATTTTGTCTGGATTGCAATAGAAGAAGAAAGTTGTGCTTTTTTCTTTCTCTACATGCTTTGGTCTGAATAGGAATTAAGCCACTCTCTTATAATTAAATAAATAAAAGTAGATAACTTGATTCCAAAAACATAATTACTATTCCATTTTATTGGAACAAGTTTATAATTAATACAGAACACAGTTGACCCCACCACCACTGAGAATGAGAATAAGACAACAAAATAGGGTTTACATTTATTTAAATGAAACCAGTCTACAGAGTGGAAAGCAGCTAGGAAAGGGACCACTGAGGGATCAGTGGTCATCTGTCATGGGTAATTTAAAGCAAAACTTCTTCAGTTCAAATGTGTATATGAGGAAATGTCTCATCAAGTTTGGATCAGTCAGCTTTCCAAACTGAGTACACAGAGGGGAGGGCCTAACAGAGTTGACTTGATGTCTTTATCTATCAGTCCCCAAGGAGATGCCCTCAACAGAAGGACAATTGTGAAGACAACCCCAAATGGTTTTTTTCTGTAGGTGCTACCTCAAAGAAGCTTACCAGGAAGCCTGAGTTTCCATACCCACCTTGCTCTATGCTGTGCTGCTGCAAGTGGAAGCCAACTATGCTTGGCTGCTTTTTGCCTGTCTGCCAACCCAAAGGTCATACAGGACCCACTACAGATTGGGCAGAAATATAATAAATCACACTGAGTTAATTTGCAAATTCATTTGGAGTGGAGAACAATTATATAGTACTCAATTAACTGGCAATGAATCAATTAATTTATAACAGTGAGTTCGAAGAACTAACTGGGAATGCAGAAGTTTCTTAACTTTCATCACCAACAGTAAAAGAAGAAAAGAGAAACTAACTATCCAGTGGGGATTTGAACACACAGTTTGTGAATGACCTAGGCCCTTTCCGCACAAGGCTAGTGAATCGGTTCGTGACGTTTCTTACCGGATTTTCTGGGCTCGAAACAAGGTGGACTTTCTCTCATTTCCTTCCACACAGCTACTGCATATGTTCCATTCTGATTCGGAGGAGTGCAAGTTCATGAATCCACACTGCCTCCACTGTGGCCACTCCCTCTACTCCCCTCACCCCATCCTATCAGCTGTGATTGCCCCCCCTTTTTTGCATGGTTTAGTATATCATTGCGTATGTGCATATGTGCGTACATGTGTAAGTCCATACTACCCCCTGGCCCCTCCCATGAGCCCTCCCCTGACCACCAATTTGAATTGGTGCGAATGTACATGTCTGCATCACTGTGAAAGTACGATTTGGATTGATCTGGAATATTGGAAAACTGATTTCTTCCGGTTTTCAAATAGCGTGCTTTGCCACCACTTGGGGGTGCATTTAGTTGGAATTATGTGCAGAACGAAGGTAAATAAACCAAACCTAGTCCTCTCCAATGTGCAGAAGACCTCCGTGGCAAGATGCATTGCCCTGCCTTGATAACCGCATGCAGAAAGGGCCCTAGTGTTCTTTGCACTACTTAATGGATTGAGCAAACACTGGTTGCTGTAACCAAGGTGCAAAAATGAGAATGTTAATCTTGCACACTGTAGGAATACATCGGTAAAGACATGGAAATACGAAAGAAGAAAAGTAACAGAAAAGAAGGTATAATCAAAAGGAGGTATAATATTTAGCTGAGAGATACTTAACCAAACAAATGGGACAGGAAAATGAAGTAGGAGAACTAGTGGTGTCAGAACAGCACAAGACAACATCTAGGAGGGAAAAGTACTGTCAAGCTTGAAAGCAGTGGCAGTGGAGCCACATAAGACAATATTAGCCAGAAAAGCTTGTCAGAAAATGGCCCAAGTGTGTCCAAAAGAGAAACCAGAAAACTATCAGCAGTATGAGTGTAGTTGCATAAGCTGCCATTGGCAACAAGGAAAGGATTTTCCCCTCCCAAAATAGCATGAGTGGTAGTAGAGATGCAGAACTACCACTAGCTGAAAGCAGTGGTAGCAGAATGACACAGACCACCACTAATGAAGAACCTTCCAGAAACAGCACCAATGGAAGCAATATAGCACAATCAAGGCAATATGGGTAAGGGCAGATCTAAAAGTCTGGTTGGGATGGGAGGCATAAAAGAACCAGAAGGCCTGGTATGACCAGTGGGCCAGGAACACTCTTTTGAGAAAGGAGATCAAGTGATGGTCCCAGTCTAGCAAGTTGGAAACTTCTTGGGAGGAGCCCTCTACTTGAACACATGGGGACAGTGAACTATCTCATACAGTTTCCAGATCCTAATCTTAAGCCAAAAGTGAGTCATGTGAATTCACTGAAGCCCTTCTACAATAGGCCCACATACCTTCTCACACTTGCAGTTCAGGAGGATGAGGAGGAAGAGTGGCCTGAAGGTGCTTTTTATGATAGAGAGGGGGGTAGCCTGGAAAATGTCAAACCCCCTCTAAGATTCCACACTAAACATGGCAAACAGTTTTCTCAACTGACAGCCAAGTTTGCTTCTCTGTTTTCACCTATCCCATGGCTCACAACTGATCTGCAGAACAGCCACAACGGGTGTCCCCCATGCGTAGAGAAGCTATAGAGAGGGAGGTGAAAGAGATGTTGGACATGGGGAACATTTGCCCATCATGTAGTTTGTGGATGTCACCAGTTGTCCTTGTGCCCAAGAAAGGGGGAACTGTAGTTTGTTTTTGTGTAGATTACAGAAAACTGAACTCAGTGATACGCCCTGAACATTATTCCATGCCCAGAGTGGATGAACTGCTAGAGAAATTGGGATATGCTAAGTATTTATCCAGCTTAGATTTGACTAAGGGCTACTAGCAGGTTGCCCTGGCTGAAGAGTCTAAGCATTGAACAGCATTCATCACTCATATGTGCCTATTCGAGTTCAATGTATTTCCTTTCGGTCTATGCGATGCACTAGCGACTTTTCAGAGGTTAGTTCACTGTCTGTTAAGAGGTTATGGAGATTTTGCAGTTGCTTATTTGGATGACATTGCAATCTTCTCAGACTCCTGGGAGGACCACCGGAAACATCTTGAGATTATCTTCCAATATATCAGTGATGCTGGACTGACAAAACCAAAAAATGCCAATTTGCATTTGATAGAGTGACTTACCTTGGCCATGAGGTGGGTCAAGGTACCATCACTCTTCTGCAAGTGAAAGTGGAAGCTATTAATAGCTGGCCAATTCCCCATTTCAGAAAGCAGGTGCAATCCTTCCTTGGCCTGGCTGCATACTACAGAAGATTTGTGCCCAGCTACGGCCAACTGGAAGCACCTGTAACAGATCTGATAGGTTCCAAGAAGCCTAAAGCAGTGAAATGGATGGTTGAGTGCCAAGAAGCATTTGAGGCAGTGAAACAGGCTCTTATGGCAGACCCTGTGCTCATGGTACTGGACTTTAACAAGCCGTTCATTGTGGCTACAGATGCATCTGACAGATGCATTGGAGCAAGAAGGGCAGGATGGCATCGTACATCCTGGTCTGTTCCTCAGCAAGAAGCTTTCAGTGAGGGAGTCCAACTGGTCCATCCCAGAGAAGGAGTGTTATGCCATCATGTATACTCTAGACAAGCTGAGGTCATACGTATGGGGACGTCTCTTCACTCTCCAGACAGATCATGCTGCTCTTTGGTGGCTTCACAAGTTTAGGGAAATAAGAAGAAACTGCTCAGATGGAGTCTGTCCCTCCAAGACTTTGATTTTGACATTCAAAACATGGCTGGAAGTTCCAATGTTCTAGCTGATTCTTTGTCACGTAGAGACCTGGTGGGAGGTTAAGAGGGATGAGTTTTACATGTCTGTTATAGACAATATGGTTAATCTGTGCTGTTATGTGTTGCATGTATTTTAGTAATTCTGTTCTTTTTTAGGCTACAGGTTGAAATCCCAGTCAGTGTGGCTCCAGCCTTCAGCTGTTTCCAGACCGTCTGAGATTTGGGGGGCATGTGATAATGGGGTTTCCCCATTATCTAGATAACAAAGTTTAAGGGAGATAGTTCTCCCTCATGCCTACAGAAGGTTAATGGACTGCTAGAGATACGTCACATGATATAGTTGGCCAATCAGGGGGAGAGACGAGAGAAGCTTCTAGAAGCTTCAAAAAGATGAGGAGGAGACTGAGGGATAGCAGGAGAAGCAGATGAGGCCGCCTCCTGGCCCTCTTCAAAAATACCATCTAAGTCTGTGATCCCCAATGTCAGTAACTAGAATATTAGTTAGTTAGTTGTGTTAGGGTATTTCTGTTTATTTTTAGTACTATGGCTGGAATGATGTAGACTATCTGTAACTTGTAACTACTAAGTGGATCTTAGAAGAAGAAGCCCTCTTGTAAGTGGCATCTCTGTTATCTATATTGCCTGTTCTTAGACTAAACACTTTCCTGTTTCAAGAACTCTCAACTCTCCTATTTCCACGTGCCTTGGTTATATGCATATACAGGATCTCTCTTTCCCAGAGGGGTGAGGGGAGGAAAAGAATCTCTAAGCTTAGAGACTGGTGGCCTCACAGCATCCCACTGTGCTGCTCAATTGGGATTTAATGCAGTGGGTGGTGGCAGCATTAATTAATGAAATCCGGGGAATTTCTTGCTCCTATTCAAAGGTAGACGTCAGTCTCAGGGGGCTGGAAATTGGCTCAGTATGAGACAGCACAAACCAAAAACAACACATTTGCAGCAGAGTGAGCTGCAAAGAAAAAAAAAGTGACAATGAAACTGACAAAAAGAGAAATGAAACTGATGGGAGGAGTTTCCCACAGGTAACAAGGGGGAAAACCTAAAGCCACAGTGGCAAAGAGGTTAACTTTCCTCTTTGTTACTTGGAGGGAAATCGCTTTGAAAAATTCCAAGTAGATAACTATCAAAATCAACTCATGTGTGACAAGCCTGATTGCCTGGATTGTTCCAAGGTGAAAAAAGCAGCCAACTATCTTCATTCTGCATACATGGAGCAAGGGATGCTAAAGTGCTCATCTGTCTATTTAAAAGGGGAGGAGCAGTATTACTTGGAAGCAAATAGCTGAACTGTAAAGTAAGGGACAGAGTCTATAGCCTGAAGCAACAATTAGACCTTGAGTATAATCCTTTGGAATCACCACTCAAGATGTTAACAGTATTAACATTCTTTTAATTTAACATTAACATTGTTTAACATAAATTTTATCTAACTTATGTATGACTGGTTGATTCAATATTATAGTGGGTTAAGGATGCATTCTCAGAAAGCTGAAAAGGGATATCATTTTTAATTAATTTCTCTCCCACAAGGGTGATAATTTATTTTGTTTTCTCCTCACAGTGAGACTGCTTTTGAAAACTGTCCAGTTTTCAAACAGTTGGTAAATTATTTAAGCCTCCCCTTTACTTCCACCCCACAAAAAAACTCACAATTTTCCTGTACCATGGACTGGATAGGGGAGGTCAGAGAGCAGTTGAGGATCAAATGGTTATGTTCTGATAAGCAGATGCATGGTGATCCAGGTATCCTCTGGGACTATTGGAGGATCTTCAGGAGGTCCCAAAGGGTGCATTATTGTGTACCTGGCTCTCAGAACATAACTGGATTATCTTCAACCACTACGTGGACATGTTGAGGGTTTAAGAAAGTCCCCAGTGGATGAGAAGAAAAATGTGTCACAACTACATTACATTTCCTTGATCCAAAATTTTGAAGCTGCGACTTCTTGTTGGAATCTGACCTTTGGCCAGAATTCTCATTTTCTGACATTCAAAAAGCCTATTTTTGATCTCCCCAGGTCTTAAAATATCCTTTCTTAACTCTGAAATAGGTAAGTTCTTGGATGAATTCCATTTTTCTTGTTACTGAATCTCCCCCATCACAAACATATTGTGATACCAAAGTGTAACTGCTGAAACCAAGACCTAGGAGGAACAACTTAGGGGCTAGATATGTGTAGCCGGGGTATATTTAGCCATCTTTAAATATTTTAAGGGATGCCATGTAGAAGATGGAATAAGCATTGCTGCTGGTCTAGACAACTCCATCGTGCCTTGACCCAGCATCTTATGGAAGACCCTCCTTCCGTCCCTACTGCCACTATTGTGGCCTCAGAGCGAAAGAAGAGGCAGTATCTCCTGGATGGAATCCTCTCCTACACTGCCATCCCTTTTTCGTTTTATATTATGTCTTGATTAGAGTGTAAACCTGAAAGTAGGGAAAATCTTTGTTGTTCTTTTACTGTAAGATACCATGTACAGTGATGTCTCCATATAAATAAATGATCATTGTTACCACTATCACCACCACCAATGGATTCAAGAAAAGAGAGTCCACCTAAATATTAGTAAGAACTTTTTAACAGTAAGAGCTGTTCAGCAGTGGGACAGACTGTCTCAGAGAGTGGTGGACTTTCCTTTGGGTGGCTTTAAACAGAGGTTGGAAGGACATCTCTCAGGAGCACATTAGCTGTTTAATCCTGCATGGCAAGGGCTATATGGCCTTTGGAGTCCATTCCAACTGTATGATTCTATGAACACAGCATATGTTCTGACGTTGGGCCTAGAAATGAGGTGTGCATGGAGAGATTTTGCTTTACACTTAAACCAGGAGATGTTACCTCTCTAATACAGAGTTAGGCTGGAATTTTGTTACAGAATATATGAAAATAGCCAAATAAATGACCTGAATACAGAAAGGAAAAATTGCTTGCATTGACTCACTTAAACTTAGAACAGTATAACCTGAAGGTAAACAACAGAATGGAGCAGGGTGGATGCCGGAGAAGTTAAAGTTACCAGGTAAGAGAACAAAGAGGCTGCTACAGGCAGGATTTGTGGCCTAAACACAACAGGGAAATTTGACATGGTGTTGAGCAGCACAAGGGACTGAGTTAGGAAACTGAAAAAGGAGTTTAATGAAAGCACTTATACACACTTACCTATACTGAAGAAAGAGGGAACAGAAGATGGTAGATCTCAGTTCTAGGTGCAGGAATATTATCCTGTAGTGCTATCATCGAGAAGTATGTTGGTCATGACTCTCAGAATTCAAAGGCTTTTTTTTTTTTTTTTGAAAGCTTATGTTGATGATGTGAAGCAAAGCTGTATTTTCTAAGAACTCCCACTGAACCAATAGCAAAATAGGAAACATCAGTTCAGGGAAAGGAATTGAAGGAAGGTGATAGGAATAATTGGGGTTGGGGGAGAATGAAGACTACCTAACTTCTAGTCAGCCCTCTTCCTGAGAAAAATCTGTTTTAAAACTCATTTGAACAAAAAATAATAAAAAATAAATAAATAAATCTAAGGTAATGATACATGTGCAAAAGAGTAAAAGGATGGTATGCTGCAATGAACTCTATGCAAAAACACTGTGTTATAAGTTTCAACATTTGATGGCTGTTAATAACCATTGGGTTTAACAGTAGTGATGGAGGAAGTTCATGAATGTAGACATTTCCATTTCTAGAATTCCCACTGACTGCACATACATTTCTTGCACACTAATTCAACTACTGATGAATTTGATTAGGTTCAATCAGCTATGTACATGATAAATCTTGTGGCTTGTTTATCCTTAGCCTTTGCTTAGCCAGCCATCTGGGACAAAGTGAAGATTTTAGAGTCAAAGTGTTATGAGGCTTACCCACAAAATAACAGGACATCTAGGCTTTTTGGTATCAGTGGTGAGGAGAGATTGGAAGGAGGCTGGATGAAATTAATGATCCCTTCAGAGACCAGTAACTACCAATGGAAGAACTAAAGTTCAAATTATGTTATTAAGTAGGTCGACTTCATTAAAAAAAAGTAGTGCAGGGAAGGTAGATTCTGACAGACACTGAAATGACAAAGGATTAAACTTCTCTTCTTTCCATTGTTGTTGTGTGCCTTGTTTCTGATTTATGGTGACATGAAGGTGACCGTATCACAGGGTTTTCTTGGCAAGATTGTTCACTGATAGCTTGCCTTTGCCTTCCTCTGAAGCTGAGAGAATGTGACTTGCTCACAGTCACCTGCTGGATTTCCATGGCCAAGTAGGGATTTAAGCCCTAGTCTCTATAGTCCCAACACTCAGACAACTACACCACAATGGCTGGCTTTCCATGCTGAGGTCTTAAACTGGATTCTCCACCCTGGAGGCCATCTATTATTTTGAAATCCTGTTGTCTACAGCTAACTATGAGATTTAATGTCATGTATAATCAGGTGCTAAGACAATCAGAATAATTATGCCAGCTGGACAAGCACTAAAAGTGTACTCTCAGAGTTAAAATATGATGGCCAGTGGCTGCACACTGAACAATGAAGCTGAGCTCAGTGTTAGCAATGTTCTGATGCCATGGCCTTGAGGAAAGACTTAGAAGTGCTCCTAGCCCAGGAGACTGAGAGCATGTTTCTTACATGTACATCTTAGAAGTCAGAATTCAATATATCCATTTTTTTTTTGTTTCTACCTGGTACTCTTGGATATTCTTTAAAGAAATATCTTCTGAGATCAATCTTTTCTCTCTTCTTTTCCAAGCTTTCACTGAAATTCCTCACAGTCTTACTTATACTTGTGAATTGGATATTAGCATTTTCACAACAAATAGGACTTTTGTGTCTTCATTTCCAGAGCACAACTCTCCAAAATAGATTTTCATATTGTATTACAACTGAAATGGAAATGTTATCGATTCAAATAATCTGTCTTTCTATACAAAACTAGCTGCTTGGCTTTGTGAAAAGTTTTGTTCATAATGTCATTTTTAAATCAAGCCTTTGATAGGGAAATCATTTAAGGACAACACTCTAGTTGCAATGGTATTCTGTAACAAAGTGCTTCGATCTAAGTGACACCAAGTACTTGAAAAAATATGGGCATGTGTGCAGATATAATGTCAACTGGATGAGAAAATAAGAATAATAAGGCCCGTGAATCTGTTGGCCTGTGTAACTACACCAGTGGTAGTAGCGGAGATGGAATGCAGCAGCAGTGATGAGACAGCTTGCTCTTCCTTTCCATTGTTGCCATCCAGCATTCCAAAATGTAACTTATGTAGGCACAACTCCAGTGTAAGTCACCAAGAGGATTTCAGACAGGTTGTTAAAATACAAAATGAGCACAGACCTCCTTGTCTTTCTACTATCCAGTACTCTGCATATACAAGGAATTATCTGAATCCTTAAAACATTTTAACTGCAAATGGTTTTTTTAGATAGTTGCCCCTGTAAGCATCTTATGGGAGAAGTGGCAGCTGATCAGGTGGTTTGCTGCAGGCATGAAGGCAAGTGCTGCCAGTCAGAGATAAAGAGAGGGCAGACATGCTGCCCTTACGGACTAGTGTCATGAGGTGATAGTTTAGGCATGGAAGATAACGACGACTGCTAAACTTTTGGGGCAGTGGATAGATTGCTAATGTCACACCTCAAATCCAAGTGCTGAGGTGGCCATTATTTTTATTGCGCTTATCACAGAAATGTCTACTGCATATAAAAATGTAGGGAATTGCCTTATACTAGTTCAGACCACTGGTCCATTTTGCCCTATACTGACAACTCTGACTGGTAGTGTCCCTCCATGGTTTCAGGCAAGATTTGTTCAGCCAAGTGTCAAACTTTGGACCATTTACGTGCAAAACATCTGCTTTAGTACTGAAGTACAAATGTCCAGGACAGTTTAGAACGGGTCAAATATGATTAAAACAAATAAAGCAAATATTATTGCTCAATCTGAAAGGCTAATTAAAATTTTGTACAGTGATGTGATGATATCAGAGTATGTGCCTAGGGAGACTTAGGGGGCATGGAGAGTAAGCAGCCATTTTATCCAGCATATCTGTTCATTATTCAAAGTCCCTGAGGTGTACTGCTGCTAATAAAAAACATACACTTCTTTAGTTTGCCCCAACTTACAGATGTAGCATTTTGAGTTTTGGACTACAACTCTACAGATGAGAGTTCAAATCCCTGCTCAGCCATGGAAACTCACTGACCTTGGACAAGTTATACTGTCTTAGCCTTAGAGGAAGGTGAAGACAAAACCCCATCTGAATAAATATTACCAAGAAACCCTGTAATAGGTTCCCTTTAGGGTCAACATAAGTTGCAGATGATTTGAAGATACACAGCAACAACATACACAAAATCTATTCATAGAAGAAAGACTTCCTTTTTTTAACCATATGAATGAGCTTCACCTGTCTGTCCTGAGGCAACTTTTGACAAAAAGGTGTCAAGAGCCAGGTGATAAAGATGTCAGGGGAACTAAATACTTTAATTAGCCTCCACTTCCTGCAGACCTCTGCCTTAAGGTAGTCAAGTGTGGTAGAAGTGAATGAAAGAGACTGGATGGTCCTATTTTAGAAATCTTCCAAACCACTCCAAAAGCAAAAGAATGTGTAAAACAAAGCAAAACACAACCAGGGAGAAACAAAAATGTCAATATTAGCCCTGATTTAACTCAGTTGTAACTAGGATTTGAACTTGAAGAATTTATTACAGAATTTCTTGTGCCGCTATGAACATTATTGTGATCCTTACATGCTGTTGACTGTCGGACTGTTCATGTGCTTATTTTAATGAGGAAATTCTCCAAGAGGAAAGGATATGGATATGTACACAATTTACATTCTTTCTTGTATTCATCATAACACCACTAGAAACATGGCAGTCTTGTTGAAGGAACTGGGTAATCAACGCCGAGGTAACACAGAAACAGCAGATAATTAGGTCTTCCTTACAACCTTGTGGCTGTGGCTCTTTTCTGAGGTTGCCATTAACACAACAGATGGAATATCTGTGTCAGCACTTGTGATCAGAGAATCGAAGTCATTGCATTAGGTACAACTTGTATTATGCCTTGTTTAAGAGACTGCTATGAAAGTACTTTATGTCAATGCTACCTTCTTTATGTTTATCTCTAGGACAGCTATGTTCAAACAGGTAATGTTCTTTTTTTTCCTTGCCCTATATTTTTCCATTGGTGAGAGAAGCATTATTCTGTATAACTATAGTTTTAATTGCATACAATGTTGTTGCTTTAACAATGCCACTGATTCTGATAGAACTAGAATTATCATCCAGAATCAATTATTTTTCCAAAATTCTAAATCAAATGCAGAAATCGTTGAGTAGGTCTTTGAGTAAAACACAATGAAAAATGTCTAGTGATCTGATTGTTCTGTTGAAACAATATTGTCAGTAGTACAAAATTGAGATTTGATATTACAAACAATCAAGGGTGTGGCTATGAGGGGAAGAATGAAGACATTGCCCTCCTCAATAAGAATTCTTTCCCCCCAAATGACATTTTCAGTTCTGAAATTTATACCTTGCAAAGAGTAAGATGTTGAAAATTGTTCACATCCTGTACTTTATGCTGGCTGTGTCCATTTCCTTGCCAACATTACTGCCCTTTTTCTTTAGTTACCCAAACTATTCCTAAAATCTTAACTGAAGTTTTAAGTTACTGCAGTGCTAGAAATTTGTGGAGTGAAGGGAAATTTCATTGGGGCAGAATTCTTATTGGGAGTGGGATGTTCCCATTCCTCCCTCCTCCTGGATGTACACCCCTGAGAATTATAAATATGAGATGAAAGTTACTGACAGTGCAATCCAATGCCTGTTTTCTCAGGTCAGATGTTAAATGAGGCCTCCTCTTCATTTGCATGGGATTGCTCTGTGAAATAGTAAAAAGGATACTTTCTCCATCACTCTTTTCAGTGGAACCTTTCACACTGAGTGTAGTTGACCAAAATTTAGTACTTCCTGGAGTCTAGTTTTCACAGCCACATGAAGAAATAAATCTGGTCCTAATTTCAGCCTCTAAAACAACAGGTGGCCAACTACATGCTGGTGTTCTATGTCTGGCATATCTGGGTCTAATCCAGCCCACAGAAGTTCATCTTCTATCTAATGGAGACTCATGGCCAAGCCTTGCCTACTAGAAGGTTTCAAGAATCCCTACCATTATCTTTGATCAGCAACCCAGAAGTTGAAGTGGAGACATGTTCTTTATTTCTCCCCATTCCCAATCTGAGGAAAAGGAAGGAGAAACTAAGCTAAGTATCTATCCAATAATGTCTAGTATTTCAACTAGGGATCAAAGGCCATCATGGGATGTGGTGATGCCCCAAATCTCATTTAGGTTGCACAGAGGCTGAAGTGGGGAACCCATCCTCACTGCCAAAGATTACCCATAGAAAACTATTATATGAGGGGAAAAGCTAAGCTGCAGTCACTCCATACCAAATCTTGTTATTCCTCCCACTTAGCTCTAGCTATGTAGTGTGCATATATATATATATATTGAGGGAGAGAGAGAGAGAGAGAACAGGTCATTTGGTTCAAGTCCATTGTTAATATGTTCACCTGCTAATACTGTAGCAACTACTTCTATATCTTTATAATTTTTAAATTATTTTATGAAAATCTGATCTTGCATTGTGAACAATAGAATGAGATTCATTTGTTATTTATTAAGCCCTGTTACTTTCAACATGTTTCAGCTATTACTTTTGTGGGGCTGTTTGTCATAAGTATGTGCTTTAGAATCTACTTTATTGAAAGAGAGGGAAAACCCAACATTTTCAGAGAAGCTATTTTGAAAAAGAGGGACTATCATTTACATAGAACTGTATTTGGAACCATATGGACATTATACATTGATTTGAGACAATCAGAAGATTGAGATAACCAAATTAAAGTTTTCTTACTGGGTTTGTTTGAATTTCGGGGTGTAACAATTCACTGGTTCACCAGTCTTGACTTTAGTATGCAATAATGATTCTTATCAAACAGGATTGGTTAATAAAATAAAAATTCTTAATAGCATTTCTTTTACAAAACAGAGTGATTTATAATAAGCAAGTTACAGATTGGGGCAGAATTAATATTTCAAAAAACTGGACTGTATTACAAAGCATTTCCTCCCCAAACATCCATTTCTCTTGGATTATTGCTGAAAGATACTAATCATCAATCTATTTCAGAAATTTCTAGACTAATTTACAAACATCCATAAAATAGTGAAAAAACTGCATGCTTTAGAAATCTGATACATTTTCATGCCTCTGGACTAAAAAGATGAAGACGAGAGCAAAGGAAGAAGATGTTTAAGATAGCTGGATGGTATTTACAGAGTCTTTCTTTTGATTTTAGTCGACACTTCAGGGTTATTTTCTTTTTTCTCTGCTGCTTTTTTCATTTCTGGTTTAATCCACGGAGGACTGTGTGACTTCTGTTAATGAATGAAGGAAAACATAATCAGCAATAAAATCAATCCCTGTCCCACAAAGTTAAAGGCTAAAAAGAAGGAAAAGTAGTTAATATTATGCAAAATCAATGGGTTGTATCCAATGGCAGCTTTGTATTAGCAGAACACACATCTGCTTCACAAAGTAGTGATCCTGATTTTTACTGACTCATCCCACCTAACAACAGCCCCTGTGCCTCTTAAAATGTGTGGAGCTATCTTGAACAGTAGGAAATATGCCTTAGAAGTCTATTGGCAGAGGAAGGGACTTAATTATTCCAACCCTGCACATCTGTTCTACAAATTTGTCTTAAAGTCTTTGTTGAACAATCTTCTGCAAGTCTACCTTAAAAGTAAGACCTGCAGAATCCAAAAGCAATAAGATTTGGTTAGAAGCGGAGTTTTAGTAACTAAATTCATGACTAAAAATTCATAACTAAATTCATCTTATTCTTGCCATTGTTTCATGAGGCCATTGTTTCGTGAAGCCAATGCTTTGATTGTTACACAGGAGTGTCTCATCTGCGCAACAGACAATTCAGAATAAGTGTAAGGAAAAAAATGAAAGGTCAAATTTTTAATATTTGACAATCAGGTAACCTCAATTGCTTAAAAGGAAATAATGCAATTAATACCTGCAACCCAGAGTCAGTTGCTGCCACTTTTAGCTGAGGAGAGGTTGAATTGTTCTCATTTCCTAAACATGTTTTGCCAGCCTAGGAAAGGAATTGTTGGAGTTAACACTATATGTCTTGATTTCAAAATCAACAGTTCACAATTCAGTTTCAAATTTACTAGCACGGTGAATATACATGTTTGAATGAGTCCTTGGTTTTATAGTAGGCTTACTATTCAGTCTTCCCTTACCTAAAAGTAACACTGTATGTTATCAAAAAGAGTTTTTTGGTTTTTAGACCAAGTTTGCTCCAATTTTTCTATAGTATATGAAGAGAATATGTGGATGCAAAGAGCTAGAAAAATATGTGAGAAAGATGGGAATCAGTACTACAGCTGTGTTTACAAACATTTCCCCTTTAAATATTACAGAAAATAGTATGAAAATGCACAAGCTCATTATTTCCTATAGGTCATTTCTACTTCATAACACGATAATTATATTGTAATTAAAAGAATGGAAATTCTCTTTAGAAAATAAAAGGGAAACATCTATCAGAATAAAAGAGGATTTAATTGTTTGCAGAAATGGATCTGCACACATTACTTTGTGTTATTTATTAAAAACAATTCTTCCCTTTCCAAGATAAAGATTGCTAACTGGTAATTTTCTGCTGTTTGGAAATGGCTCAGTTTTATTTCAGAGCTGCGGTTGAACATTTCACACAAATTGAATTTGGACAATCCTCTTCCTGTTGGATGTCATTCTGCTCTTAAAAGATATGTCAAGGTGTCCATAGTATTATCTAAATTTCAATAATATATGATGATGATGATGATGATGATGATCACCGCTTCCACTACCATCCCTTTTATTTAAACAGTCAACAGATCATATGAAAGCTGTTAAAAATACATTTAAAAGTGCATTTTCTAGTACTTTAGTTTGAAGATAAATATACCATACTTTTAAAATTTGTTGAATTTAAGGATGACTAAATACAATGCAATGATATAAATCAACAGACAATGAAAATCTTTTTAAAAATGCACACAAAGCTAAGCTGGTAGTTTAGCAGTCATTTTCCTTCACAACTGTGGCCTCCTCTAAAAATGAACAGACATCACTGAAAAAAGAAATAAATCTGAGTAATATATTGATGTGTTACTTGTGATTAGAAATACAGCTTCTCATTAATTTTTACAGTGATATTTTTTTTAAAAAAACAAAAACAAATACTAAATCCTTTTTTAAAAAGCCAGATTAAATCTGGCATTCAAGGATATAGTAAGGCAAGTCCTCATGTATTTGAAGCTTCATATTTACTTAATCACTCATGGCCAGGATATCCTAAATCTGCCTTGCTGACCTACTGCCTCTGTCTGTTTGAAACAGAAAGATAAAAACTAATGTCCTATTTTGACACACATATTTCATATGGATGATGGCATTCAGTATTTGCTAGATACCATTTTAGAATTGTTGAACAACCAAGTAAATTTGTGCCCCTATATCAGATCCTCATTGGTAAAAGATGTTTTAAGATGCATTTCATACTTATTTCAATACCTGTAATAAAGGAATATAGTATTGTCTTAAGTATTAAGAGAGAAGTTATTTGATGTTGAGACTCACTCTTCTCCAAGAAAGATCTTGGATAGCCCATCTTCATTCATTTGATTTTTCTACCCCAACGAGTGGCTGTCAGTGGTTTCCATGCCAGGGAGAAGCAAAACTACTGTGGGTTTTATTCAAGACTTTGAAGAACCTCTCCAAGACATTCAACCTGCTTTGTGGCCATGGTTCATGACCTTAGACAGGTCCTTTAACATCTGTAATGCCCAACTCATTGCATCCCTGGCATGAAACCTGTCGGCCCCTTCAGAAAATGAAACATCCCAACATATATTTAGCCATGCATTACCTCAGTGCTTAACTCTGATCTAACTGCAAAATCAGGAGTATATCTCTAAGATCATGCACACAAAATGACTTTGCACCCTTTCAACTACTGTAACATCTGAAAATATTGTAATTTCAGTCTCAACAATTTTCATTACAAACTACCATGGCTCTCAAGATTTCTGGGATCAAGAATATATTACAAACTAGAAGAGGCTACAAGAATGTCTACTACAATTATCAGACATTGTTCTATTTTTAGACAAAAGTAGGATTTCAGACAAAATTGCAATTTAACTTAAAATAAGTGGCATATTTCCACACATTCTTTATGTAAATGTTCTAAGTATACAACATGTGCATACAACAGGACCTCTTTTAGCCAAATTGAAGCACCACACTTATATGTTTACAAATTAAATTGTTAATTAACTTGTAATACTGCCACATATGTTCAACCCCAGAAAACCCAGTGACAGGTTTGCCCTAGGGTTGCCGTAAGTCCAAAACAAACAGAATGCACACCACCACCACCACCACAGTAGTGATTGTCATAGGACATAATGAGTGGTTTTAAAAACAGTTGAAACAAATTCATGGAGAGTGAATCAATCAACAATTAGTCATGATGTCCATCTGGAATATCTAGGTTAAAAGTCTATTAAGCCACTACCAAGAATGCTAAAGATGTTGTTGTTAAGTGACAACTCGCATTTTTAAGCAAACTGACCTGATTCACACATTCTGTACTCATTGATAAATTAGAACATAGTAATTCTTTAGTTTTCATACTTCTCTGATCTTTGCAATACAATTCTTGTACTTCCCTTCCTTCTATGGTACATTGCTTTTGGGTCTCAAAATGCACTGAAATGGGTACGAAACTGTGCACTCAGTAGTTCATATTTTAATATAGGATGTGTACAAATATGCACATTTTGCCATAATAGCAGAAATGTAATTTTAAAAGATGCTGAGAAACTGAGATGGCAAAGGATTAACCAGATCTGTCCCCACCAAAACAGGACAATTTGAAGGATTTGCAGTATAGGGAGGCATAGTTAAAATTATCAGCTAGGAAGCTGTAGTAACTCACCAAATTACAAAGCCCAGGAATGTACAGGAAGCTGTTAAAAGTGAAATCCTACTGCTTTAAGTATGTCATATGATGGCCTTTGGGATTTGATGACCTACAGGTCAAATACAATATCTTGCTGTCCACCACCTGCCTTTTATTACCAGAGAAACAAACAAATAAACAAAATGGGGGGACAAAGAAAGAGAGCCCTTCTTTATCACTGTAGGATAAAGCTGAACTGAGAAGTCTTCAACAAAATGCTATTGGCAGGGATATCACAGGGAAAATGCCCACTGCCTTTCCTTGAAATGATATGGTTACCGCCTGTAGTACCCTCTGAGGAGTTTTGTTGTGTAGATATGCCGTGTCTTTTTACAGCATCAGCATTCATTGTCGTACTACCAAACTATCCTTGAGTTTATTCACAGCAAAATTTATGCAAGACTATTCAGAGGTATATCCTATGAAGCTCAATTACTTATTTGTAGAGGAAATGTGCATGCATTTGCAAACTAGATTGCTTTTGGTCTGCAGTATTTTGTAGGGAAAGGAATATTCCATAATGCATGTCTTAGCGAAAGAGTCACTTTGCTTTTATTTTGTTTTTCAGGCATGCAAGTTTATTTGGATATATTCTTTTATCTCATGCAGATAGACCTGTGGCTATTGTAGGAATTATTTAATAAGAATTTCAGTGTGTAACAATATGAACACAAATGTATGTGCATGCATGTACATGCACACAATATAAGCCATAAGATTTAAATAGAGCCTTGAAAGTGAGTAATGAAATCATTCCCCATTCAGTATAGTATCTTATCCATACTCAGTAGATGGCTACTTACACCCCCCTCCAGAGATGGTTGCTGTGGAGATACGCTATTATGCAGGATCTATCACAATTCTTAATCCACTATGTCTTCTTCTTCTGGTGCAACAGCAGTGTGTATTGACAACATGTCATAGACCCCAGCTGCATTTACTGATTCACAACAATAATCCCATCAGTGTCAATTGGCAGAGACAAACAAAAATATGTTAGTCCAGAGCAACTTGTGTGGGAATGATAGTTTCCTCAAAGTTGGAGTGACTAACGGTCTTTTGTGCAATCAACTGTGCAATGAGCAATGAATCCTTTCATATATGGACAGATAGAAAGTGGTAGTCATTCATCTTGCATGAGTTCCAAGCTTCTATGAAGCAGACTTCTCTCTTGATTCCTGCCATGTTGCTATAGCTTCCACTACTGAAGGGTGGGAAGATTGCACATATATTTTCAATTGTTGTTGTTGTCAGAAACACTCTGGACCACACATCTTTGCACTTTCAGACACAATTGTGAGTGTGAATTAAATAATGCTGTGGCTCTCAAAAAGCTGCTGGCAAGTTCTATATATCGTAGAGAACTACTAGGATAATCTGACTTCATGGATACAGTCCCCAAATCAGCAAACAGAATTAAAGGATTAGACTGAGGAAAGTCATCAGCCAGATGGGTTATGACATCTTCCTTTGGTATGTGCATAGTTGTTTTAATAACTTGTGTCTTGAAATGGCTTTTTCTCTTTTACTGATCCAGCTGTTCTTTTATTTCTTACTCCTTTGTTATATCCACAATGGGTTGCCATTTTTGTTGTTACTATTATTACTACAGCTCTTTTGGAACAGCCTCCTAAATTCTGCTGTACTATCTGCAGACAGAAAAAAAAAAGAAAATCTTTGGGAGAAGAGTGTCTGGAGAAGAACAGAAGAGGCTGGCAAAGCAGTGGTAGTCCAGTGACTGCTTAACTGTATTTTGTCTACGACAGTGATTCCCAAACTCTAGTTCTCCAGATGTTTGAGACTTCAACTGCCAGAAGCCCCAGTTGCCTTGGCCAATGATCAATGATTCTGGAAAAACCTGGAAGACCAGACTCTGGGAAGCACTTGTCTAGAGTGACACTCGGACCAGGGATTGGATGTACAAATTTTGCTTAAGCTTGGAGAATGCTGCACAAAGGCAACAAAAAGCAATGGCAAATTTGTTAGCCTTTTCCTTTCTCAACTTCTGGAATTTCTCCAAAGGCAATTGATAGTAGACATGAAATTGAAAAATTTAGACACTTTTTTTTATCAGTGTTCCCTTTAGGCAGAAGAAGGTTTATCTCACTTGCTGTAGAGCTGGGAGAAATCTATTCTCTACACTGTTTTCTACCAGGTCTTCTGTATTCCTGCATATTTCATTTTTCAGAATTGTCTGTGCAGAATTTATCTAGAAATTTAAGAGAATAGAGATTCCACAAGGTTTCCATGGAAGTTGAGAACACATGGCTAAAACACAAAACTCCACAGAAACAGAGTAGTTTTACATATCCTTAGTTGGATGTATTGCCCACTGTGATTAAAGTGATGGGGTGATGTTCTAGTAGTATAATTATGTGTGCAGAGCTACATGAAAATGATATGAAAGAAATAATATGGACATTTCAGAAAGATTACTAAGGAAGGGTAGATCATTCATTCTGACTGAAAAAAGATACTATATAATGACATCGCTTAAACATAATGTGAAACAATCTCATTATTAGGAAGAAAAGTTGTACAGAGTCTTTAATCTTAGGTTATATTTAGTTAAGCATTTTGTCTGTACTCTAAGTATAGTTAACTTTAACTATAGTTTGGGGGGAAAAGACAGCTCCTCAAAATGTGGTTTGAAGGAGGTTGTGTTCAATAAATCACAGTTAAGTCTAATTAGTTGTCATCTGCTGGGTTGAAGACACAGCAAGCTGTAGCAAATAAAAAATTGAAGTAAAAGTTTCTTAATTACTTCATAAAGCTGCATTGGGAAAGGAAGACGAAGTGTACTTCTTCTACAGCTCACAGGCCACTGTTGTCATACTTGCTCAAACCAGGTTTTGTCCTGTGCCAGCAGCCAGCCAAGGCTAACAGCTGCCTAATTAACCTACTATCAGGAGCCACTGAGCAAAGTTTGTCTTAGTCATTTTGCAATCTGAGTTCTTATTATATCCACAGAGACAGTCCAAGTTCACAGTAAATCTAGAGAGAGGGAGACCAATGGCAAGGTCAAGAGTTCTAGGATTGTGAAGAAGGAATCTGAGTGTAAGCTGAATTGCTTCCACTGGTAGGATCAGTTGGTTACAAAAGCCTTTTCCCTTTCTAGTCTCTCTTTATATAGGTTCAGAGTCTTACCCAGCTGTTTGCCTAATTAATAGACCTTTACTATATAAGTGCTACAAGGCTCCTGGGCTCTCCCTTTTCTACCTACACTGGCTAGTATAATTATTGTTCCTCTCATGTCTCTGGGGTGTGGCTGTTGGGAAGGGTTCTGTCTGGATCCTGGGACAGGGGCATGACAGATTTCTACAATATTATTGTGTAATGACAAAAAAAAATGTAGCAGTAAGGTGCATACCTTTATGGTTCAAGCATTTAACAATATGCCAAGAATCAGCACAAATTAAAGCAAAAGTTACTATAGTTTATATTATATCTATTATTTAATGCCAGCCCTTTTTATTGCAACATCTTATTATGTGTGAATGTGTGGGTGTACATTATAGTAATTCAGAGGCTGAGTAAATTTAGCCTCAACAGTCTAAAGATATGTTTAATTACTATTGTGTAGTCTTATGAAATTGATTTAACAGCAGAAGTAGGCTATAAATTACTGAGGGCATAAAAGAAATTTTAAAGACATTTTTAGAGGTATTTTCTCAATTTCTTCGGGAAGCCTTCTAGAACACTTGAATGGAATAAAAGGACAAATATAAGTATGTCCTTTTTCTTAACATAGGTAGCGAAGGAACAAGAATAGAATTTGGAAAACTAGATGGGTATATTTAATAGGTCCATCTCTTTTAGTACAATAACATGTAGTTTTTACATGTTGGTTGTAAAAAAGACATTGCCTCATCCAAAGTTTTGCGCATTTATTTTTATTTCCTGGGTTGTACACTTCTATCTTTGATTAAAACAAGAATGCCTTCTGAAGAAAGGCTACACAGTCATCTGATTTTTCAAACTGATTTTTAGTTATATATAAAGGAATATTTCTCCAATGAGCTAAAGGCTTAATACGTCTTCCCAACTCCCATCCTCCGGTCAAGCTCAGAGAGAGTGACTGGCTTATAGTCTCCCAATGAACTTCGTGGTTGAGGTAGGATTTGAATATGGGTGTCCCTAGTTTTCTGTTGTTCTACATGGAAGTGGCTACTGGGACAGTGGAATTTGAACCTGGATCTACCTAATTTCTGTCACATACTATAACAATTGCAACACACAGTTTTTCACAGTTATCCTTGTCACCCCATTGTCACTGATCCACACTAGGGTGGGTTTATCCAGGGCTTCTTATTGCATGTACTGAAGTAGACTTTGAATCAGGTCAATGAAAAATAACTTTACTTTCATGTTCCAGAGCCATAGGACAGTGGAGATCTCATAAACTATCTGTAGAGAGGGAGATCTTCAGGTAGAGAAGGAAATCCAGCTTCTCGTAATATATATCTGGACTTTTGTATTGCAACATGACAAGTACAGAAACATTTGATTCTCCTGTCTTTCTGCTGTTGGTGTTATGAAAGTGATAATGCAATGGAGGCATTTGGCAGAGGAGTAGGAATTTGATCTCATGAAAGCACTCACTTTTCCCCCACACAAGCCAAAATGATGTGGGGAAGAGGCAATATGCCAGCCAAGATATTTGACATACTTGTTTCTTCATCCTGCCCCCACTGATCTTCTTACCCTGCTGGAATAAGCTGGCAACGTGTGAAAACTGGCAGTTTCTCTATTATAGATTCATATTACTTTTCCCTCTGTGGATCGTTCTTCCCATGACTTAGCTATCAAAAGAAAAAAATATAGTTGGATTCTGAAGCAAGGGCTGAGATTCTTCATTTAGCAAGCAGAGAGTAATGCAATCCCCATACTCATGTGCCCTAGTAGCTGTCAAACTCTGGAAGGGTTCCATGATGATGATGATTGCATGTGTGTGAGGGGGGGGAGGTTTGGATGATGAAGAAGCAGGTGGTTTAAGCTTGGGAAAGGAGAGAAAAAAGAAGCACTGACAGGTGGTGCATACCATCTTTTTCCTTCCCCTGTAATCCCACAGAAGATGCATCTTTGTCATATGACCTGCCTTCCCTCTTCTTCCTGTCCCAAGCAGCAGAAGCCCCTCCAGGGCTTAATAGATGCCTGCAGAGAATGGAGTGCAAAGAGCTAGAGAATAGCTCCCTGCATCCCAGCCAAAAAAAGGCATATGCATGCATCAGCCACATTTACTCATTGTATATGTTACTAACAGGATGCTCCCCACAGTACTTCCTCACCAAATTAGGGAGAGATTGTGTCTTTCATGTGGGCTGTAAGGTAGAAGAAAACTAGACAGTATAAAAAACACTATGGCCATTTCCACACGGGCTTAAAGAAACGGCGCAGAGCGTCCTCCAGGGAGGACATCTGCACCTGAGAGCAGACTGGGGTGGACCTACTTGGTGTAGTTCTGCACCTCAACCCTCTCTGGAACAACCCGAAGTGGTCATCCAGCATGCTTTTGAAAGACCGCTTGAAACAGGTCTTTTAAAAGCACAGAGCGTGCCACTCCGTACCTGCGCTCTGGTGCAGATTTGCAGGCTCACACCAGTGCGAGCCTGCAATCTGCTGGGGGTGGGCTTTAGGCTGGCAAGCTTCAGCGGTTGGTGGAGAGCTCTGACCAACTGGAAGCCACCATTTTTTCCCCCGAAGCAGTGCGGAGCGGCAGCCATGCACTGCTCCGGACCAGCCTTGACCCAAGCGTGGAGCCAAGAAGTCCGATAAGTACTGGCACGGGGCGATTCCTTTGCCCTGTGCGGAAATGTCCTAAGCTACCATCAATGTGTCATCACTCACTTCTCCCTCTACTCTCCAGTACTAGATATGTAAATATTTGTACATTTCATTCTCTCAAGCAAGAATGAATAATTTTACCATCATATTTCATGCAAAAATGTTAGTTTTTGTATTAAAATGTTTTTTTTCTGTTCAAAAAAATCCTGTTTTCTGGGGGTTTTTTGTGTGCAAAAAATGATGCTTTCTGTGATAAAATTCCCATGTGCAAACTATGTCCTAATTGTGAAGATTCTTGCCTGTATAGGATTCTTCTTATCAGGGCTTTCAGAGATTTGAAAAACCCATTTCTTAAAAATATATATATATTGAAATACCCCTTCTACTCTGTCTAGTACAAACAAGATATATTCTGACTTTATCCTGTTGGGTTTCTCCCCACTACAGAATTATTCCCACGGCTGTTGTGTGGATTGGAAGATGAAGATGTCACATCAGGTAGCATTTCTGTAGTGACTGTTATAAGAAAGAAAATTGTAAAGAAAAAAATGAAGCAACAATAGTAGTTTTGTCTCACTTCTAACATCTACTTTTGGAAAGTAATGACCCTCCATTCAGGCTTCATTTATTCTTAAGGTCATTCAGGCCTGAAGAAAATATGACTCTAAACATCCATTTTAACTCTTTTTGCCTGAGCACATTCTTTGGAAATTACAGGGGAAGTTGCCTTGTTTTGAAATAGAATTTTAATTTGGGCCCCCTGTCTGCATATGACCGTAAGAAGAGAAATACTGCAACCTTCTTTGGAGGATTAAAGTCAACATCCCTATATGAAACCCTTACTTAATATTTACTTGCAAGTACAAGGAACTCAATAAATTTTCCTGGGTGAATGTCAAAAACAGGGCTATTTTTTTTTGTCTGTGGCTGTTCTTATTAGCTCTACTTTGAATGGCAAGTAAATAAAGTATGTAGATGAAAGGATAGATATGGAAGCAAAGATTACTGAAGTTCTATATATGAGAGGTAATTATATTGAGCAAGGAGGGTACAATTCAGCAGAGATGCAATAGCTAACATGAAAATACATTTCAAATGGCTGTTCAGTAGATGACAACAATTCTATCATATAAAGAACAAGATTTTTGCTGTTAATTGTGAAGCTAGCTTCCATTTATGGTGGCCTTATGAATGAGAGACTTTCAGGTCAACTTGTTATCAACAGCCCAGCTAGTTCACGCAAACTATGGGCCATGGCTTCCTTGCTTGAGTCTATCCAGCTGTAAAGCAGTCTTCCTCTTTCATACTGCCTTCTATCTTAACAAGCATTATGTCTTTTCTAATGAGTCATATCTTCTCACGGATAAGTCCAAAGTATGACAGGGAGAGTTCAGCCTTGATTGGCTATGGGACTCATTCATTCCTCTTTTTTGTAGTCCATAGTACCTACAGAACCCTCCTCCAGTACCACATTTTGACTATCCTCTTCCTCTCAGCTTTCCTCACTGTCCAGATTGTACACCTATATATAGAAATTAGAAATACTATTTTTTCTGTGCAACCTGCTCTTTGAACTCTCTGGGCAATAAAAACCCTTTCTTCCTTGACCTGCCTGTCACCTCTGAGTCCTCAATTCCTTCTTATCCCTGCTATTGCACTTCATCTCCACCATGGCTAGTCCTTTCCTGCTGCTCCCACCTCCACCACTCTTTTCTCATCTGTTGTTGTTGTTGTGTTGTTTTGTTTTAGTAGTCTGCTCCTTGAACTCTCTGGGTTCTGTGCTCCCCTTCTTTCTTGATTTCCTTGCCTTCTCTGATTCTGGACAGGCAACTGAGAAAGAGCAGTGGAGGAGAAGGTGGCAGTAAAAATCAGCCTTGGTGATGATGAAGCAAATTAGCAATCATGAGAAGGAATCAGGGAATCTGAGTAGGCAGGTGGAACAAGAAAGAATGGGGTTTGGAGATCCTGCAGTGGGCACAGGGTGGGACTTGATGGTCCAATGAGGCCCTTTTCAACTGTATGATTCTATGATCATTTTGCATATGGTAGGAAAACCGAATAACAATTCATGTGAATTGTTCAATTGAATAATAATTGAATAATAATTTAACTGAAATTCATATAGTTCAGTTTTTTTTAAAATTGAATTTCATGTTGCAAAAATAAGAGCTTATGTGAGTAAATCGTACTGATGTTGTTGGTCTCTGTTTAGAACTACGAAGTGAAAATCAAGAGAAAACATGCTATCTTCATATCCATGTTTTAAAATTTTAAAAATGGCATACATAATGCAACAATTATACAGAAACCAGAAAGAGAAAGATTTTGGAAATTGTGAAGTGAGATATTAAAGCAGCTTGAACAAACAGAGGCATGGCTTATGCCTTAAAACATTATTCTTTCTTGATCAGTTTAGCATGCTGTTTGATCAGAAAAAGTACCTGGGTGTGAGAACTCAAGTGATGAAATATGCAGCTTGATCAGTAAAGTATGTAAAAATCCAGCAGTTTCAGTAGGTAGCTCAGCCAGTGAATTATAGAGCAAAAGCTTGGGAGGTACACAGCTGGGAGCATAAATTATGAAGGTGGATCAGTCAAGTATGCATCTTCATTAAAAGAAGTTGGGAGGAAAAAATAATAAAATAGTAAAATTCAGCATGCCTCTTGACTATTGAGCTATGCAGTTTGATCTTCAAACAGCAACAATGGGACTACAAAGGTATTCAGCTAAATCAAGGAAGCATGACGCTACTTAAGGAAATCATATGCTGCAGACTATCAGTGGTCTCCTAGAAGGTGGATGGAAGTGTAACACATCTAAACAAAAATGGATTCTGTGAGCTCATTAGAAGCTGAAAATAAAATATGTGAACTCAAAAGATAATTAAAAACTTTGGTTGTCTAAGGACCCATTCAATTGGTTGCTGTGTGAAACTGACGATTGAATTAGACTCATTTGCAATCTTCTCACTACTCCTAGGAGTAAGAAGGAGGGAGAGATGGGCCGTTTCCACGTGCTTGTAAAGCAAAATGAGAACTGTCAAAAAGCCAACAGAGTAGAGACTTCTGCTTCTTCTACACATGGGAAGCTGAAGGCTCCTGGGTGGAAATCCACCCACCCACCCACTGAGCCACTGGTTGGTTGCAGAGGAGCATCCAGAAAATATCTGCCTGGCTTTACACAGCTAGGAAAGAAAAGGCAGTCTTTTCCCTTCCCCAGTTCCAATGATGGACAGGGTGTTTTCTTTTCTGGCTGTACAAGGGCAGCTGGATAGAGCCCCAGTGGACCACTGAAGGCCCATACAAAACTGGAGTTACATTGGAGCAGGAACCTCTGGCTCCCCTTGTACATCTGGGAGAAAGACAATGTGTGAGGAGTAATGGTTACCTCCTTGAGCAATGCCTTAAAAAGTATTTAAATTGGCACGACTCCAGCATAAGCCATCACAGAATTCTGGCCACAGAGATGTGTGATACTTTAAAACAAAGTTATAAATACAATGCTACTTTCATGGTGCATTGGGACTCTCTTCCCCTCTCCTAACAGTGACTTTCTCTTCCAAATGTTATGGATAAGTCTTTCAGGATTCATGGAGAGGTTTCAAGGGGGAGACGCTGCAGAAGGGAGAAGGCTGACCCTCTGCCCACTCACTCACCCTCAGCTGGCAGAAGAAGCATCGACCAAAAGGGACACCACATTGGATATTGGCCTAACAATTTCAGTCTTTGATTTCACCAGGATCCCTATTTGGACTGTAGCCCACTGTATGGAGAATCATCTAGTCTAGAGATTTCTAGCCTATCACCAAAAGTTTACATGAAGATAACAGATTCTTATTGCACTACATGGGTTAAATGGCTTACCTACTGTCTATATGCTTGGATTACCAGCAACAGTTTTCTAAACATTTCAAATGGTGTGCTAATCATGTTGCTGTAATTGTCAGTATTTTCTACATTTCATTTCCCTCTGGTTATACTATCTATAGTCCTGCTTCCAACATGTGTGCTGTATAACCTGAAATTCTGTATAGTACTCCATGCATCTGGGAAAGTGGGTTATAGTGCAAAAAATCTTATGCCATAATATATTTACTTAGTTTTCAAGATGCCACAGATTTCTCTGTCATATATATAAAAATGTATAACAAAGTTAAAATTACTATTTGACTAGCTTTATGGCTAAGGAAAACAGAAGCCTAAGCAAATAGCAGAAAAATGCTGGATAATATCCTTAGCAGGGATGCTGTCAAATTTTTTCACATCAAAATTTTATGGTTTGATTTTCTGAATCACCCGACCTTGTTTTCAAAATGAAAGATTGCATAGGAGTACTCAGGAGGGAGGGGTGAAGTTTCCACAGCATTTTGTATACAACCCTGCACATGTCATTTCCCCCTCAACTTTCAGTTCATTTGTGCAGTGGCATGGAGTGCATGGAGGAGGGGCAAGGGTGAGAGGAGGTATAGGAGCAGGGCTGCGGCATGCGAGGGTTGGGCTGCGGGGTCAGGGCTGTGGCACATGGGGGTGAGGCTGCAGCCTGTGGAGGCAGGGCTACAGCACATGGGGGAGGGCAAGAAGCAGCAGTGTCCCCCAAAAATTGCTGCTGGGGGTGCACCATCTCCATCACCTCCCGTCCCTATGCCACTGCATTTGTGTCTATGTTACCAGTTTATACATGCACACTGATAAAACCTGGAAGAGGAACCCAATCTTTATCTTATGTGCATGGGACTGCAACAAGTTTCACAGTTTGGCACATGAACAATATATATGTGATGATATCAAGAATTCGTTTCTACAGCAATACTGCTCCTGCTACTGTGTTGTCTCTATATATCCAGGCACTATGCACTTTGAAAATGCAGAGGAAGCAAACAATAGGAATGAAATGAAGCAACTGAAAGCTGTTGCAGATTATGCACAATCCAGTTCTGGAACTATCTTCAGAAAGGCTGCTAGTCAAGCAGGAATTCTGGAGAAGTGACAGACACAGAAAAGCCAGAAGACAAAAAAGAACACAGTGGACAATATCTCTGAAATTGCTAGAAACTGGAAGAAATGTAAGATATGATGGAAAAACCATGGAAAATCAATCTTTTTTAAAACAACAACAACAACCCTATAATTCATCTCAAGAAACTGAAGATTTGTATATATGTGTATTTATGTGTATATACACACACACATATGCATATAGCATACCTAACAAAAACCCTGGACAAACATTTGGGTTTGGTATTTGCATTTGATATATAATTTTTTGCACTCAGATCCCTCCACTATATATGTTTTCTTACATAGTTTTCCCTAATGCATGCATGTTACTTTTCAAGATAATTATAGCGCAAAATTTAAAGAAGTGCAAAAAACCCTTAAGGATAATTACATTCTGGTTTGTCTGTTAGGTCAGGAAATGTGAACTAGGTCTATTCTTAATAAAATGCAAACCAGGTAATTTCTTCCCATCCCTAGGTGGATCTCAGTGAAGCTCAACTCTGTGTACTGCTAGGTAGGTTAAGAGTTCTTGCACTCCCCTTTAATTGCAAAATTAATCAGTCTCTAGTAACTTATCAGATGTTATTAACATGACAGACTAGAGTAAGAGTCAAGCCTAGACAGAAGCCACATCTGCTGAATTGCTGATGCTTGTAAATAAATAAACCCAAGCAAACCAACAAACTCCTTACAAGGATAAAAATTATACCAAGGTTCAGGGGAGACAAGATCAGGGAAGTAAAAACAAAAATGTTTTCAGTCTGAATTTGCTGAACCAGTGACAGATGTCTGAAGAAAATAAGTGACAACATGGCTAGTTGCTACCTAAGCAGGCTGGATAATGGACTAGAGTTTTGCTGACCACTGTGAAAACAGTAACCGCAAAGGGGTAGTGCAGAATAGGTGGTGCTACATAAAGAAGTTCCTTAAATGAGCCAATAATCTTTTGCAATATCAACAAGTTTTTAAAATGTTGCCATTACACTTCTGTGTTTTATATTAAGGAGTACATGTGATTCTGTAATCTCCTTTCTTGTTATTTGCCATCAAACTGACTTATGCTGACCTTATGTGTGATAACTGAAGCCCCTGTCAGAGCTGCTGATGACGTGGTCCTTGTTGCTCAGGGTGGAGATGACGAGCAGCAGCTGTTGGTCCCTGTGGCTCTGGCTGGAGATGAGTCCTGCAGCTCAAGAGCTCCCCTTTCTGCCATGGACCAAGCAGGCTCAGACGTTCCTCCGCCTGCTCCTTTAGAGCAACAGGGATCCAATTCTGAAGAGGCTCTGGAGCCTGGTTCAATAAGCCCCCAATCAAGGCAGAGACTCAAGAGGGCTGTACAAAGGGAGGCTTCCTTGGCTAAGTTTAAGAAGCAGTGACTAGCCACACCTGTGTCTTGGGCTATATAAGTGCCTGCCTGGAAGCTTTCCTTTGCTTGTGACAAACTTCTTTCAAGTCTCCTACTGCCTGTTCCTTGCTCCCAGCACCTGCTACCTTGAACTGATCTCTCGACCCTTGGCGTTTGGAACTCTGACTATGGCTTTCACTTGATGCTCTGGTAAATGAACTCCCTTGTGTAAAGTGCTTGCTAGTCTCCTCCTGGCTGGACTTTGCTGGCTCTCACACTCCCTTCTCTGGGCTGACTTGCCGCCCAGGTCTCTGACCTTGACACTATGAAGGAGAGACCTTTCAGAGCCTTGGCCATCAACTGCTCTGCTCAGGGTCAGTTATCTTTGTTTATATCAAATAAGTGCTTTTATCTACAAAAGTGGATGTTTGTCTGTGCGTTTGTCGTGTTTGTCCATGTTGACATATGATTGGTTGTGTGAGGCGAGAAGACCTCATATGATTGGCTGGCTGTGGAGATTCCATGGAATCCTGGGGTTGGCAGTTTACGGCGGGGCCTTTAGAATTCTCTTGGATCCAGACAAGTTGCTATGGAGATAAGGCCTACCACCAATAAGAATGTCAGAAAACTTTTGGGAGGCATATGTGAGAGAAATTAAAGTGACATACACAACATATAAGCTCTTCTTGCTTCATATAGTAGATTTTATGGGTTCTACATGTGAGGAATCTTAATCAAAACAAAAAATGCTTCCAGAAAAACATAAAGCCATTGCACAATTCAACAGAAAGCAAAAAAAAAAAAATCAAAAGCCAGTACATCAATGTTGCCAGAGAACACAGATTGGATTGGGGACTATGGTACTGGAATAGGCCAGTTGCTATGGAGATGATGCCTAGCAGCATGGAGGAAGACAGAGTATTCCTGCAGGAACCCAGCCTCTGCATGTTAACAACTATGAATACAGATTGGATTGAGGAATATAGAGATAAATTAGAGGTACTGGAATAGGCCTGTTGCTATGGAGATGAGGCCTAGCAGCAAGGAGGAGGAGAATGTATTTCCTTAGGAACCCAACTTCTGAATGCTAACAACTCTGAATAAAGATTGGATTGGAGAATATGGGGAAAATTTATAGGTATAGGAATAGGCTGGTTGCTATGGGCACAAGGCCTAGCAGTAAGGAGGAGGACAATGTACTCCCTCAGGAACCCAAACTGTGTATGTAAATAACTCTGAATACAGACTGCCTTGGGAAGTTAGAGGGAATGGAGAAGACAGTTTGGTGAGTTCTTAAAAGGAAAATAAAAACCCCAGGCAACACCAGGTAAATACGCTAGTTCTGAACAACCATCATAATTATGTTTCTGAGTCTTTGTGCTTTTGGATTCCTTAGTCAGTAGCTCACAGCTCACATGGATCCTATTTCAGAAAATTGCTTGCTTTGGCTCAGTTATATTCATATGCCATCAGAAGTGACTCAGATTTGAAACCCTATTCAGAAACTCAAGACCCAGATCTTCATTATGCCGCATATTCCCTTGGGAAATTAACATAATGGATTATATTTTCAGCCTTTATAGTCACTTACTGTGAGGGGAATGCCCCTAACAATTGCAAAAAAAAAAAAAAATGCAATAGTTTTTAATTTTTTAACTAAGTATCTTTACATTTTGATCTCTTTTCATAAAGGAGATTTTTATATCTTGATAAAATTGTGTGAAACAGTTGCCCTTTCTAAAAGGGATTAAGCATGCCAAGTGTCAGAGGAATAAATACTGCAAGTCTGTGCAAAAACCATCTCCTCACTGCTCCACCATGTTGTGTGCAAGTGAAAAGAACATACAGCATAGACTGGGCAGCAGTTAAAAACTTGCAAAATGTCAGAAGGTTAAGAAGAATGATTTTTATGAAGGAAATCTTCACATTTGCGGAAGGGGCATGTTTTCTACCTTGGATCCCATAGCATTTTCATGAAGCAAATTTGTATGAAAATGGTTTATGTCATAACTGTTTGATTAAAACATTTCTATCCTATTCCATATCTGAGGATCTCAGAGCAGCACACAATAAAATCAGTTTAGGACAATAAATAGTGATAACAACAATCTTAAAAGGCTAAAAATGTATTAAATCATTCACCAGTTAAAACCAGGCAATTTAAAACCAGTTAAGACCATTTAAAATAATGCTGGCCATACTGTATGTACAGTTTGGATTAAATCAATTAGCCCTCAAAGGCTTTAATTAAAAGCAGTATTTTGAGTGGATCTTGGAAAGGTACATATGTTTGTGTCAGTGGACTTCTGAGCAGAAGGTAATCCATAACTGGGTGCCACAGCAGAGCACACTTCTCTGATATGCTCCCACAGTGCACTACACCTACCACTGGGACACTGAGGAAAGCCTCTCCAATAGACCTCAGTTCTAGGGCAGGTAAATACAGGGAGAGCCACCCCTTCAGGCATCGAGTTACCAAATCATTTGAGATTTCAAGTAGTGAAGATATCCCTAGGCAAGCCTGCAAAATCTTAAGATAAGTACAGGAACAAGGGAATTATGATGAATAGAAAGTGCAGTTGAATAATTTAAACATTTTGAGCAATTGTTCATTTTCTGCTCAGATGGCATTAAAGTCACAAAAATGCTACAAGGTCAGTGAACATCTAAAGTTTTTCAAGTAACTACTCAGAGCCACATCCTCCTCTACTCCATAGATCCCACAACCTTCCCCTGCCCCCATTTCTAGTTGAAAGAATTTGAGAGTTGAAACAGTTATGGTATTTATTGCTTCAACATTTCTGCCACAAAGCTTTGGGAATAGAGAGTACTGATAACACTGGCTGCTGTGAGTAGAAGCTAGAGATCCCTGGTCACTCAATGTTTTCCATACATGGTGTTTTTGCAGACACACTGTCTAGATAACTGTGGCCTTTTAAAACTGCCTCATAAATAAGCTTCTGGAATTCCGCTTTGATTTGGACATTTCTTGGAACTCTCTGAATCAGCTGGTTGGGTCAGAAGTTTGAATTCAGCCAGATGCAAAGCACATCTCTTTACCTCTTGGTAGAAACATGAAACAATTAATTGCATTGTTTAAGGAACATTTCTTTTTTCTTTGAAGGAATCATAAGAGAATTAAAGTTCAGGCTGAAAATGTTAATACCAAATGGGAAATGTGGCAATAACTAACACCCTCCTCTCAACAGCTCTGCTTATTAACTGGCAAAAGGTGAGTGATCAAATTATGAGGCTAAATGCCATGGTTGCACAGAAATATGCACATGATTTAAACCACTGTTCAGTGTCCTCTGCCAGAAAATGAGGAATTTTTAAAACTAATTTGTTCAGTGTGAAAATGTAGTAGAAATAAATACAACGTTATTGCCTTTATCTTTTGGGAAAAGGTGACTGAGGACAAGGAGCCAGAAATGTCATATGGAACAATGAAATCAACAGGGGGAAAAAAGAGTGGTATAAAGGTCTAGTTCTGATTCCTGTAAAAGGCAATGACAAAAGTTGTGTATCATATTCATGAAGATATATTTCATAAAGAGATTAATGTATGCCATGGTGTAATTTGCTTAATTTGTAGGGGGTTTTTTAATGGATGGTCTATAATTTGATGACCTTTATTCAGAAGAACAGCCATTTTGCCTGATATCCAGGGAACAGGAAAACTGTACCCAGATAACTGAGCAGTACAGATGGAAACACTATTTGAAAATATTGACATAACAGGAAAAAAAATGAAAGGATAATCTTGTACAGAAAAAAAGTCTTCAGAATTTGGGAGTTATCCTGTATGCAAAATGCAGGATTTTTTGTGGGATGTGAAGTTCATTGATTTTCTATGAAAAATAGCATTTCTGTGAAACCCCTTCTCATCATGTGTAGTTTGTTTCCGCTAGATAAATCTTTACATGCAAATAGTCCTTGAAAAATGTTCAGGGTTCAAGAACTTTCTTGCAGAGGGGAGAAAAATGGTAAAATTATTTGTTCTTCAGTACAGAAACACACTTTATAGAGATATGCATCTTTATGGGCAGAGGATCTTGATAAAAAGGGGGTACCTAGTGTGGTACATACAAAATGAACTGGTAAAATGTTCTGTGCCAACTATAGTTGCCAACCTCTTGCTGCAGAATTTAGGGCATAAGGTTGTTGTAAGGATTAACATAATAAAGTCTGAATGTAAGAGCTGGGTCCTGAAATGATATCAAAAGGAATGGAAACACATCTGAAGCTATAAGAGAAATATTGGTCAGTGCTTTGAGCAATCTTCCTAAAGAAAAAGAAAGAATGCTTGTGGGAGACACAGATTTGGTCTGGGGAAATATCTTAGATGTGGGCTGCTCACTTTTGCCTAATTTATGCCTTCTGTTTTACTTGAATATAACTCAAGAATTTTCCAATCTGCAGTATAACTTAATAAAAACAGTTAATAGAAAGGCAATTCATCTCGATGGGCTTTTTGTTTTATTTTGTTTGCATTGTGCAAAGCTAAAAATGATATCAGAAGTCTTCTGAAGTTGGCAAAACATTATGCTTTTTATGCTGGTATCAAATTAATTCAACATATATTCAGGGAAAGAAAAGACACACTGATGCAAAACCTGTTCCTTCACTTGGTTTGCTGCTCAGCTATTAATGTAATCAAACAATGAACTGTACATTTTCAACACAGTACTATTTAATATGGTGTGGGCTCATTAACTACACAGTGTTTCTTTCCTCTATCTACACATTATTAAAAAAAGAAGCTGAATGAAAAATTCTAATGGCACACTTGGTCCTACAGAGCAGTAATTTATCTTTCAATCTAGCTATATAGAACCGTATTCTATTCTTTAGTGTCAGATGTGGTACTGAGCTTCTATTAGTAGTAAGAAAATAAGAGAAGTGAATTCAAGAACAGAGGGAAATGGTCAAGGGTTAACTGAGTTCAGGTCAGGAAATGCAGGCCAGCTCATCAAGATAATGAACTACCCTTACAAGCAAACCCATTACCTGTTAAATAACACAAAATTTTATTTCATTACTTTTCAGAATTTTTTTTTTCTGATTAAGCATGAAGCTGACTAGTACAAATAATATAATCCTTTGGCACTAATCATTAAATATTCTAAACAAAATGTTTGTGTCTCTTTGTAACCATTCTATATTTCTAATAATTTCTAGGGAAATAAGTAACTCATAGATGGTCAAGAGTAAACAATACCCACCCAGCTTCAGCATATCACAAATATTCAGCATCAAAGTTTAGGACAGTTTCGTTGAAATTGATGTCAATACATTTTCTTTTATTATCTTTCTATAACAGGTTTCCATCTTCATTACAAATTTACGTAACTAGTATAATTGTGTAGTATCTGGATCCTGATCTAGATGCATGCATCTGCGGTTGGGGGAGGGAATCTCCCCAGCCACCCACTTCATGGAGGACTAAAGAAGATTGGGGAAAGCTACTGAATGTGGTGAGCTGTGATATGGGGGCAATCATGGAAAACTGAGTGGAATGAAAACTGGGTACTTTTACTGTCACTGACAATATTGATCAGGTCTGTCCCCACTATTAAGTAGTGTAATGTAACTATATCTGGTGGCAGATGCTTGGGATCAGTAATAGGAGTCCTCCAATTGCTCCTTCTGAAATCTCCAGCCTGTAAAAGTACAGGATTATGTGTGCTACAGAGCCTTTTCTGACATCTCTCTCCTCAATAGATTGCTGTTCTCTGGTGCAGCAGAGGACTCTGTCTCATTGCTGCTGTGTTGAAGAAGGTTTAAAGTGCCAGTCCAGGCTGCTTCTGAATATGGAATGGAGGACGATACCATTTGGTCCTTTTGCTTGAGCAGCAAATATCTTAGGACATTATATTTACTCCATAAAATTTCTCTCCTTGGTGAAACTGGTGACACTGTTTCTCTGTCCATAAACGAGGTGCACAATGTCAAGGGAACATTTCTGAAGAGCTCTAATTTTGCAGCGGTTGATTATTTGTCCATAGTACTATCAAAAAATGCAAACAGGCTTATGTTTCAGTATGTGCTAAGGACTGATACATATATGGAAAATAAAAAGCTTCTAAACAGTTGGTTTCCATGGTAATCCATCTACCAAGTGGATCACACCTATTAGTAATTAAACCACATCTCGTCTAGTTGCAGTCGTTTATCAAAAATTCTGCAAATTTTATTAATAACTCTCTCTAGCAAAAGCAAGGTAAATTTTTATACCAAAGAATAGCTGAGCTTTGAAGCACCTGACTATAAAGTTACTATGTGTTTACCCTAGTAAATTCATCATAACTTGATTGTTACACCCACATAAAAATACATCTACAAGCAATTATGGGCTGTATACAATGCATACTACATCTTGACCCCCAAATGGATTAAACTTACATCTTGTGAATTGCAGTCTCTGGAGTTTTGATCATTACCCACTTTTTGTGAGGAAACCTGAAGAGTCTCTTTTTCTGCAGGTGCTCTTTGCTGCAAGATAAAAAAGAAAGGAGTGTTGGAAAGAAAAAACACAATAACAATATGTAACCATCAGATGTGATAAGTTCTCCAGTATTCTTTCATATAAGAGCTGTAAACAATTACTACCTGGGTATGTTTTCAACTTAGTATTCAAAACAGCAAGTGATAACATTAGATTAGATTTGGAGAACGGTGAGTGGAAGAGAGCTTAGCAAAAGAGAAATTTCCTTGTGATCCCTCCATACCACTCCTCTATGACCCATGAAAAGCCACATCTGAGCTCTATACTGGAAGCAGTTGGAATGGAGCTCAGATACTGAGGCGAGAGAAAAAAATACTACACCTTAAGTGAAAGATCATGTGTGAATGGAGCTCTGCTTGTATATGGAATTTTTTCCAGTGGTGTATGATAAAGTAATTTCAACTCTGAGTTCTCAAGATCCAAAGCCCTGTGTGCATGTATGTGTGTGTGAGTTTATGCAACAGATGATGTTGAACTCCTGATAAAATTCAATAGTGTCCTTTAAATCCATCAAGGTCTGAATGCTACTTTCTCTAAGTTAAAAAGTATGAAATGTATGATCAGAAATGTTCCAATACAGAGGGTTATCACCTGTGCATTTGGTCCTTTCCAACTCTGTCAGTCTATGAGACTGACATTGCTTTCCCATTGGCCATTGGTATCATGAGGTCATAGCTTCAGACACATGCCAGCTGCAGTTGGAGAGAATCAATATTTATGTTCTTGTGAACAGGTAAATCTAGGACTTAGGTCCTCCACTCTGATACTGACAGATATCCAACTCCAAGAAGTGCTGAAGATGGAAACAACAGCATATCATATCATATATTCATATCACTTAAATACCATGTCCATTAAAGGCATGGCCCCTAAGAGCTTCAAATTCCAGTTTGGACCTTCAATGAAGATGTAAAGCCCTTAACACAATGGTGAGCATCCTTTTTATGACGTACATACAAGAAGTCCACCCTAACATGCATGTCCTTTTTTCCCCCATTGTGAAAGGAGGACTTTATTACCACTTGGGTTCAATGATCAAGCCATTCTCAAAACTAATCTTTTTCACAGTTGATTCCTTGACATGGGCATTTAGTGACCAGTGGAGAGCAGGAGACATTGGAGGAGTGTCCAGCTACATGGCTGTAACTGGACACACAACAGAGATTTACTATGTTAAATTATTCGCTCCTACAAAGGAGGATGAATAATTTAACCAATTTTATCCTTGCTGCCAGATGCCTTCAAAAACATCAGTTTTTGTAGAGGTTTCACATGGAAGAAAAAGTCTCTGGCAGTAAGGGTGTGGGTGCTCCCCAAACACAACCTGAGAAGAGCAGTAGAGAGAGCTGAATAAAGATCCTTTGTGGTATGGGGTCCAAGTCCCATCCTCCTGATTTGTGTGGAAGGCAGGCAGCAGTACACTGGTAAAGGATCCTTTCCTGATTACTATTCCTCACAGAACACTGAAAGGGTGTGAGAGAAGGAAGCTGAATGAGGATTGTAGAAGCTCTTCTTAATCTGTCTGGCCGGACAAGTATCAGAAAGCTATCACTCTCTAGGATCCTCTCCTAGATCTCCTCCATGTAACAGTGGAAAGAAGGACAACCAGGTGAGGATTGTGGAGTTTATAGCATACTAGGATCCTCTCCTGGTTCCTGTCTGCTTGCCCATATATGACATCAGGAGAGAGAAGCCAGCAGGGATTGGAGAGGTTGTAGCATCCACCAGGGTTCTGATAACTGATTCACAAAGATGCAGAGATTTTTGTGCACCATAACAGTGGTGGCAGGACTGTAAGAAATAGGTGATTGGGAGGTGGGGTAGTCCTTGTGTCTATTAGAGGACTGGGGGAAATGAGAAAGGGGCTTCAGGAGGATTTTCCTCATAGGGGTTTTGGATATCTGAAAATACCTATTCTCATTTTTTTTCCTTTCAAATGTTCAAATATTCTTTCCATTCCTAATGTACAACAACAACAACAACAAAGGCATCCTCTGGGACCAGCTGGGAGACATCCAGAAGCCCCAGAAGACAACATCACTTTACAGGCACACAGCCAGATGCTTCCTCTTACTCTCCAACAGCCATTAAATGGCCATGTTGTGTGTGTGTGGGGGGGGTAAAGTAGAGGAGACAGAGGATGAGGTATAGTTCTACCTGGGCGGATCTTTACTCCTTGTCTCCCAATGCAAAATACTGGCCAACATTTTAAACCAGATTTTTAAAATTTAATTGAATGTATCTAATTGCATGTTACCTTGACCCCTTTAGTTGGAGAGTCAATTTTCTATTGTTCTTGAAGACGGAGTCTCATAATTGCATGGTTATGAAGCAACTGGAATGCTATATAACTACTGGTGGTTTGGTTCATCCTCACTTGGACAATGGACTACTCCTTCATGTAACATATGCAAACTCATCCCTCATTCAATTGAAGACTGAGCCAATGCCTGCCTGATTGCATTGTACTGTTCAGTTGACTAATCTATTGAAGTACCTTACAATTAGTCAACCAAAAACCTTGGTGGGGAAAAATGACTTAAGACATCTAGTGAGCCCTTAGAGTTTTCTTTTCTCTTGCATACTGTGCTATGATGTTCTGAGTAGCCTTCTATTTATTAGTCAAAGCACTCCTTTCTACTTTGTTTCAGCCTGTCCTGGGTTCAGTCTCTTTGAATTGTCAGATATCCTATACTATTGTGAGATTTCCAGCAGTGCCTAGCCTTTCTTTTTGACCTTGGCAGAACTCGTCCTGGAGTGTTTTGAGCTCTGATGAGAACTTGGGGTCCAGGGATCCTTAACTCCTCATGCTTTCTTCCTGGCACTTTGCTCATTTCTACTTTGATGTCCAGCATCAGCTCTGTAGATTGTTCTGCTTCACTCTATAGTGAGGGCCAGACTTTTCCCCCATGTCCCATACTGAAGAAACCAGGTCTCTAAAACCTTCTTTGGCAGGAGAAACCTCACTGGCAAAAGTTTCCTTTTAAGGTTAAAGTCTATGTCTAAAAATAAACTCTTTCAACTCCAGGGTCACTAATAATGGCTTAGCTTCCCTTCAGTTTCCCCATCATTGCTGCTGGTAGTATATATCAAGGGATCAATATTTGGTCCTCATGGAGCTATACAGATAACTTTAGTTGTTTCTTGTTTTATTTGCTTCCCCTTCCTCTAAACTATTCATTTCTATCCCTGCAGTTCTCCATTTCACTAGCAACCATGCTTCCCCTGGGAATGCCACTTTATAAAACAGATGCAATTACTCCTCCAACCTCTTGTCTTTTCAACCAGTTAGATTCATTAGAAATAGGATACTGACTCATGTGGTAGGAAGCAGGTATATTAACTCATCCCTTTCCCTTCCATATTGCAGAGATTTGAATACAAAATTCTGTAAAAGAAATAAACCTGTGGGCTTTAACATTTTTTTAAAAAAGACAGTTATTTTCTTCCTTGTTAAAGGTAATCAATTTGCATTGTGAATAAAGAGAGCAGCAATATATTGTATGTGCATTACATTATGGATTTAGAACCATTTTGGCTCTGCATTCCATGTACACATGAAATGTTTTTCTGAGAATGCATGTGGCAAGAATCTTTCTTTGAACCAACTTCAGTTTGTCAGTATAAGAAGAAACTATCAGTACACAGATAGATCTTTGTCCTGTTTATGATTGGCAAGTATCCAGGTGAGTGAACCTATAGTCCTCATTAACAGACAGTGAAGAAACCAAGCCATTGTAGGGTCATGCACAGAGTGTCAGGAGAAGCAGAAATGTGCTCAATATAGTCCAGGATCTAAACATGAAAGCAGTCTTAAACAGGGTCCAAAGCCAGTCAGGGAATCACTGGAGAGAGCAGTCCAAGATATCACCAAATTTAGAAATCCATAGAATGGGAACATCAGACAAAGACATATGGGGAGTTTTTGAGCTGAGGTTTACAGCAAACTAATCGCCTGGGCTGGTTTAATTTAGAGGCACCTGTAAATCAGCATAACTAGCCTAATTACCTTAGTATTTTCCTTTTAAAGCAGGTCATGGCATCTCCTGTCCCTTTGCAACTGGAGTTTTGGTCTACAATTCTCCACAGAATGAAGGATCTCTGTTTCTAATTTATGATCTCCAGAAGTTGCATGGAATGGTCCTTGCTCTGCTTCTGCCCATTTGGAGGCAGGATTGATAGCCAATTGGAGTCTCTTAACTTCATTCTCCTATTCTTCTTCTTTACCTGAGAATGCCTCCTCCAGCTAGGATATTAAAATCTTGGTGGACTGATTGTGGATTGGAGAGTGGGGCAAAAGGGGAAATGAAAGAAGCCTGCACTTTTTTGCTATCTTTCATGTTATGTTTTAAGAATTTAATTTAAGTTAATTTAATAATTTATATTCCTTTTCCCATTATGGGATTCAAGGTAGCTCACAACACAGATTAAAAAAGACTATAGCTGAAATTTGAATCATTCTAATAAAAAGAATTTAGAAACAATTACATAAGCCATTCTAATAAAAAGAGGACTAATTTAAAAAATAACAAAGAGAATGAAAATATTCCACTATTGGAAGACCCTTCTGCCACAATCAGTTAATAGCCAAAAGCTTGTGTAATTAGAAATGCTTTTGCTTCCTGGCAGAAGAAGAGTATGTGGTTGGGCCAGTCTAGATTGCCAAAAGAGACAATTACACAGCATGGAGGCAGCCACTGGGAAGGTCCTCTCAGAAGTCCTCACTGAAAGAGGGGAGGTCCAATCCCCTAGCAGAAGTCTATTTAAATAGCACCGAGTATTGAATTGTAAGTTAAAAATTTTGTGAGGGGTATTTTAAGTGATATATTTTGTTTTGTGTTTTAGAGGCTGCTCACTCTCAAACAATGTTAGAATCTCATTAGAACTGTGAGGAACATGTAAGCATCAGCAATACATATTTAATTACAATATATTGTCTAATTACAAAGAGCACTCTGTTCTCTGGCTGAATAATAATAAAAATCTAGTTAACATTCTACTTAGTCAATAAAATACTGTGATGCTCTCAGGGATAAAATATTTTGGAAAGTGTTCCTAGTCCCTTATCCAATTTGTCTTCACATTTCCAAAGCCTGCTTAAGGTTTCTGTATTTCAGGATCGTGTGTGTGATATTTTCAGGGATTTGCATTCAGCATTACTACTGCAAATTACAGAGATTTACAGGTGAGACCTTTTCATGCTTGACCAAAAATCAAGTTTCAAATTTCAGGCACTTAAGAATTAAGCAAAGCTGTGCACAGCCTATTTAACTTATGCATAGGCTGGCTCTGATGAAATTCAAATTCATTCGTGTTTGCACAGCTTTTGGTTAAAAATAATAATAATAATAGTAATAAATCCAGGTTACTTGAAAGAGAAAAGCAAGCCAAACTCATTATTTCTCTGAGATGCCGTCCAAATTTTGTGATGGAATAAATGATACATTCCTGTTCCAGTCAGTGGTTCCTAATTTTTCTCCGCTTCTCTCTATATATTTCCCCTTTCATTATAAACTACTTAGCATTTCTCTTCTTTGTATTATTATAATCTTCCTGGTCTTTCATTATCTCTCCACTGCTTAATACTGCCACAGCTCTTTCTAATCACAATGCTTTGAGTCACTGACCTTTTTTGACTTTCCTATGTCATTTCACAGTTTCTACACCAAAGCTAATTTTCAGCTGCTTCGATTGCTTCTCTCTCACAACAGTTTTGGGATATGATCGCTGTGGCTTTGAATCCTTAAGAATGTCCCTGTGGGTGTGTTATTATTGAATAAGAAGTGAGATTGTACTTCCATATTAAGAAAAATATCTCAGAGTTCAAAGTTTGATTTTCAAAGTCAAGAACTAGCTCTACTCTTGACTCCCTGAGTGATGGTTGAAAATCTGTTCATGGTTGCAGTCAAATACACATCTAGCTTTAAGGAAGGAAAGAAGTGTGTCAACATTGCTTTCTATTTCATTTTTTTTTTCACCTTCAAGTTCTTTCTGGCCCAAATATTAAGTCTGCAGTTAAAAAAAATATTTAAAGTGAGGCATATTAAAAGTGAGACATAGCTCAGAGGAAGGTAAAGGAGAGACATTCGGTACTAAAATCATTGAATTCACAGAGGTTTGAAGCCAGACTTTTAAGAGTTAAACATTCCAATAGCTATTGGACAAATCTATATGGGAAAATTGGTCAGTTTTGTTTTCTCTCACATTTATTTGAAACCAAATACTTTCTATCCTGAATATGAAGAAAAGTGTGAATCTAGATAAATTCTTATGGGAAAGATAACCTCTCTAAAATGAAATTTTCATCCATTCCTACTTACTTTGGGAGTAATAAACACAGAGGGACTTACTTCCAAGTAGTGATGCAGTTTGGTAATTCTGGACTCTAGACCAAATGGTCATTTGAAATCCCTTATAACCATCATTTTGTTCTTACTTTACAATGGTTAATTGTTTTATTACACAAATAACACAGATTGTCAACCCTGAATATTTTTAAATGACCAAATGACCTCATGGGTTGTACTCATTCCCCAAATGTACACATAACCTATCTGTAGCTTAGGATAATACAGCCAGTGTGGGGTAGAAATTTGAGTACTGGAATAAGACTGCAGGACAAAAGAATCTGAGTCTGTGCTCACAACAGAAACTCACTGCACAATCTTGAGTTAGTCATACTCTGTCAACCTAAGAGGAAGGTAATGACAAACTTCTTGCCAATAAATCTTGCCAATCAAGATTGGAAGATTTAAGTTTCCAGTGTTCCTTCTTATGGTTCTCTTAATTCAGACTTGGATTGTAGTTCTTCAAACAAAGGGTCTTCTCTAGATCTGGCAAATATATTTGGAGGTTGCAGTATTTGTTGCTTTAAAAAAGCAACAACAGCAAAAAGGTTTTTGAAAAAAATAAAGTATGGCCCTTTCTGCACCAGGCAATTAGAATGGGGCAGTGCATCCTTGCAGGGAGGTCATCTGCACCTTGGAGCGGACTAGGAGCGGACTACTTACCGGAGATCCGCACCTCAGTCCGCTCCAAGACGACCCCAAGTGGTCCTCCAGCGTGTTTTTGAAAGACCGGAAAAAACAAGTCTGTCAGTGCCAGGCGGTGGTCAGGCAGCGGCAAGGGAGCAGGTTAGAGGTGAAGAGTTTTAATGCAGTCAAAACTCAAAAGTACAAAGCAAGCAGGCTTCTACACAGTCTTAACAGAAATAGTCCTTAATGCAGGCAAAGCTTCCACTCAGACCTAACAGAAATAAACACAGGCTGTTAAAGTACATAAGGCAGGTTACTTCACCAAGGCGAACAGGAGGACTGGTCTCAGGCGCGGGCAGGAACAAGGCACAGACAGCAGGACCACAGTTGACCAACAGTTGTTGCTCCATGCCTTCCCCAGCCCGGTGCCTGCCTCAAATAGCCCTCCAAGCCAGGCACCAGCCAATCAGGCGTGGCCATGTGGCTGAGGGCTCACAGCTGTGCTGTGCCTCACAGCTGCGAGCTCTCTGCCCGTCGCCTCCTCTCCAGCAGGCGCCGGGGCCGGCGGACGGCCTCCTTGGCCTGCCGCCGCTGCTGGAAAGGAGGAGGCGAGGTGGAGGCATCAGCCTCCTCCGGATCGGGGCCGCAGGCAGACTCCCAGGCCTCCCACAGATTGGGGTCGCGGGTGGGCAGAGCCCCGGGAGCAGGTCCGGGACCCGCCCACCCCAGCAAGCCGGGCGACGATGAGGGACTCGAGCCTGCAGCCTCTAGGTAAGTGGCTCCAGGCCCGGCAGCCTCTCCCATGGCCGCCAGGCCTGAGCCGTCGGCCGTGGCGGCCTCCAGGCAAGGCCCCTCACCCGCAGCGGACTCCGCGCAGGCCCCGTCAGCCGCGGCGGCCTCCGTGTAGACCCCGTTGGCCGCCGCCGCTTCAGCAGCGGCCTCAGGGGCAGCGACAGGTCGAGGCGGGGCCATGCCCCTGACAAGTCTTTATTTTCCTGGAATTCGCCATTGCGTTCCTGCTCCCTTGTGCAGATTCGCAGGCTCCTGTGGAGGGCAGGTTTTAGGCATGGTGAGCTTCAGCAGTTGGTCGGGACCCACGACCTACCAGAAGCCGCCATTTTGGAAGCTGAAGCCGCCATTTTGGAAGCCAGAGTGTCACGATATGTAAAGAGTTAATCTGACTTGATGCTGCACTGGTCCTTGTGACCTTGCCCTTTAAGCACAAGGTGTGTACTGAGATAAGGCTACGCAGCTGTATGTCAGAAGTTTAAGGAGTGATCTATGTGTTTGACTAAGGCACGTGCAAAGCACATAATAATGTACAGCTGTATGAAGTGTATATAAACTGTATGTATAGCGCTCCCTCTCTCTCTCTTGTCTTCTTGCCATGCTGGTTTGTATGTTACTCTGCTGTTTTATTTAACTTTATGACGGGCTTTTGCTACATGCCTTAATTGTTACCCGCAATAAACCTATTTGTCTTTTCCTTATTGTGGTGTGAAGTGGCTGCTTTCTCCAGGTTATAGTTTATGCCAAGAGGGACTTTGGAGGTCCTTGTTTGTTTAAACAAGTAGTCCAGTGTTCAGGCTCGTTAGGCAGACAGCCGACAGGTTCTGGGCGCCAGTTTTTTGCTTTCGCTGTGCTGCCTAGATACCAGGAGAAGCCACTATTTTTGTTTGTGAGGCGTGTTTTTAATTTACAAGGTTCTGCTGGCTGGTGTGTTTTTTCTTGTGTTATTATGGCTCACTCTGTACCGGGTAGCCTGCCTCTTACGAGGCTGAACTGCTCGAATTACTTGACCTGGGCTGTCAAGATGCAGTATTTTCTTCGGGAAGAAGGAGTTTGGGGTGCCTTTACAGACCATCTGGATCTCCCATCGAATGCAGCTGATGCAGCCAGGATTGTGAGACGGGCCATGTCTTTCATGTTCCTCTCGGTGGAGGACGACCAGCTTATGCATATTAGAGACCTCGTGAATGCTGGGTGGCCTTGAAAAATGCTTATGTTTTTCAGACAGCAGCAGCTAAGTATTCTCTTTGTTTTCAGCTTTACAATATGAAGCTAATGCCTGGCACTTCAGTACAGCAACACCTTGCAGAAATGTCCAGCCTGTTTGCAGCTCTTTGCGAAAGAGGCAAGGTCCTAGACGAAGGAGACAAGGTGTTTTGCATTTTAAATTCTTTGGATTCTGGTTGGGAATTGTTGGTGTCGTTCCTCCAGTCAATTCCAGAACGGGATTTGACTGTGTCCCTTGTAACGGCCAGGCTGCTGGAGGAGGAAGAGAAGAGAGCCAGAACGCCCACGTAGGCAGTTGCAGAAACAAACTCCGGGAGAAGAGCTACATATGTTGCTTCTGAGAACAGGCAGGAGGGGTTGGTGAGAGCCCACGCCGTTCGGAGATGTTTTTGTTGTGGATCAGCGTCTCACCTTAGATGTGACTGTCCATTGTTGAGACAAGGGGAACAAGAAGCCAGAGGTGCTGGAGGTCGTGGCAGAAGTGTCAGAGGTTGCAGGAATCAATCTCAAGCTGCTGTTGCTATAGACTGCACCGTTTCTGACAACTCTAGGAAGATAGGCACTGTCGTTTGGCTTCTTGACAGCGGATGTTCCCAGCATTTGGCCAACACTGAAAGCTTGTTTGACTCTTTAGCCCCTGCCAGTGTTTCCACTGTTATTTTGGCAGATGACACTACAGCTAAAGTGTGTAGTGTGGGTAATGTATATGTTTCTGCATTGGACATGTGCCTGGAGAATGTCCTGTTTGTACCTTCCCTCGATTTCTGTCTCCTCTCGGTGGGTGAGTTGACAGAATCTGGTTTTGAAGTTATGTTTACTGGGAGGCAAGGGAAAGTGCTTAAGAATGGGAATGTGTGTGCTGTGGCTGCTCGAAATGAAAAGCTGTATAAACTCTTGCCACATCACAAAGTTTGTAATGTGTTTAGTAACGTTCCCATACACAATGAGTATATACACCGTCGTTTGGGGCATGCAAGTTTTTCTGTTTTAAAGAAAGTAGCAGGTTGTTGTAAGGGATGTTTTTTGAAACCATGCAATGTTTTCTTGGATCGTGCCATTTGTAAGCAGACCAAATCTAAACAACTGCCGGCTCCCAGAGACAGTTCACGTGTACCTACTGCTCCCTTGCAGTCAGTACATTGTGACGTGGTAGGTCCAATGAGTAAAAAGTCTCTGGGAGGTGCCCGGTTCTTCCTACTCTTAGTAGGCGATTTCAGTAGATATATGTTCTGCTATTTACTGAAAAGGAAGTCTGAGGTTTTTCAAACTCTTAAAAATTGGTCTGTCCTCATTGAACGACAGTTTGGGTATTCTGTAAAGAGGCTGCAATCAGATCGAGGCAGTGAATTCCTTTCTGGCAATGTGCAGCAATGGCTTCAGAAGAAAGGGATTGTATATAGAACTACTGCTGCCTATGCCCTTTCCAGAACGGAATCGCTGAACGTACTGCTGGGGTCATTCAGACACTTATGCATAGTCTGCTGGCAGATGCAGACCTTCCCCGGGTTTTGGGGGAGAAGCAGTATTGACTGTGGAGTTCAGTGGTGCAAGCCACTCCTTATGAGTGCCTGTATGGAAAACAGCCCTCTTTAGTCCATTTGAAAGTATTTGGTAGTTTTGCATGGGTTCATACCCCAAAGAACCAACGTAAGAAAGGAGAGCCAAAGGCTCAACGTTTGAGGTTTGTGGGGTATGAAGATTTTTGTAAAGGGTATCGGTTCTTCAAAGGTGGCACTAGTTGTGTGGTATTGAGAAATGCCACGTTTGAAGAGCATGCAAATTGGGCACATGTGCAAGCAGCTTCTGAGTTCCATCCTCCTGTTTCTGATTTGTTTTTTCCTCAGTCAGAACAGCCTTCAGCCTCTGCTCCCAATTCCTCATGTGTTAAAACTGACGAGGAAGGCGTTTCAGAGGGGAAGGCTGTAAGAGAAGTTGTAGAAATGCAAACAGGGAAGGGTGAACGGAAATATACAGTAAAGAGAACCCATAGTGTTGAAGAGAGTAATGAGTCCATGTCTGAAAGCATTATTCCAAGAAGATCTGATGGGAAAAATATAGGGGTTCCTCCCAAAAGATTTACTCCTGACACGTCTTTGTCAGTGCGTGCGTGTCTGGCAACATGCGAGCCTAACAGCTTCACTGAGTTAATGCAGATGTCTTGCCAGAATGCGCAGCCCTGGTGGAAGGCGATGCAGGAGGAAATGGACTCTATTGCCCAGCATGATGTATATTCCCTCTGTGAATTGCCCAAAGATGTGACACCCATAGATTGCAGGTGGGTGTACGAAGTAAAAACAATTAGTGATGGACAGGTTTAACATTGTCTTATGTAACCTCTGAAGAAAACATAGCAGATTTGTTTACAAAACCTCTTACTGTTATAGTACACAACCAGATGCTTAATAGGATAGGACTGATGGGTCCTACAGTGATAAAGGAAGAAACAGCTACTCATCAAGTAGGGGAGTGTCACGATATGTAAAGAGTTAATCTGACTTGATGCTGCCCTGCTTCTTGTGACCTTGCCCTTTAAGCACAAGGTGTGTACTGAGATAGGGCTACGCAGCTGTATGTCAGATGTTTAAGGTGTGATCTATGTGTTTGACTAAGGCACATGCAAAGCACCTAATAATGTACAGCTGTATGAAGTGTATACAAGCTGTATGTATAGCGTTCCCTCTGTCTCTCTCTCTTGTCTTCTTGCCACACTGGTTTGTATGTTACTCTGTTGTTTTATTGTTTAACTTTACGGCGGGCTTTTGCTACATGCCTTAATTGTTACCCGCAATAAACCTATTTGTCCTTTCCTTATTGCGGTGTGAAGTGGCTGCTTTCTCCAGGCTGTAGTTTATGCCAAGAGGGACTTTGGAGGTCCTTGTTTGTTTAAACAAGTACCCCAGTTTTCAGGCTCGTTAGGCAGACAGCCGACATCTACAGACCTCGCACTGCTCCAATTTGCCCTGGACCAAGGAGGAGCCCTGTGGAAGGGCTCCAGGGACAGTCCACGTTGCTTCAGACCCCAGAAGAAGCAGTAGGTAGGCACGGAGTGATTCCCTCACCTTGTGCAGAAAGGGCCTATATTTCTTTGTCCCAGACTATTTTTTGGAATTTCCCAGGAGTATCAAGTGAATTTCTTTTTAATTCTGACACATACGGGGCAGGGAAGAGGGGAATTTCCTCATCCTTTTTTTTTTAATTCTTAAGAGTAATATTGCTTTAGTACAGGACAGCAAGCCCTTTTGCACTATAGCCTTATAGTTCTAGGGGCAAAAATAAAATAAAGTAAAAAAGAAGGGAGCGGAAAAATTGCTGCTTAATCTCTACAGATACTCCAGCAAACTGCATTTCCAGATTTTTTTAAAAAAATATTTGGACAAGTTCCAGAACAGAACCAAGAAATTGCTTCCAACTCCCCCCCCACATACACACACATATGCACACCAAAGAATGGAAGAAGTGGACATGTAGAAGACAACAACTGGCAAAACCCAAGGAATTTATATTGTGAGAACTCTTATTTCTTTAAACCAATATGGAGGGGCCTAATGATTTTTCAAAAACAGACTCATCCTCAGTAAAGAAGATCACCTTACCATACTAGTCATCCTTGATATTTTGGCAAAGGGTTTAAATGGGGGAGGGAAATTGCTTTTTCTTTCACACAACAATCTCCACTGCAGCTATTTGAAACAATATCTACAGCAAGACAACTCATGGATTATATAGATTTTTACAAAGAAGAGTGTACAGATGGACCTACTTTCCCCAAAAAGATAAAATGTGCAGTTTGTCGAAATGGAACAAACAAACAAAATGAGACTGGACAGCTTCTCCGTTTAAAAAACAAATGAATATAAATTAACCAAGCAATAATACCAATAGGGAAAAATCAATTCAACTGAAGATATAGCCTATTAAGTTAATTACTATGTCAGATTTTAAATATGTATCTTTACCCTGAGGCATTAGTAGACATTTAAGTTTAATATTAACTTTAGATACAAATGCTGCAAAATTTGGCAGAGCTTTTTCTTCTCTATTTGCCTTAGAGATACATGGCAGCTGAAATATAATGCATCATGATGCTTCTATCAAAATTCCCACTTTAATATCAGGTTTCATCTTGTGTCTTTAGTCTGGCCATCTGAAGCCTGTTGAAGCCAGCACAGTTAACTCCCTCTGAGGCAATGATAGTGACAGATGAGCTGCCAGACAGATGGCATCTAATAGACTAGGACTAACCCTAAGCTTGGCATGTCCCTACGTGCAGTTTTGGATATGAATTTTCTCAACCGAGTTCCTTCTCAGTGGTTGTCCGGGAGCTTTGTTGCTTGATGCTTAGAACAAAGCTATTTGACTGGCAGCAGTTTTCACAGAAGGTGAGCGCAGCTTGGTGGGGCAAATTGGCAATATCATTCTGGGTCTACTGTACTGTGAATAGCTTTCATTTCCCTTACATGATCTGCAGCATCTGGTGGGATCAAAAGTACATGGCCCAGAGCTATGGCTAGCCCTGTGGGATGCTTCATACATAACAACAATCACAGCCTTGATGCTAACATATTAAGCTAGGGATGGAGGAACGTTCCACATTTAAGAATGTACTTAAGGTGATGGTTTCCATATTTGGTAGTTCCCTTCTCTCCCCAAATTAGTTCTCAAAGACTAATTTTCTACAGCATTTGGAAAGATTGAGGGGCATGGTCCATAACTACATTTAGCCCTGTAGTAGCTCTGCTTCACACATAGACATTACAGCCTCGATTTTAACATCTTAACCCTCAGGATAGAAATGTTCTACATTAAAGAATGTTACTAAATTAAAGGTTTCCATCCTTGTTAATACCCTTCTCCCTCGCCAAATTATTCTCCAGGGACCATTAAAAAAACCCTCATTTTATTCCGTTTTTCACTGTATAAGAGGTAGACAGGAGAGAAATGGGAATGGTAATTCTTATAGTTATATCTTCCAGTTGCATCTGATGATGGGGGCTACAGTCCATGAAAGCTTGTGCCAAATAAAGGTTTAGGGAGAAAAGGTACATTTATTAATAAGCAATTTATTTCAGCAGAAGTCTTTGTCAACTACAGCCCAGTGCTTCAAATACACGTGCCTTCGTTTGTGAAAGCTTATACTGAAACAAATGGGCTAGTCTTAAAAACATCATGAAGCTCCTTCCCTCTCCTATCTTCTCCCCTTTTCATATTGAAATGGACTAACAGAGCCATCTCTTTCAAAATTGCTACAAACAAAACTTCTTACTTGTTAAATGCCACAAAGACTCCTTGTTGCAACAGACAAACCTATTTACCACACCTGAAGGTCTCGTAACTGTTAAACTGATAAATGAGTACATTTAAACTGCTAAGTACATTTTGAACGTTAAAAATTGAAATACAATTATTGCTTGCTAATTATTTGAGAAGCAAAGCATATTCCATTCTTAACATTATTATAAGCAGCTATTTCTTTTGACTTAACATCTGTAACTTATCCATTAAGGATAGGAAGATATGTCAAACTGGTTTCCTGGACCTCTTCCTTTCTTCAGCCTGCATCTTCTATGTTGATTTTAATAAGCAGTCACATTAATAGTCATATGTCTCCACTGAATAACCCCACAATAATTTGTGTGCATTTTACACACATGTGCATGCTATTCAACACTTTTTTCCTTTCAAAGAGTTCCTTGAAAAGTATGGATTTCCAACTACAAATTGTAACTGTTTCTATGTTTGTTCCAGGATGAGCAGATCAAGCAAGTAGATTGGAGAAATTCAAATGGAGCAAATTTCTCAAAACTTCCCTGCTTTATATATATTAGCAGTCCTGATAAATTGTATTGCCCCTCATATTCCAATCTTGGAAAAATGCATTACAGTTGGCCCTCTACACCTGGGGATTAAGCACTGGGAGATTTGATTATGTGTGGCTTGGGTCACTTGGGGGAAATCAAACTGGTGGAGTCCCTGGGCCTGGCCATGCATGTGTTCTCTTGCTCACTTTTGTGGGTGGGAGGAGGAAGGGGGTGGGAGAGGAGGAGGGAAGCTGTGCATGTTCACTCACTCATGTGGTCAGCACAGGGGAAGGTGATGGGATGGGAGGGGGAAGGTGAGCACACTTACTCACTCATGGAGACAGGAGGCAGGAAGGGGATGGAATGGAACAGAAAGAGGGAGGCCACACATGTTTATTTACTTGCTCACTCACACAAGTGGAGGGAGATGGAATGAGTACCCCCTTTCTCCCTCTTCCTACTCTCACATCCTATCCCCTCCCACCTGCATGAGTGAGTAGGCAAGTGAGGGAACACATATGCACCCAGGCTCAGCCACCCTGCCAGTACAAGTACTTTTTGGTATGTTAAATATGTTATTTTTTTGTGCGTGTGTGGGAGACTTATGATAAAAATGCTGAGAGTTTTTTTTTTGTCCAAACAATGTTTCTGGCAATTTCCATTACCAGCTGCAACATTTTATTCACATCCTTGAGTCGATTTCTTTTTAATTTTGAGACATTTTGGAACAAAAAGTCTCCTTCATTCCTCTCCCTCCTTCCCTCCCCCCTCCACCCAATAGACTCACAGCACATTAGTGAATTAGCACTTTTGCAGTTTAGCACTTTACCTCTAATTTTTTTAAAAAATAGAAAGGACAACATTTCCTATCAAAACACAGAACCACCTCAACAAACTATTCCCAGTTTGTTTTGTTTTTAGAAAACCTTTGTAAAAACCTTAGTGAAGATTCAACAAATCACTACAGCCAGCCTCTAAAAAGAATGGAAAAAGTGGGTACAGAGATGAAAACAACCTGGCAAACTTGGGAAAACCCAAAGAGCTCTATCTTAAGAAGCCACACGACTTTAGACTAATACAGAAGAGCCCTATAACTGATAGTTCTGTGACTAGAAGTTTATTTAGGTAGGAATGTCTATGTGCCTATTAAAATATGATACACACAAACAAAACTGAACATACATCACTTAACCATGGTTCCTAGTGGCAGGTAAAGTATGCTCAAGTGGGAAAGAACAGTATTTATCTGTCAGCTTTTTTTTCTTGCCTCCTAATATCCCCAGATTTTCAATAAATTTTGATGTACTATATATGTGGATGGATCCAGTGTTCCCTTTCCCTTAACACAGCAGTGGGAATCACATAGTCTTACAGAAATGGTTGGACTGCATCACCCAACATTCCTCACCCTTAACTATGCTAGTCATGGCTGCTAGAACTTGAAGTTTAAAAACATCTAGAGGGTTGCATGATTCCCACTCATATGTTAATATATTCCCAGTTATGCATTAATGGAAATAATTGAGATCCAGTGGAAATTTCCCGGTGGAAGGGGAAAATATTATCTTTCTCAGTTTTACCTCTCCCTCTCCATTCTCGTGTGCTACCTACCAGTTGCTCCCAATGGTTTGCAAAAGCTCCGGAGAAAGTTGTTAAGGCTGCAAAGAGAAGAAATAATCTCACTCTGGGCTTTGAGTAGGTGTACTCAGTGAGTTCAGTTCACTTGAAGCAAGTTTTTGTCAAACGCTATGCTTCGTATTATTATTACTATTAAGTGTTTTTGGCTCCTTGAAAAACTTCTCTACAGCGCTAATAAAAAGAATAGTTTCCTAAGAAGCCTAAAAATGAAAGCATGGGAACATATCTTGTCACTTGCCAAAAGTAAATGTTTTCTTTTTTTACCCTGTAACTACTTTCTTCAGACTAATTGGGCAAACCAGTTGCTAACATGTAAAGGAGGTCTTCTAGGATCCGTCTGTGTCAGAAGGAATCATCTTGAAGAGGTGTAACAAAGAAAGCTGGGAAGATACTTTATTCTTTTCTCAAAAGCCTTAAATACTCTCAGGAGCCACAGTTATAGCAAACTAGGTTGAAAAATGTGCTCAGTTAATAATGGTGTGAATCGCCAACACTAATTAATCGACAGCCCCTATGAAACTTTGGAATTGAAAAAAAAATCACATTTAAATATAATATTATCTATGTGTTTGAATTTATTACAAATTTATACAGCTCAAATCCACACATGTAGTCGCATGCGCACACACATACACACATTTCAATAAAGAATTTAAATATAGACTTTATCTCCTTGGTGGCGGGGAACATCTATTTTGTTTCTCTTGCCTTTGTGAGCTATATAAATGATAGACAGTGATAATCCTGCTAATAATAAAAAGAAATTACCAGTTTGTTAGTCTTTAAGCTGCATAATAACTCTTGCCTTTTTAACAAGGAGAAATGATCATTTATTTCTCTTTCTGTTCTAATACATTGGCTGAGATATATCATGCTTGCTTAGTGGTTGCTCTTCAGCCTCCTCCTCCTGAATATTAACATTGTGCAAGAAATTATGTGTCTGTTAGTGTGCTTGTTTATTGTTCGATTCTGCAGTGGAGAATTCATATGCTTCTGCAATCCTAGTGAATAAGTAGTATATTCAAGGCACTGAAAAATAGCTACACAACAGCCATGACTGTACAACTGCATGACTAGAAGCCTACAGGTTAGCCTCAACTAGAATGGACCAACTCAAACAATTTTTTGATTAGCAAGTCAACATATAGGTTGTTTATATTGATTCAGTGACTCTACTATAATCAGGGTGCACAAAGGGATTTAGGCCCATGTGAAAGCATTACACTTGTGGAACTTCACTTATGCAACAATCAATATGTCTACTGCACAACAGTCAAAATAATACAATGTATAGTAAATTGAATAGTACAGTTTATAGGACAAAACAACTTACACATCTGTAACACCAACAGAATATTACAGCCACTACTTTCATACTTTTAGTAGAACACTTTTGTGTATTACTACACTAACATTTCAGAAAATGTCAAATCAATTAAATACTACCTTTGAATATAATTTTAAAATGAAGCATTTCCTTTTATTGGTTTCATCATGATTTGAGCTCAGATCTACTGTGTGACCAAAGCTTGCTTCCCTGCTATGTTGCACCTGTGAAGCAACATTGACTAATTTCTGTATATAGAGAGGAAATGTGCCTTAATCTGAACAAGAATTGTTGGAGAATACCCAGAAATATTGATAATAGATTTGATTTATTTCCAAAATCCTGCCATTCTATAAGGCATGAGCAGTACATAAATAGGTACCTTTGTGTTCTCATTCAAATATTCTTATGCTGCCCAATATCAAAAGATCTCAGGATAGGGCAGAGACAATTTAACCAATGTCAGAAAATATAGCAGTTTAAAATGATTAAAGTGATCTAAACTGATTTAAAACTGCTGTGACAGAAGTTCACAATCTGGTCAGGTTATAAGTTGAAAGCTTTAATAAAGAGACACTTTTTAGACTGGCAATTAAATGATGTCATCATCAGTGTCAATTGAACCTCCAAGGGGAGGGCATTCCCCTACCAGGGTTTCATCACAGAGAAGTTATGTCTTCACATAGCGAGTTTCTTCCACGGGGGGAGCACAGAGGAGGGTCCACAGAGCACATTTCACTGTTTGGATTGGTCTCTCTATGAAGAGATGCTCCTTCAAGGACTGAGGCTGAGTTCAGGACTTTGAACTAGATTCTTGATTTCTAGGCAGAAAGTTCCCATCAGATCCTGTCAAATGTGATTGGTATTGAGCAGCTTTTATGTTTTTTTTTCCTTTCTCTTTAACTTTTTTTTTTTAAAAAAAAAATGTAAGAAGCAGTGGGGAAACCAAAGATATCATCATCTAATTCTCTAGTAAAATCCCATAAATGTTTCAGAGCAATTGCGCTATAGAAATCTGGAAGCAACTCAGAATGCTAATGGGACATTTAGGGTACAGATCTGAAGCCAACCAGTTTGTATGAGAAATATCCATAGGTGTGTTGCATATCATTTTGATAACTGAACTGCTGCTATCATTTCACAAACTTTCGCATAGATAAAAGCCATGGAAGGAAAGCATGTCTGTCTATCTGTTGCCACTGGAGTGGGAGAGGTAAAGAGAGATACCCAGAAAGAGATGGATTGGAAGACAAATAGGCAAGTGCTTCAGTATTGAGGCCCACTGTTCCCACAACATTCCAATTTTTTCCTAAATTTGACTTTGTCCTGCTTCTCTGTACCGTACCTTACTTCTCAGGAAGTTCTGATAACTGTAGTGGGGGGGAAATAGTTATCGGCAGAACAGATCCACAAAGAAGCAGCTGTCTTGCCAGCTGGAGACGAAATGCTCTAGGTATTCTTGCAGATGTTTAGAGATTTATGGGAAGCCTCTATAGGTCATGTTGATAGTGCTCTCTTCACAGTCAATGTTGTCACTGCATTGTTTACTTTCTCATCCAGACATACACTACATAAGATCACTTGAACACTGATCTTTTTAAATTGTGTGGCTTCTGGTATTGGCTCTGCGACTTGTTCTACGGTATTTTATTTCACTGCTTTATTTTTAGTGGTTCTAAGAACTTCCAGTCAAATTTGCAGAAGGGGGAAAAATGATAACTGGCAGGGAGGACTTCTGGGTAAGGAGAACTGTGAATCCACTCTGGGTTTTAGTCCAAACTTTGAAAAAGTTACCCAGGATGCTGAACCTATATTGAGGTAGGGTTCAATACCTTGGATATCTCCTTTGAAGATCAGACTAAATCTCAGATACCACCAGCCACCACTGAAAAACCATTATATGCTAGGTAAAACTTACTTCCCTCAGCTGGTGGCTCCGAAGAATTTTTTCTTTGCCATATATTTCTCTGTCATATCTTCTCTCTTCCATTTGTTTCCTTTGTAACTCAGCAAAACTGTTCATCCCTAGGCCCAGCCTTTGATCAGCAATACAAGAATATAGACCTTCATTGTAGAATGAAGGTCTATATTCTGTAAAAATTGCTGATTCACTGTATGAACTATTGACACCAGAATGGATAAGAGGCCTTACTAATCCAGGGGCCCTCCAGTTCATCCCATTAATAAGAAGAACATAAAACACAGGAAGTCTTCTGCACTACACAATTATTGCACTGTAATGCCACTTTAACTATCGTGGCTGCCTCCTATGGAATCCTGGGGTTTGTAGTCTTTGGAGGTACTGGAGCTCTCTGGCTGAGAATGCTAAATATCCCTCCCTAAACTGCAAATCCCAGGATTCCATAGAACAGAACAATGTCAGTTAAAGTGGAATCCTGCTGCAATAGTTGTGTATGGTGGACAGGCCCTATGACACGTTGGTTGTGGAATGACCTTTCCCTGGAGGTCCGATGGACATAAACACTGCCTTCCTTTCAGTGCCAAATTAAAACTTTGGCTTTTTACAAAAGCCTTTGTGGCCTAATGCTTTCGTCCAGTTTTTACACATTCATGGTGTTATATTGCTTTCCCTTAATCATATATTATTGTGTCATTGAATATCTTTTAGAATGTTTAAATTATGCTTGTTTTACCATTTTATTGTCATGCATTTTAAATTTCTCAAATTGATTTTAGTATCATCTATCCAGAGATCTTATCATATAAGGAAGGATAGAATTATTTTAAATAAACAAAAAGTTCTTTGAATGTTTTAAAGTGCCATAAATATTAAGAATTATTACTCATTAGAATACACTCTTATGTATTTTTTACTTCCCTCTTTTTTTCTTTTTCTCCCCTTCTTATTTTCTTTTTGTAGTTAGATTTTAAAAATCCACTATAAAAATCCACTATAATATCCACTATAATATACATAATTTAGTTTTCAAATAATGTCCACTTCTAAGATAATAAAAACATTGATTCATTTAACAAGTGTTACAAATCAATATTTATCTTCTACAATACTTCTCTTTAAATACATGTATTTATTTATTTATTTAATTAATTTCTATCCTAGTAATTTACCAAAGATAAATACAAGTAAAAGGAGATATCCAAGATATTGACCTCTACCTCAGTTAAAATATAACCAGTTAAGAACACTATTAAAAACACAACAATAAAACAAAGTGGACTTTTGCAGATACAATGTTGATTGGACCTCAAATACTGTTCTAAATCAAAAGGTTTTTATCTGACTGCAGCAGAATATCAAAGATGGTGCTCACTAGTCTCCCTCAGCAGGGAGTCCCAGTGCCTAGGAATGCTAACCAGGAAATTCATTTCTTACCTTGTTCCTATAATTATCAACACTTAACGTCAGCAATTACCTAAGTTCTTCCAGATGAGAAATAAGAGGTTACTACTTTGCAGTTGACCCCTCTGAACTGCACATTGCTGTGGGGCAAGTGCTCAAAGGCTGCATCCTGTCCATGTGCTCTGAACCATGGACTTTGGAACTGTTTTTAAGGTGGGGATCAACAGTGAAGCAGGGAGGTTGCTAATAAATGTGCATACTTGCAGTCACTTGCAGGGGGAAGGAAATTACTTTCTCCAGGTAGACATTCATGGTTTTACCTTATTTTTCCAGGTATTGTCACAGAAGCATTCTCAAATCTGAGAACTCTTACAAGCACACTGTGTACTTAGAAGTATAAAACTATGCTTCCAAGCAAGAATGCATAGGGAGGCAGCTGTCTTAGTTATTAACCATTTATACATTTCTGGTTGATAATTCCAGAGGATGCTCATACAGAGGGTAGACCAATTTTACCAGATCACTGGAGGAGGATCAGCCCCACCTGGTCTAGTCTTGAGGAAGATTGAGTCTCCCTGCCACTGTTCTGTGGTCCAAACTGTTGTAACAGCCAATCACAGTCAGTGACCCTGGGCCCCACTGTTCATCTTTCACAAAGAGCCTTCTGTTGCAAAATGGTTTATTATACTGTGCTATTAATGTTGTTCAACATTCATGGTACATCAAAAGCCCCATGCAACACGTGGTTTAAATAAAGATGGACAATTTTCCTTCATCTCTGATGTCATGCATTGTATTTAGCCCTTTCCTTTGAAATTCACAAATGCTAAATATATCTCTGCAGAGAGAGGTCTGGCCTCCATATATGCTGTACACATGGAAGACCCCATTAAAAGTAGTAAATTGACATCACAAAGTTCCAGCTCAAATGGAGACCTCTACATGTACATTGGTGCATGTGGATACCAGTGTGGTATAATGGTTTGAGGGTTGAACTAGGACTCTTGGAAATTAGGGTTTAAACATCCACTCAGCCATGAAAAAAAAAGGTGGGCAGGCCACATACCCTCAGTCTGAGAGGAAGGCAATGGAAAACCTACAATGAACAAATCTTGCAAAGAAAACTTCACGATAGGCTTGCCTTAGGATCACCATAAGTCAAAATTTACTTGAAGGCATACAATAATAACATATACAGAAAAACTCTCTGCAGACATTTGTATGGTATGTGCAGGTGCAATGTCAAAGTATATATGATTTAATTGGAGCAACTGTTGCAGGCTCCTCACAGGCCAGGGACCCAGTGCTGAAGTGTGTGTGTGTGTGGGGGGGGGTGGATATATATTTCGATATATTTCATGCCTTTTTCTTCCCCAGTTACCTTCTGATATCATCAGCATGTGTTGCATGAGTAACTGGATAAAACGTTAGAGGATCAGGTGGCAAATATTCCTGAAGCTGCAAGGCTGAGAATGGAATCACATATAATCTGAAAATCCAAAGAGTGGGAGATTCTTATATTTCACACCCACACCAAAGAACTCTTTGCACCAGTAATGTAAAAAGATCATATTTATATATATCAATGATTTCAGCTGAAACAGACAAGATTAGCATGATTAGCAATATAGACATGATATGCATCCACACATGTATTTGTCTGAGCTTGGGTGGGGGCCACAGGAAAGCCCAACAAGACCGTCCATCACCTCTGCCATGTGCAGGATTCTTTGGTTCTATGTGGGTATTCTTTGTCAAATATGTTGATGTGGAAAGAGAATTTGGATGGCATAAGGCTCACTAGCTTTGAACAGGATGCTTATAAAATTCATAGAAAACACATGTAGCTTCAGACAGTGACCCAGAAACATCATTTCATGTTGGTCACTGAGCAGCAATATCAATTCAGGTTGGCTTCAGATTCATCCTGCCTTCCCAGTACAACAGAAGTCACAGCTGCTTGGAGCCATTTTGGACATCCATCTCACCAGACAAAGTTTTCTTTCTGACCTCCTTTAGGCATGCTAATGTAACACTACATACTCCTAATGACTGGATACCAAAACATTTCTTACTGCAGCTAATTAGCTTTAGTTGGTCTCATCAGCTGGAATATTTCACCATTCTCCCGCCGGCAGATTCTTTTTCTATTGTGTATGGCTGAAATAAATGTTCAAAACCTTCCAAGACTTCTAAGTACAAATTATACTTCACAGACACTCTGCTCATGCCATTCAGAAACATGAAGCAAACAAATGTGTTTGGGGGGTATTAAATATCACACTTTCCATGAATGCTAAGTCTATTAACCTGTACTTCACAGCAATGTTATAGGTATGATTGCTGCTAATAAAGCAAAAGACAATTCAGCAAACCTGATCATTAAAATTTATGACCTTTTTAAAAAGAATGGTATTTCTCTAAATGCTTGGAAATATATTGTAGCCTATTTTTTTTGTACTTTAATGTAAGCAGCTTCTGCAGTTCTTTTAAATTTCACATCAAAATGCTTTTCAAACTACATAAACACATACTAAACAATGCAGTGCTATTATATTCAGGTTACTTCTTGTTGATTCTTCACACAGTCATTCCCACGACTTGAAAGAAATGCCATGTGATTATTCCTATTTGTTCAAATCTGTGAGGAACTTTCAGTTTCTAGCAAAATAACCCTACGCATATTTAAGAATTTCATATGTACAACAACAGATGTTTTATATAAAAACCAAAACAAGGAAGCTACATATTTTAAAAGAAAGTGCAGGGTATGTGTTTCCAGCAGACCTGCTAAATAAAATGGTAGTCCTCACTTCACTTTCTCTGCTGCCTTTCTTTTTGGAATTTAGAGTCAAGAAGCCTTTGTATTTCCAGAGGTATGGAGCAAATAATTGATTTTGTTTTATCATTTACAGATACCACTGCTAAAAAAAGTGAACAAGACCAGATGAGTATTTTTTTTATGTTGTAAAATGAATATCCTACTTTTAAGGCCAATACAGGAATAGCAAAAGGTTTAAGCTAAGCATCTCAAGGAAATCTGTTTGCTGTGTTTAAACAGAGTACGGGCTGCAATATTTGTGGAATAAATAAATATGTAAATGTTATAGCTTCTTTCATTTATAAATGCTTGAGAATGCTGCAGTGGGTGATGTGAAAATGTGTGGATCTTGCCCACAGATAAATCTGACTTCCACATTCAAAAATGAAAATATGATGTAACAAACTAAATCCAAATATTAATGGCACATTGAATCAATGGGAATTAAGTCAGCTTTTTGTAGCTTTCCACGATTCATTTGGTTTATTGTAGTTGGAGCAAACAATGGAACTTAAACCAATGGACCAATCAGTATGATCGTTGGGTTATTTCATGTGCTAATCATGGTGACAGGAAGCATATAGATCAGCATAAACAACTGAACTTCAGGTTTGAGGGAAAGGCAGGGTTTATATAAATTTATCAACAATAACAACAACAACTCTGGACCTCCATTTTTTTTGGCTAAAACTCTTAGCACAGCCACTAATTCTGTGACTATGAGAACTGAAAGTTAAAACAACAACACAAACAACATATAGAAGACAAAAAACCTATGCAAAAATCAAATGTGTAAACCGCGCCATCAAGTGCAGCCCAGTCAACCTATTATGGCATCCTTGCCCTTCTCCATGCTAGTGGAAGTAGCAACTGCCATGGGCACTTAACAGCAGAGAAACTAAGGACCTAAAGGGATGCCTACTCCAAGCAGGTACCTATGGAGTTATTAAGATGTTCTTTGAATATTATTCTCTAATTCTTCCTGCCATTGGAAACAAAAAAAGTGGTAACTACCATAATTAGCTAAAATTCTATGGTGATACTTTCATAGTGGACTGCCCTGTGTGCCATCTGCTTGTTGCCTATTCCGATTAGCTTTAGACACCAGGTTCAAACTATTTGATTTGTATGACATTTTAATGAATAATGGTGCAGTTCAGATGTAATAATTTGTTAGACCAAGATTGTTTATTATACGGATAATGAATCTTCTCTGTTCTTTCTGTCCTTCTTTCCTCTATTCTCTTGTATGCTATAACAAGAGCAATCTTATCAAACCATAGTATCTGAATGGAAGAGGACTAGGAATCTGGAATCTCGTATAAGAATAAGATTTGATTACATACGAATGCTGGTTTTCTTGGAGGTGGGAGCTAGGATATGATGTGCAGACACAAGACCCAAAGTGAAACAATTAATTGTTTATTAGACCATGGTAATTATGGCTCAGATCATATTAGAATCTGCTTTTGAAGTTTTAGAGCTTCTTTTCATTACTTTATGTATGGCGTGCTATTTTATCATTTTATTGTAATTTAGTACATTTTATTTTAGTGATCTAAGTGACCAGAATCCTGCTGGTGTCTGATGCGTGCGTAAATTCCCCCTAGAGAGAGGTGGGAGATTTCTGCTACACAACTGTGATGTAGAAACTTGGATTTTGTGTTTCTTCTCCTTTAGCATCTGCCATTAACTTTTTAAATTAAAATTTAATTGATTTGATTAAATATATTTTAAAACAGGTCTAAATCTAACAATAGATCCAACTATAGTAGACACAGTGAGTCAATGGAATCCACAAAAGTGTTAACTCATCACATTCACATTGATTCAATGAGTTAATTCAACTTGGGCTGGAATGGGTCCCAATGGCATGAAGTCCATCTCAGTGAAAGAAAGGATGTGTGCTCTCAATTCTGCCACATATTAGAGCCCAAGACAGGGCTCTAATGGGAAATATATCTATATCTATATCTAGTAGAGATTGTTCTTGAATACCAAATTTTTGGTATTCAAGTAATTAATCTGTCATATTGAGCTCAACTCAAAAATACTGGGTACTTTCCAAACTAGGATTCTGGATAAATGGGCTTTTTTTCTAACACAATAAGACTGCATTATGTTTTTTCCAATCAGGAAATTATTTGTGTGGAAATGAGAGTTTCTTGGGTAGTAATGTGCTTGCATAAATGAGAAAAAGAAATACAGTTAAATAAGGAGCAAAAGCTGATGAAGAATAAAATTATAATCATAAATGCTGTCAGAAACTAGATGCCAGTCAGCACTATTGCATTACTTTACATGACAGAATCAACAATATTAACACATTAGCTCCATCACAACTGGGCAAACAATCCAGCAGAGGGTCATTGAACACAATGAATTCTCCAAATGGCTCCCAATTACACAAACACCTGTGCCTGTAATTTTATGCTAATCCAATGCAAAATATCACGTTAAGCATCCAGCATCTACATAATTTTTCATTTATTACCTGTAGAGTGTTAGCTCATTGTTTGCAGATTTTGTGGTAGAGGACAAAATTTCAAGGAGAGCAGAAAGAACTTTGTTAAAGCTGTTTGATTACTGATACATCTGAATTTGTAGATTATACCCAAGGAAGTGCTAACATAAAAGCGGGGTAGTTAAGGAAAAAAAATGTGAACATTGAAAAGACATCTCCTAAACTCAGAAGAGTATGTCATTTGTGATTGCAGCCTTTCAGCATAGTCATTTCCAATAAGCGACAGCTGTATTTTGAGAAGAAAATGACACTGGTAAAATAATTGCTTCATATGATTATCTTCAGGGATCTGGACTGCAACTGGGTGGGTGTTCTCAAACCTGCCCACAAGTTCTGTCACTTCTTGACTTTTTGGCTGGAGTCTAAACAGAGAAATCATATTAAGTGGAGGAAGGAAAACAGAAGCACAGATTCTCTCTCTCTCTCCCTCCCTCTCTCTCTCTCTGTTTTTCCAGTCCTATTAGTATGCAAAACCATGGGGTTGAAAGGTACAAGGTTAACAAGTTCATTGATATCCTAAGAAGAAAATCAGACTCATTAACTCATACTTGCTTCACTATGCATCTTGCTTTTATCCCTGTGGGATTTTGAAGAGGAGGAAAATGTTCTCATATCATATAATTGTGTTTCTCTAAAGACAACTTAGATAATGATTCAAGCATTTTCCTGAGGACATAGCCATCTGTGATGCTGTCTACTCCCACCCAAAGCTAGACTTCTTATGTCTAAAAGATAATGATTTTTCAATGATCAGTGGAGTCAGGCTCCACTGAAAGGGTATGCACATGGATTGGAGAATGAATGGATCACCAAATAATGGTGGTGCCATAGTGCAGGACTACACATGGATGCAAAAGCACTGATGAGTCTATGCAGTAGTCCCTGGAGAGAAAGTACCAGAGGCTGACAAATGTGACATTTCTCTGATCTATTTGAATTAGTATAGTACCCAGTGAAATAGGTAGGAAAGAAGGATGAAGATGGCCCCAAGTCCAGCCATGGAACTCAGGTTTCCCTAACTTAGATTCAAACACTTATCCACTGCCACTATAGAACCCTCTGGAACATTGCACAAATTTTCAGAAAAAATGGTTAAGTTCTCTAAAGATGTGCTTTGATTGTTTTGTCTTCCACAGAATGTCTGCATTCAAAACTGCAGTCAGTTTTGCTTGATGCAAAATGACTCCTATAAAGTCACAGGGGCAAAGTGGCACATGCAGTGCAATTGTGCATGAAGACTGTGTTAAGGAATGACCGTGCATTGTAAATTGCCAAAGGATGCATATATGGTTGTACATTTGGTATCTTTATTCAGTCGTGCAACATTGCCATTTAACACCAAGATTACAGAGCTGAATTAATGTGTAATGACAGGAGAGATTTATATTATGTAATCCCAATGTAGGATCTTGGAGGTCTAGACCTCTCTGCTCTATTTGTAGTCCTGATTTCTTTCCTGCTTTTCACATAATTATGTGGGGCTATCTATGTGGGGCTATCTTCAGTATTCAGAATATTCAGTTGTCCAAAATGCTGTGGCTAGAATAAGGAGCCAGACCCTGGAACTGAGGGGGGTCAATTTGGCGTAGGGATGAAAAGAATTATCTAAAGTTATTAAAAAATGGTTTTAAAAAACCCATGATTTTGGAATGTTAAAAAACTATGACAAAAAGAATCTTTGATTGACAAGAATCTCCACAGTTCAAGACTTAGTCTGTTCAAAATTCACAAGTACTTGGTATGCACGGAAAACAGTATTTTCTGTGCAGGAAACATTGTGAGTACATTGAGTTTCATTTCTGTGCAGAAAACATTGTGAGTAAATTGAGTTTCATTGCTGTGATGGAAATTTTATTTTCTGCACTGAAAATGTTGTAACCTGTGCAGAAAATTCTTTGGTTGGTGATTTATTCTGTACAAAATTCACAAATGGATGTTTTACATAGAAGACAGCATTCTCTGTGCATTCTGCCTTTTGCACAGAATACATCCTGACTTGTGACTAGCCTTCAAAAACTGTGATTTTTAAACACTTTCTCACAGCAGGAAAAAAAAATTACTGAAATTACTTTGCTTGCTTGAGAGAAAATTAATGAAGAATTATACCCCCTAATTGGCTGTTTCTCTATACCTAATCCCTAATAGTCAAGTTTATCATGTATGAGCAGATACGATTTTATCTGAGTGATAAAATTACATCTCCTAATTGAGCTTGGGCTCCTTCCCTGGTGTCTTTCTGGTGGCAAGCAAAGACCTTTATATTCAGACAGGTCTTCCATAAATGACTATAATAGCTCCAAAAGGGGCTTTTAACTGGGTGAGTGCTGGAGTTTCTTTTATTGATTTTTTAAACTGGGTTTTAAATTTGAATACTTATATTTTTTTAATATTATACAATCCCTTGTTCTATTTAATTGTAAGCTGCCATGACTCCTGTTTCTGGGATAGGACAGAATATAAAGGACTTGAATACTTGCATAATTCCTTTAATCAGTGGTAAGCACTGAGTGACTCTTTGATGGGACTACCATTGACTGCCCTGTGGCCCCCAAGAACATCAGACAAAATGGCAGAAAAATCTCTTCATTAGAGCAGAAATAATCCAGTATTTCCAAACATATTTTAAAAGTCTGTTGGGGAAGACTCCTGTTTTGGGTTCCATGTTGGAAGAAAGGACAATTTTAAATCAATCAATCAATCAATCAATCAATCATTCTAGAAATTGTTCTAAAGGCAACTGGAAGTGATGCAATGCCACTTACAGTTATGCAATATGGTGTGGCCATCCAGAGTGCTGGAAGGAGACACAATGGGATGTTGCAGTCCTCAGTACTCCATAGCATGCCCACTACACTTTCATTTGTGAGGAGTAGGAATCTTCAGTTCTGAAGCATCCATAAAATCAATATTTGAATAACAGACTGTTGAGCTCTAAGTCATTAAGAATTTCAGTCTTTCAGTCTCTAGGTCTGAATCACAATATACATTAATTGGTTTAGCCAGCATCAGGAACTTTGTGTTGTCAGCCAAAGTTTTCTGAATGGCCAGTCTTAATAATGTAACTGTCACTCTCACTGTTTTCTGCATTTAATTTCCTTCTCCTCTGACTTTACTGTCTATCATCCTGCCCCCAATCAAAGTACACAGAATATAACCATTAAATACTACCCCCTAAAAAAAGAGCGTGACTACAAATCTAAATCAACAATATAAAACCAGCAGCAAATGAAATTAGTGTGACAAGTCTAAAATCTACCACACACAAAAATATATATTAAAGATTGAAAAGCCAGGGAAAACTTTTGAAAAGGGGCTTCACCTGGACCTGAAAAGACCACAAAATAGGCCTTAAGTGATCCTCTGGAGGACAGGGCAATAACTGTGGAATAAACCAGAGAATAAACATTGCAAGCACCTTTCCTCTACTTGCCAACTGCTGAAACTTATTCATCAGAGGAATGAAGAGAAGAGAATGTGGAGAATGGGCAAAAGTTCTCTTAAGGCTCCAGAGAATATACAAGAGTAAAAAAAAATAAATACCCAGAGTTGTATGGCAGCCTAAGGTGTAAATCCTAATACTAGTCCCATCCTCTTTCAATCAATAGAGGTTATACCACGTTGTCATCATCACCAGCACCATTACCAATATATTTATTTCTTTTCCTACCTCTTCTTATGGCTCAAGATGGGGAACAACAGATTAAAATACAACAATAAATAGATACCGGCTCAAAACACAGAACACTGATTAAAATACATAATGAATTGACATCATAACATCAATTAAAAGTGCATCTATATTTTAAAAAATCCATAAATTTAAAACTCATAACTTAAAAATCATCTGATCAGCCTGCTAAAAGAGATAAGCCTTTAGCACTGTTTTTAAACTCAGACAGTGTATCCAGCTGTTGAATCTCTTCTAGCTGTCTATTCCAGCATTTGGGTGTGGCTGAAAAAAAATATCCTCTGGGTAACAGTTGCTAGCCTAGTTCTGGCCGACTGAAGCAATTGTTCCCCAGAGGACCTAAGTGTTTGGATTGGATTATATGGGAGAAGGCAATTCCATAGGTAACCTGACCTAGGCTATGTAAAATTAATAACCAATACTTTGCACCTTGCCTGGAAACTACTAAACAGTCAGTGGAGTGATTTTAATAAAGATGTAATATGAGCACTCTTAGATGCACCAGTAATCAATCTGGCTACCATGTCTTGCATTAACTAAAGTTTCTGATCTTAGTACAGAGGCAGCTCAATGTACAGTGCATTGTAGAAGTCCAGCCTTGAGACTACCAGCACTGTCTTCTCAATCACCTTGCCCCCAAAAAGGAAGATTAGAAACTTGTCTATAGCTGTTAAACTTCAGGGAGTACAGGGAGGACTTTTGTAAAAGGGGCTGTATCACTGCTTCTTTTAAGCAAGATGGAAAACTTCTTTCATTGAGAGGTGCATTAATAATATGTTGTAGCTAAGATCTAACTGCATCTTTTCCCAAGACAAGTAGCCAAGGAGGACATGTCTTGGTTACCACATTCACATTTAGTCAATTATCTCATCTATCTGCGACTATCTATTAAATGCATGCCCAATGAGGCTTTTGTGGGCTATAGCTCACTTCATCAGATACAAGAAGTGCAATCCAAAAACTTTTGTGATTAGATGATCTAGAAACTCTGCAAATAATACTTATCTGGGCTAGTGTGATGAATGTCACTGCAGAGGAAGGTAAGCTTTTGATGGTCTCTATGGAGTGAGAACAGAGTGTCATTTTTGATTAGTGCTAAGCACCAAATCAAGACGTATGATGGAGGCAAAGGAGACTGAAGAATTTGCACCTTATACTTGTCATTCAGTGCTCGACGTTGACCCACCCTCCTGCCCTCAATGCTATGTGAGCTAATCTGGTCACTTCGAGGCCAGATAGGATTCCCCCCCCACTTTTCTCAGGGTTTTTTTTTTTTTTTTTTCCTATTCCATACTGTATTTGATGGAATTGGGAAAATTGGCTCTGGATGGTGTTATTAAATAGGTTGTCCTTTGACAGATAATGGGGGACAATAAAATGTTGGTGATCACCTATTGGCAGCCATTTGGTGTAGGGTAGGGCTCTGGAACCACCTCTTTATGGCCCTGCATCCCAGGGGGTTTGGTGAAGGAGGCTACCGTTGAAGTTAACCTGGGAATAAGACTCTCGCTTTTAGAGCTGTGCAGCTTGGGTGGGAGTTCCTGGGTTACCGTCTAAGATGCTGGACTGGGAAGCAACCAAAACAATTTGGATTGCCTCTGGGGCAGAGGTGTTATCGCCCATGGGTAGGCTGAACAGGTTGTCACATTGTGACCCTGGTTGCTTCCCACCTCTTGTAACTTTCAGGTTAACTCAATTTAAATAAAACAGACCAAAATAAAGTGGCCCTTAGTTAACCCAATTTTGTGTCTTGTCTCTTTACTCCATGGTTGAACATCAAATAAATGAATAAATGTTTGCGAGGAGGAAAAATGGATACATATCTCCCAGAAGATAGTGACAGATGTGGCCCTACACAAGAATAACGTCTTAGTTTTACTTTCTGTCTGAAGACCCATGGTGTTGTATCCACCCACTGTGGTAGGAAAAAGTTCTCTCTTTCTTTCAGTATCTTCTATCTGTAGCACATTCAAGTGCTGGTCTGCCAGAACACAAGTCTGCTTTGTGTTCTCAGATTCTCACCTGTAGATTGTATTGCTCTTGGGGGGAGAAAGCAAAATGTTACTACAAGAAAGAGTTCCTCTGCCTAAGGCAATGAGTCTTCAGACATTAAACTGTGACTGTGATTCCTCTGCACCCTTGACTATTCATCATGATTGCTGGTGCTGATGGGAAATGAAAGACTAGAAATATCTGGAAAAACAGAGGAAAGAAGGTAAAAGAATCCAACAGTTTCTTCTCTGGAGGTCTTCAGATGTTGTTTGTGATCATATGCTATATTTCATGCAAATGATCAGTCACAATGTAACAATTTAAGGATGAAGGGTCACATGGATTTGAAAACTAATAGCTTCTTCAGTTGTAACAACATCACTGGCCTCCTTAAGCATCATTTTTCTGTGCTTAGTAAATTGTAACCTTGCTTTGTACTTTAGATCAAACAAACAAAAAACCCTTTGATGTATTTAGGCTCCTTTTAGAAAGAAAAGGAAAAACACTAGCAACTCATTTTTTCATTAACAGAGACAGAAAAATCTGCAAGGAATATAAAGTGGTAACAACTTCAGTATGGTCACATTGTACTTGACGTGACAATACTGAAATTAGGGTAAACTTCATATAATACATTTTCAGTGCTTCATTTCACTTTCATAATACCAGAGGTGTGTTTTCCCTTCAGGCTGCACTACAAAATACAAAGATGCTAATAATCTTCTGGGAGGCTTAGCTGCTCTATTGGACACCTTGTTTTTAATAGCTTGCATTAGTCAGTTCTTGAAGAAGCTCTTCTACCTCCCTCCATATTTAGGGTCTGGGGCTGACTGTGTGTGATGCACCCAATGTTATTTCCACAGCTGAGTGGGAAATCAAACTCTGGTCTCCAGGATCATAGTGCAATGCTCAAACCACTATACCATGCTGCTCTTAGGGCCAAGTTACCCAAAACATTTAGGGCCAAGTTATCTTACATGTGTGATATGTAGCCATATCCCAGTTTTCCATAATTATGTAATCAAAGAATGTGATTTCTACCAGGACTGTTCTTGTGTGGAAATTTCCCTTTTGTCCCTCCTATGATCCCCCCAAACAAGCAAACAAACAAGCAAACAAAAAATGCCATCCCCTTATAGCAGTTAGTAACAGAGGAGGAGATCACTTATTGGTACCAGTTTTATTCTAGCAATAACTGCATGTGTTTGATTGGTGAGAATTTCATTTTTGTTTAAGGATTTATCAAAATTTGGTATGTTTCCTGAAATCAATGGATTTGCCAAACCAGGTCATTGGAAATGTGTGCCAACCAGGTCATTGGAAATGTGTGCCATGGTTTCAGTTGGTCTTCAGTGAAGGCTTATCCCACCACACTTTTTTTTTTTTTTTTTGTAATTTTTTTTTTGCATTATGATGAAAGGATCTGGAGATGTGAAAAAAAATGAATGTGGGAGAAAATAAAACAAAATTGACGGATTCATCAATCCCTAGTTCACTGTGTTCCTGGGCATCTCAGTGGGGTAGACTGAATAACCAGAATCTAGGACCATAGTTATCAGGCAATAAATATCTCCCAAAATATGCACACTATGGTCAAAATCCTATGATTAGTCTTGACTAGAGTAGGCCCATGGAACCAAACCTACGTGTTGACTCACCATTCAACAGTTGATGCAATGAGCCTAGTCTAGTTGGGAATGACCAAAAGGATTCTATACTAACTGTGATCTGACCTCATGATCTGCTGCACTAGTAAATATATTTACAAGAATTGAAGCAAAGTCTGCTGTGTATCTAGTGGCTCAACATAAGTGTTTGGTGAACCTCCTTTGCTGCTTAAAGCCATTTGAAAACATAGTTCTAGTTTAAGAGAGTGGATGAACACTGAGCAACTGACAAAAGCCACTTCAATAGCATCCCTGCCCAGTGGCATATTTCCGAGAACTGGTATGAGGAGGTGACAACAGGAAAACAAGATATGACTTACATTCCGTTCAAAGCCTGTCAACCACTACACATAAAATGAGAAATGGCAATAGAGGATATCACTGGACAAAGTTACTTCACTTGTCAAGGACATGAGTTTGTTATAGCTGTCTAAGCTAGTGATGGTGCCAACACTGGGAACAGGACAGCTTTTTAAAAGTGATCATAATGAGCTTCTTCAAACTTATCAACTAAACCTATACCTAAGTTTGACCCTGAGTTGTAATTATCTTGCTAAGGCATTGCCACTCCTATAGTTGCCTTTTCTGGCCTCAAAAGTATACTTGACAGCCTTGTACTACAGACATCAGGAACTCCAATGGAGCATATACACACAGGACTAACAGAAATTCTGGAAACAATGTGTCTCAAAGCGATTGATGTCAGGGACAGTACTGGGGACATGGACAGTAGTATTCTAGATACAAAGGAGACCTGAAATGTGCACTGAGTATACTCAAAAACTACAGTTCACTGGATCTTTGCACCTCAGGATATCACTACTACAATAGTTCAGATGTAGCAGAGACCCCATATATAATTATAAAATATGGTTAAGTCTATAGAATGTTTGGAAAAGATTCTCCTGAAAGTGTACCAAATCAATGAAGCAGCAACTGGAGAGAGTTAGTCTAGCTTGCCTCGATATAGAAGCAGCTTAGAAGCAGTTCGGAAGTGGGTGAAATGTCAAGGTGCGGAATGCTAGCTGTGTCAGAAGCAGATAAGCACAGTTCCAGTATTATTAAGAAGAAGGGTCAGTGTAGCTTTCTAAAATGTCAACAAAGGGAGGAGAAATGTGCTGTGTTGCGAGATTCAAAGGGGGGGCGGACTTGGGCAGACTGAGAGAAATGAAACTTATGTGCTGTGTCTATAAAATAACTGTGTAACCTTGCTTCAGGGCTCTTGGTTTTTATGGGGTGACCCAGCCTGAGCCCGCGTGTTAAATAAGCTTACTCTTTTTCCAACTCTCTGGTCTCTTTATCTTTGAGTGCCTGCTACACAGAAATAAGTTTTAAAACTGAGCTGCTTCTTACCAAGGATACTGCAATCTTCAACTATCTGGCCCTGCTTGTCCAATCAGAATCTCTTGATTGACTGGGAGGGGTGGCTACATTTCTTTACAAAAGGCAATCATTGATCATGTAGGCAAGAAAACTAGTAAATTTTTAAAACCTAGCTTCCTAATTTATGTATCCATTAATTCACTACTGAAAACAAGATACTAGAAATATCTGCCATCAGTTATCAGCTCCCAGGAACAACATGGCTAATGTGCAACCCCCCTGCCACCCCAAATGTAATGGATCCTTTTTACTATGATTTAGCTCTGGTCCATGTGCAAAAACATTTTCCTTCTCTATTAGTTGTGCCTTCATACTCATTCGCGGTAATCACACTATTTTTTTTTTATGGAAACACGTTTATTTCACTGTTACTCTTTATCAAAGGGCCTGAATACTAAAGGTACCAGATGCCATCTGATTTTGGAAGCTAAGTAGGAACAGCCCTGATTACTACTTGGATGGAAGACATTAATAAATACCAAGTGCTGTTGTTACCCTGAGTTTTGGGGGGTACCTGGAGGAGCACCTACTCTGTCAATTAAAAATACCAATTGGGGGAAAATTAGCTGGAGCACCGTTTTGGCTAGCGAGAGGCAGGGTAACTTAGCGAGATCTTGAACCCAATGTGTACGACTTCATGTCAGGAAACAGACACGCAGGTTTTAAACGTAACAAAAAATAACAGTTTTATTGGAAAAAATAAACAGAAAATAAAGCACGCACACTAACTAACTGGAAAGCAGAATGGGAGAGTGTAGGGATGGGTAATACGACCTGGTCTCGTTGTCCTGGGGGAAGAGATAGATGAAGTTCTGAAGAAGAAAGCTCAGTTTGGCTGGCTGGGGGGAATTCCTTAGACAAACCAGCGGCAGGGTGGCATGGCAGTCCAAAGTAGTCCAAGGAGTCCGAGGACCGCATGGAACTGAGGGGTTTTTATAGGGAAGTTTGTGCCTACCGGCTATGGCAAGCTTGGTGAGAACAAAAGGAATTTGGCGCTGGACAAAGGATCTGGAAAGGTCAGATTTAACATGATGGGATTTGTGCTTGATGACAATAGCATGGAGGGGACGTTGATGGCCCAACATAAAAGGTAACTCGGCTGAGAGCCATGCGGCTATTGTGGAGTTTGCGGCTGAGAGTTCCCTGAAGCTAGGAGTGAAACTTGGGTTGCTGGCCTCAAAAGAGTCTGGAATGTAAAAACAATTAGCGGCCGCACTCATGTCCGTGCTTGTCTGGAGAACCTCGCAAACACGTGGAGTGAGGTAACTGCAAGCCAATCCAGCTAAGGCTGAATTAAATGATATCAAAATTATATCTGGGGGTCCTCACCCAAGGTGCCATACCGGAAGTAACACTGTAGGCTATATTTCTGAGGAATGAATTAGCAAAACCATCTCTGAGTATTCCTTGCCTAAAAACCCCTATGAAATTAATAGGATCTCCGTAAGTCCACACATACAGGCACACTCTTTATCCATCTCTATCATTGCTCTTGATTACCACATACGCACTACTTAGTTTTAACAGCCACGGATTTCTGCATTTTAGAAAGTATCTCAAGAAGGAAATAAAATATAAGGTGATCTCCAGTAGAAATAGACAACAGCTGCAAGAATGTTTCATTAACACTTCAGTTTGCTTAACTGACTTACCACTGACTTTTTTCCCTCACTTGCTTTTAAATACAGCATTCTTTATGAAATAATCCTTGAAGAACAGCTTTTAGAGTGTCCCACAGGGCTGCTAGCATTATTCCTGAAGTAGAGTTTTCCGTATTAAAAAATTCAGTGATTTAGTTTCATTTTGGGAAGGGACTGCATATTAAGAGAGTTGAATTAAGACCCAATGCTGTGGTTTTCACCACTGAAAATAAGATACCTGCTATGAAAGTAATGTTTAATACGTAACTAATACTGGGCCTAAACATATCTGTGGTCTCTGTGGAACTAAACATTTTGAAGCCAGAAAATGGTAAATTTTCAAGTAAGAAATATATTTAGAGGAAAACAACATGAAATCTTTGGAAGAAGTACTGTGGTATTATCATAGATTCAATAAATTTAATTTGTTAATTTTACTTTCTATAGCTCTTACTTCTCTTCTTGGTCTTATCTGTTTTTCAGTTTGCTCTCAGTTTCTTTTTAAAACAAAACTGCTATCCATCTCTCATAGAGTATCCCTTGTTACAGTCATTGGCTTTTTCTAATATGTTGATCATAAATTGTGACTGCAATAGATTTGGAGCATAAAAAGAACTGAATGTGACTACCCATCTTTCTAACTTTCCTGAAACAAAAACATATCAGCTATTTCAATCTTTTAGCATTCTATCTAATTCTATTAAGGTAGCTGTCCCCTGCCCCAGACTAAGATAAGCCGGCACTGTAGTGATCTTCAAATATGGGGTGACAGAATATTCTTTCAGTCTTAGGTTTGACATGCATCTTCTGTAGGAATAATATCAGGTTTGTGAGGTTTTATTACATGCATAATTGCATGTCTTTGCATATTACAGTCAGGCCATTTATATGAAGAGCGAGACTTCCAAACTAGTCTTTTTCTTGAAACATAGCTGAAATGTCTTCTGAAAATTCTGATTAGATTAGAAGTCAATACTTCTAAATTAAGATCCTGTATTCTAAAGAAAGGTTATGTTAAGATGTAACTGGCTATGAAAACAATAAAAGCATACAATACCAAAAAGAAGAAAACCAACATTTCAAACACTAAGAACAGAAAACTGCCCAACAAGGTAGACAGTTGTCTCTCAACATCCAGTACCTTGGGCTGTTAACATTATCAGAACAGAAAGAAAATATTCTTAAAAGGATGAGAAATGTAAGTAAGAAAGGTAAGAAAGGCACTACAAGATTCTTCACACTTTGTAAAATCCCTCATTGCTGTTGTGCAAAAATATTCCTGTTTTTCCTGCACAGAAAAAATATCCACATAATGCATTTTAGATCACTGTTTCAAAGAAGAAGAAGAACCCTTACCAGATCTCCACAACATCTAGAGCCAATGATGTGCAATGGTACTGAAGATATCTGAATGATGACTGGCCAAGTTTCCACCACTGTCATGAGATATGAATGCTGATTGGTGAAATTGCCTACAATATCATGCAGTTTCCTTTACTTCTACTTCTATCAGCTGCAAGAAGCATAGAGATATTTTGTGAAAACTCTCACTTTTGGGGAGGGGGCTAGTTGGGAAGAGCCCCATCAGAGAAAACACACTTGAAACTCAAGGGACTTTAAAAGTATGTCTACACAAATCAGACCATATTAAGTCTGTGTTATTTCCAATTGTTTTCTTGCTTTCCCACATAAGTCTATTGAAAATCTGAAACTTAAAAAAACAAAAAACAAAAAAACCTACTGCTCAAAAGAAAAGAAGGTTTTGTGTTTTTTTAAAAAATCCCCACTGGGCATGCATGTGATAATTTTTGGATATGCTTAAACAGGATATTTGGCTATCTGCCTTGAGTCAACTAAATAATGTGAAATAATTCATCTCTTCCTGTGATGCGTTTCCTAGATTTGATTAATTTACTATTGTTTTCCTTGGATAATAGCTACTTAGCTTTTATTATTAGTTTGAACGTTTCCTCTTTCTAAAAAAATTATCTTTTTCATTCTTTCTCCATGAGTTCATGCAATATTTAAATTTATGACTGTGTTTTATCACAGCGTTGCAAATTATTCTGCAAAGTTTGTGTTTCTGCTGGCACTTTTGAATCTAACCTTTGGTCTTATCTCATATCCATCAACTACCAAAAAACAAAAGTGATGGTATTCGGCAAATCAAAAAAAAACTTATAACTGGCTACTTGACGGGAATAAATTGGAACAAGTCCCGTCCTTTAAATATCTTGGTGTGGTCTTTCACTGGACTGGTAATTGGTCTTCACAGGTTCAATCAAGTACCCTGTTAGCTGAAAGAACATTAAATGGATTATTAAGATTCTATCACACAAAAGGGGCCAATATGATTCAACCCACTTTAGAACTCTACAGGCTCAGAGTCCTGCCTAAACTGCTGTTTGGAGCACCACTGTGGGCTCTGGCCAACTTAGATATATTAGAGAGAGCACAAAATAAATTTCTGCGCAGACTCGTGGCAGTTCCCATTTCCACAAAATTAGCATTGCTCCGTGCAGAGTTAGGTATAATGCCAATTAAAACAGAGGCTCTTAGATTAGCCCTCCTTTTCTGGTTGAAAATTATTTTTAAGCGGGTATCTGAGCTCCTTTTGATGTCCTTCGAAGAGCCTGGTCCAAATTCATGGATGCATAAAATGCAATTGGTTGTGATGAATTTGGGGTTCTCCGTTTCTTTTTTCCTGACTCAAGGGTATGATAAAGCAAAATTACTTATACTCCAAAGACTCAAGGATATAGCAATGCAATCCCAGATGACTGAGATTAAGTCCTGCCAATCCAATACATTTTTTGCTTTTTACATTCCGCTAAACTCACCCCTTCCTCATTATCTGGTTGATCTTCCAACTTTTAAAATGAAGTTAGCCTTTCTGCATGCTAGATTGAATGTTCTCCCACTGGCAATTCGGATGGGCAGGTACAATAATGTTCCTATGAAGGACAGAGTATGTGTTTGCAACTCTGTTTCAATAGAAGATTTAATTCATGTTCTACTTGAGTGCCCTATTTATAATGATCTTAGGAGCAAGTATATTTTTCCTTTATTGAAGTCTTTTAAGGGAAATTCCTCCTTTGCGAAAGTTTGTTTTCTGCTATCTGATACTGTGAAATATGTGTCTTTCAGAACATCTAAATTTCTAGTTAGGGTCTTACAATTATGTGACATAAAGAACAAGGAGGGGTATGGAAAATGATTTATTTATTGTCGATAATGTATTACATGTAAATTGGCTGGATTATCCTTTTTCATTTTATCTTATCTTATCTTATTTTTTCATTTTTGTGCAATGGCTGGCTGCTAAAATGCAATAAACTTGAACTTGTACTATCTCATATGCATTCAAACAAGTGAATTGCAGAAAAAAAAATCTGTTGTGGAAAGAGAGCACACATCAAAATGGGGAGAGAAAGGGGACAGTAATGCTTAAGCAGATAAAATCCTTTACTAACTAGATAGATGAAGAGATAAACATATATTTTAAACATTTTCTTTGATGTGAAAATATATCCTTGTTAATACTGCTGAATACCAACTGCTTCTACAATAAAGTGTCAGTTTCTAAAACATATTCAATTCATTTCTAAAATGTTATGAGTTGAGTGGTATCAGACATTCTAAAGAAATCACAGAGTAGTTATGCCCTCTTACATCACACGCAAAGAATAAAATTAATTTGTGTATACCAAAGATAGCAGTCCTTGCATATTTCATTCTCACATGTAAGATATATAAAACTTCAGAATTTTTATTCCCTCGGGCCAATATTACCCCTGCCCCAAAAAACAATAATTTTTCACAGGTCAGCACTTTTTTTATATAATTTGGCAAAAATCTCATTCATGCAAATAACTTGTTTTGTGAAAATACCAATGCTTCTCCAAGCCATGGAATTATGTGATGAATACCCTTTTTTCCCCAAAAAACATATCATGTCAAAAGATCTTTTCTCATCAAGAATGAGAAATACATTAATATTCTTTTTGCTGCTATGTATGTTCAAATTGTTTCTGACGTATAGCATTCCTAAGCTGAAACTATCACAGAGTTATCTTGGCAAACTTTCTTTAGAAGGGATTTGCCATTAGCTTCTGCTGATACTGAGAAAGTGTGATTTGCCCAAGATCACAAACTGGGTTTTATGGCTGAATAGGGATTCAAACCTTGGTCTCCTGGAGTCATAGTCCAGCACTCTAACCACTACATCATACTGGGTCTTGTGAATATTCTTTACAGCTCTAACACAGAGGAAATAAATATATTCTAGATTTGGATATTGCTTAAAAATATAGCCCCTTTTGGCTTCTTTTGCACTGAATAGAAAGCAATTTACAGTGATGAATGTTGGCTATCTTTTTTTTGCCTGCATACAGTCAAGATATGCATACGAAGATACCTACGGGCAGTTAATACACACATTTCAAATGAAAAAAATGTATACACCTTTGACCAAATTCCACAGTTCAATGGGATATACATCTTCAGTCAGAAATAGAGAACTATTATCAGTGGCAGAGCTTGGAGTGTGTGAAGGGGGTGGTGGGAGGGGCGGGGCTACGGCATGAGGGGGCATGGCCACTGTGTGTGGGGGTGTGGCTGTGGTCCATGGGGGCGTGGCCAGGGCACACGGGGGCAGGGCTACAGGCCAGGATGCCCCAAAGACATTGCCGTCCAGGGTAAATGGCTCCCCCAACCCCACACAACTGACTATTATGTTCACAAATTATCATAAGCATGTGGCCACTCCTTTACCTATTATAATGAGAAAATAGCTACATTATATATCCTGTCTTCAAAAGAAGTAATTACCAATCTACTGCATAACTTTTTAATTTAATGGCAAGAACTTGGAATCTCAATATTTTATCCAGATGTGATGGCATAAATATTAATATTGACAAAGTACAATCATATGGTACAATCACTTTGATTTTCCAGTTTTCTTGTCTTAAAAATATAGAGAAATAGGTAAAACTTAGTTTTATTTTGTTTTTTTGTATCTGGCACAGTCATAAAAAAGTAATTAGTCACAGGCTAGTAAGCATTGCTTTGTGCACCATGTTCTGTGCAAAGCATCTGTCACATAGAATATCACACTGTGCCCCATAGGCAATTATGGTCTACAAAGAAAATAATAATAAAAAAGAAAAAGTTAGATAAGTTTCAGTACAAAGGTAGGACTAGCAGGTGAGACTGACAGAAAACACAGAAACGGAATCAGATCACAAGGGAAACTGGAACTACTTGATGAGAGATGTAGGGTCAGGGTGAAAGGAGAGAAAAAAATAAGATTTAATGAGAATAAAATGAGGAGAAAACATCACATTGTTTTTCTACCCGTTTGCCGTATTAGAGAGTACAAGAGAAATAATTACTCACAGCTAGAAATTTTTGGGGAAGCCATAACATAATAAGCCATTAACTGTTGCTAACCGTCCAGAGTTGGAGGCATCCCAGGTGCCATGGAAAAATAGTGCAAAGATACATATATTACTCCATGAGCTTTACACTTCTGCTGCCCTTGTTCATTCATATTGTGAAGCACGGGCTCCTAACTGGACATTCTATATCCCTAACTGTCATTACCATAGGTGTCCAGAATGTCGACCCTTACTTTGATTTCCAGTGTTTGTTTCAGAATAAAGTTGGATGATCATTTGGTTTTGTATGTGAAACAGGCATGGACATTATCAGTTTTCCCACTTCCTAACAACTATTGAGGAAAGGGCGTTAGTACTTCTACCTATAGTGTTGAAACATTCTGTATTTTTTTAACAAAGCAGAGACAACTCACTACAACATTTAAAAACTGCATCTTCAAGAAACTCATGTAGCTGTTATTCAGAACTGGGGAGCTTTCTGAAGCACAACTGCACAGTTGTAGGTCTGTCTCTTGCCCTGTTTCATTTTGCATGATTTTTTGAGAAAGAGGGACAAGACAGCACAGGAATGAATGAATTAGATATCAGAAATTAATACATAAAGCAAATAAATAAAATACTCTAGTTCCCCAGTTCCTTCTCATCCCAAATTCACTTCATCCCCACCAAAGCTGTTCTTCTCCTGTTTCCTTCACCTCTTCCTCTCTTTTTCAGCTGCCTACCCAGAACTGGACTGGCCAGGCAGGTCAAGAAAGAATGGGAGCACAGACTCAGAGCCCAGAGAGTTCAGGGAGCAAATCACACAAGAACCAGCTGAGAAAGAATGGCTGCTGGTGGTGGTTGTGATAGGACAGCAGCAGTCTTGGTGGGGATGAATTAGCTGGAGTGAGAAAGAATTGGGAAACTGGAGTGGGCAGACAGATCAAGAACGAAGGGAAGCACAGACTCAGAATCCAGAGAGTTCAGGGAGCAAGTTATGCAAAAAGCCAGCCAAGAAAGATCAGCAGAGGAGGGGTCAGTAAGAAAGAAGCAGCTTGGGTGGGAATAAAGCAAAATAGAGGAGAAAATAGTCATAGTTTTCACAGTTATGGTGCACAGCTTTAGGGTTTAGCATTCAAGGCAGTGTTCTATGCCATTCTCCTCTTTTCAATACTGAACAATCCAGACACTTAGAAAAATTACACAGTTTTTGTATAGGTGAAGAACTTTGCCTCAGAGAGTTGCACTTTATTCCAATTGTGCAGCTTTTAAGACTGCACAGAGTTGACACAGTTGTGCTATTCTGCTGTTCTGATAACAGAAAAAGTTCCCACAAATTGCAGAGAACTTTCCAAGTGTTGTTTTCTTCCCATCACTGTGTCCTAAGTGATTAGGAACACAAAATTTCAGCCACATTCAGAAAAGTATTGCACACTCATTCCATCCCTAATGTGAGGTGCTGCCATCATGCAGGGAGGAGTTGTACCCTTGGTAAACAGAGGTGGTACATGACTACATTTTAAATTAGGTTTTCCTATCAACCATTTTAGGTACTCATACAAATTATCACAAAGTCATTTAGGATAACCAATATGAACTACTCATTTCATAAATGTGTTTAATGTAATGAATGCTTAGCAGGAAATTTTTGCTTTAAGCATCAAGATACAGAGGATTTGCTCCTATCCAATATATGTTCTTCCATTAGTCTTTCAAGGTCAGTTTTTAAAATGCCAGGCAACAGAACTTATTACATTAGCTCTCTCCTGAAGGTCAGACAGTTCCAGGTTCCTGTTAAGGTTTCAAATAGGAAAATAAAATAAAAAAGTTCCATTGGGAATTGCTAGGATTTCAGTTTATATTTCTAGATTGTTTCTTAAATCATTCAGGATAAAATAAATTGAATTCCTTCATTGTTGATGGTCAAATTTCTCTGCCATTTTCCAGCCAGTGATTCAACACACCACAGCTAAAAAGATTAGATGTACAATCTGTGGTTGCATCATGAAGGTCAGTTTGCCTGATTCATTGGAGACAATTAAGAAATGTTTTGCTAAGATACAGACAAAAGAAGAGCAGTTCACCAAAACTCACCTTCTCTACACAACTTTATAATACTGGATTAACTTTATAACACCAGATTAATAACACATATAGAGACAGCACATGAAATACTCATTATATCAATCATTAATATGTTACAACATTAACTTCCTTATGGGACTACCTGGGAATTACATCAAGCTTTGTTCACCAATTTCAAATGATCCATAATTATGGCTCATTCCTTTTAAAAAGTCAGAAGGTTTTTGTATAATATTAATGCAGACTTTATAGCAGGGCACAGGGACAGATAATATTCCCTTTGCATTCCTAATAATTTCACTATGCTATATATTACTAATAATTTCACTATAAAAGGGGACAAAACATATATATGTGTATGTGTGAATACTTGAAAGCATAGAATGTTAATTCTTTTAAAAACACAGGCTTGTTATTCTTGCTTGTATTAAATTATCCAGTTTATCAGATATAGGGAACCTAACAGTTCTCCTACTAGTCTGAAGACTCTGAGCAAAACAGATGTCACCTTTTCAATCATTCCATTTACCATTCCTAAACCACTCTGAATTCTCCCATGAGGATATTTGGAAACACATCTAACAAAAAATATGTAACATGTTCTTAACATCAGCTTCTGAACCAGAAAACTAGAAAGAGCGTTAGTGCATCAACTGTGCCTGTTTCTAGAGAGGTCAGATCTAGCCACACAAGGTATCTACCTTGATTACATTCCATTTAGATTACTGTAATGTGCTCTATGTGCAGCTGCCTTTGAAAAGCACTCAGAAATTTCAGATGGCCAAAGAGTTGCAGCCATGTTATTAACTGGGGATAGCCACAGGGAGTACACAACTCCATTGGCTGCTGGTCTGTTTCCAGACACAATTCAAAGTTTTGCAGGTTTTGAAGCCTTTCATGACTTAGGTCCAGGTTATCTGAAGGAGTGTATCTCCCTTTATGAGCCCAGTAGAACTCTAAGATAATCTAAAGAAGCCCTTCTCTCTGTCCTGCCATCCTCGCAGGGTTGCTTGGTGGGAACAAGGGAAAGGGCCTTCTCAGTGGCTGCTCCCAGACTTTAGAACACCTTTCCTAGAAAGGCCCATCCTTGTTTTCCTTCCATTGGCAGGTTGAACCATTTTTGTGCCATCAGGCTTTTATAAATGGAGTAGGGTTGGCCATTTAATGCTACGCAGTATTTAAAGTTTGCATACAGTATTTTAATGCATTTTAAGACTTTTAATGTTTTCACAGCATAAATTCTTCAATTGTTTTTTAAATCCTGTATTTATGCTTTTATGAATGCTTTACATTGTTTTTAATTCGTATAGCCTCCTTGAGTCCCATTATCGAGAGAAATGTGGGACATAAATTAATAAACTGAGGAGGAGGAGGAGGAGGAGGAGGAAGAGGAGGAGGAGGAAGCTGCCACCAATGTAACACCATTTTTTTAAAAAAATATACAAGTGACACACAGGAAAACAAAAGGCAAGTTAGTTGTACATGTGTTCCAGGTAAATTGATAGAAAGTGTTATTAATGATAAAATTGCATAGCATATTTTTTAAAAAAAGCTCTGTTGAAAAGAAATCAATTGCAAAGGTAAATTTTACATCATTGACTTTTAAAAGTTCTTTAAATGTGCATAGAAGTAAACAGACTATGTCTACCTGGAACTTCCAAAAAGCTAAAAGTCTCACACAAAAGACTTCTGAGAAAACTTAATCATCATGGGATGGGACAAGACCCTTATGGATCAGAAACTGGTTAATGTAGAGGAAATAGAGAGCAGGAATAAAGATAGGTTCTCATAATGGTGGGGAGGTGAGCAGTGGAGTCCTTCAAGGATCTGTTTGAAGAGTGAGGTTTTTAAACACAGTCATAAATAATCTGGAGTGAAGTAGCCAAGTTTGCTGATGAACTAGGGTAGGAAGGTCCCCCACCCCTCAAAAAAAACAGAAAAAAATGTGATTTCTATGTGATGTTTTAAAGAATGATCTCTCCAAACTGGGGAAAAAATGGCAAATGTGATTTCAATGGAAGCAAGTGTAAAGTGATATTAAACAGGGGCAAAAAATGCCAACCATTGTAAAAAGGACTACTTAATACATAATGTGGATGAGATTGTTGGCGACTATTCTAGAATGGGATTCTGTAGTGTTAGTACAACTGTGTGACCAGATGTAGAATAGTCCATATATTTCTGATCAATATGGCTAAAAAAAGTGTGCCGTGCCCCTCGCAAAAAAAGATACCAAATGGATAAATTTCTCTGAAAGATGACAATATTTTGAGCTCTTTAGCTTATATGAAAGGTAAGTCATGATAGAGATGTATACAATTATGCAAATGTGGAGAAAGTACTGGAAATCAAGGTGATTCACTGAAGCTAAGTTGCAGGAAATTCAGGAAAAACAAAAAAGAAAACAAATATTTCTTCACAGTGTAGGATTCACTTGCACAGAACATGATCTTGGCTGAACACTTGGATGGTATGAAAGGAATAGGAAAAATTAATGAAGGATGGGGCTATGCATCACCTCTAGTACTAGAGCTTGGTTATATCAGTAGCTGGGGATGATAGAGGCTGCAGTTGCAGTCATGGCCTGCTGGCTTATTTCTCACAGGAACCTAATTGGCCACAGTATGAAAAAAACATTGGACTAAACAGTCTTTTAATGTGACCCAACATGGCTATATTTACAGACTTGTGTGATTATATACTTTATTTGCTATATTTATATTCCACCTTTCTCCCAAGATTAGGACCCCAAAGTGACTTCCAAAAAGTTAAAAACATTAATAAAACATTTTTAAAAACATATAATTATTAAAACCTACAATTTTTTAAACAGCTTGATAAGTTAAAAGCCCACTTTCTTACATATTAATATCCTGCTTAAATAAGAATGGTTTTGCCTGCCAGTGAAAGGAGAGCATGGAGGGGACCAGCCTACCTTCCCAAGGAAGAGAGTTCCTGAGAGTGGGAGCAGGCACTGAGAAGGCTCTCTCCTGTGTCCTCACCAGGCAAGCCTATGATGTTAGCAGGTTTCAGAGAAAATCTTCCCCTGCAGATTTTAAGAGCAGTGGCATGTTCATATAGGCAGACAGGTCATAAAAGGCAAGATTTGATAGCATTGAACCATATTTTCATGCTGAATTAAGATGGTTATCTTCACTTTTTTTTTTCTGACAGGTTCCTCATCTTTAACCTTGCAATTATATGACAGACAGGTAAACACAATCACCTTCATTATGGGGATAACTGTACTTATTGAATTTGACCAGCTCAGATACCTGAGAATTCCAATTGTCTTTCATAAGAATTTACAAAGTTTTAAAATTTCTTCATAAATGGTATGGATAGGCTCTTTTTTTTTTTTTTTTAAGTGGATGAAAGCAAAACTGAATCTGTCTCTGGCAGTGAAATCTCTCTAGAATCTGAACTGAAAGATTTGTCTATCCGTGGCGGTGACAATCTCTAAAAAATTGTTATTCTTGTGAGAGATTGTTTCTGCATAAAAGAAGAATACTAAAATATCTAGTGCAGTATAATCCCTTGTTTTGAAACATACTTATTTGCACTCTCCTGTGTCTTTGTTGTATTATTTTCCTAGCAGATAAGATGATGGGATGTTCTGTTGTTGTTGGTTTTTGTTTTTGTTTTGGCATCAGCAGCTAATTTTGTTTCAGATTACAGTCAGGTAATTTCCATCAGATTTTCAAGTAAATTAAGCATTAGTTTTGTCCTTAGCACATTTTTCTCAGAAGCCACGCACAATGAGTATAAAATAATTCACGAAGAGTATACCTCAGATTGCAGTCTTGGTCTCAGAATGGCTCAGTAAGGACTGATCATGAATTAGAGCTTCATTTTGCATTTGACAAAACAATCCCATCATGGGTTAACAACAGAACTGTGAATTCATTATGACTTCCTTAAAAGTTAGACTTTTATCATAATCCCCTTGTTAAAACAAATTCACTGGCTGTCTGTTCATTTCCAGGCACAGTTCAAAGTGCTGATCATGACCTTTGAAGCCCTATACTGCTTAGGTCTGGACTATTTGAAAGACGTGAAGGCATCTGCCTCAGTGGGCATATCTGTCAGTTTCATTTTGTTCTGTGGTATAGTCATTCTTTTTCCAGACTCAAGTTTGATCCAGATTCAAGTCTGAGTTTTTTAAAGTAGTTTGTGAAATCTGGAAAGTTCTTATCTAAACAAGGAAAAGAAAGGTGCTAAATTGCTTGCATAGTCCCATCTCATCTATCCTTAAGTCACAGTAGTTACATTCCAGTTTCCCTATCCCACTACAAGAAACTGGAATGAGAGGATTCATCCCTGAAGGGGCTCCAGATGACAGTTCCTCTCCAGATTCTGGGCAGCTGTAGGCAGAGACCACTGAAGAAGATCTTCTGTAAGCTGAGCATTTGCCTCAGACAAAACAGATGGAAGCTGAAGAAACGCCACCATCACTTCCACAATGGCAGCATGACAAACAGAAGCACAGAAAGAGCTCACATCCCAAGATTAAGCTGCTATAAATCTCCCAGAGGCTGGAGCAGTTCCTGTTGAAAACAATTGATCAACAAACTGGTGCATAATTTTGTGTGTTCTCAGATTATTTAGATTTTTGACCCTGAATTGTCTTAACTTGCCTCCTTATTTTGCCTCCTTGTTTCTTTGGCCTTCTTCACTGTGACTGATTTATGAGATTATATTTCCTCTCATTTTCAGACAATCTTCTAGGCTACACCTGTTTGACCAGGACTAGCATGACTCTTTTGTGACTGCCTTACCCTACTGAACTGCTGCTGATTCTAGACACCAGATACGATGTATGGGACATAGCATGAAGACATGACAGAGGAGGTGAGACCAGTAAGCATGGCTCAGCTTCCCTTTAAATGATTGGATTGGTGTGGATCCAATCAAATTCAAGTTGGACTAACTATATATCTCAAAACAAGGTCTGTGAATGGGACAACTGTGTGTTTAGAAACATTTGTGTCATACACATGCTAGCAAAAAACCAGGGCTATCTCTAGTGCCAGATCCGGTGTGCCTTTTGTGACAAATGAAGTTTTGCAGCTTTTGACATGAGATAAAAGCATTTCATTCCCAGAACAGTATTTGCTCTGGATTTACCTGCTTCAATTGAAAGAATACTAGGTGCTATTTTGTATTCATTACAATTTTCAGGTAGTGAAGAATTTTTTCGATCCATGATTTGTGCTAATCAATGAAACAGTCTCAGCTTAGTACATTAGGTCTCTGTGTTTGACTCCCTTTTGAATTCAGCATAACTTCCATATGTGACTGTAATATTGTTAAGTATGCTTTTGCATTGTGGAAATCAAAGCAGAGATCTATTCCTTTCCCCTTTCCACTCCTTTCATAGGGATAAAGGGATGCATCAGTTCAGCATAAAAGTTAACACATTCCAAGTAACTAGTTTTGAAAGCCCACACCACATGCATTTTGAAGAGCTTCAGTAGTACAGAGAAACTTTGAACTAGCAAACCAGAGAAACCCAGGTTCAAACCCCTATTCACTGAGTGAGATCAGGCCCATTATTCTCTCCCAGTCGGACATGTCTTATAGGGTTGTTGTGAAGATAAAAGGGAGAAAGGAGCACCAAATATATCACTCTGCGATCCTTGGGCAAAAGAGTGGTGAGAATAAAAATATAATATTCTATTAATTTTATTAAAATATATCCTGGATTTTATCATAACATTTTAATGCAGCTTACAGAAAAACAATAAGTAATCCCAGATGAAATCAATAAAATAGCTTAAATAACAAAAAAATAAATAATCAAACATGACTAACTTAAAAGCTACAACAATTATAATCATTTACATATATATTTAAAGAAAATTTAGTTGTAATAAAAAAGCTAAACCTTGATTTAGCACCATAAAGAAACCCACTTTGGTGTCAATCAAATCTCCAAATTTCCTACAACTACTGTGAAACAGCTGAGATGGCCCTCTCGCATGTCCATACCATGTTGGGCACTGAGGGAAGCCCTCCTACAGGCTTCAGTCCTTGGGCAAGAATATGCATGACAATATATTTTTTAGGTTTGCTAAAGTAATTTAGATGTGATTTTATTTTATTATTATTTTATGATTTAGAGACACCAAAAGCAACATTGGAATCCCAAAATGATGATGATGATAAATGATGATGATGATGTAGTAGTAGTATATACTAGAAGGGAGCAGAGACAATCAATGGATCATCTGCCTTGATAAAGGTAAGTCTAAACTTGGTTTTAAGGCCGCTCCACTCACAGCTGCTCAGGATTATATGGGAGCTCTCTGGTACCACCCCTTAGACCCCTCATCCTGCAGGATGATAAAATTGGTGAGAAATATCATTTTATAAAAGTGGACACTTATGACTGTAAAAGCATGAGGTAGCAGGACACTGGCTGTAAGTGGGTGCTAGGTCAGGATGACCTCAGTGGTCAGGTCATAAGTTCAAGAGGATTAGATGGAAAGCCCTGACATTAATGGGTCTGGGATAATCCCCTCAACAAGCTGACCTCCAAATACAAAAGTAAATGAAACAGCCAAGGTATGGCAGATGAGCACCCCTGCTGCGTACATTTCCTACAGAAGCCTTTCCTATTCATTTTATCCAGTCAAGACATTTAAGAGGCTGTCAGGACTCCCAATGATGTTTTGTTAATCAGCCTGTTCCAGAGCCCCTGCATTTGCTCTGCCAGAATGCAATTAACACACACCTTTTCATTATGGGAAATAAACACCCCAGCTCTGGCCCAGGGAATTTGCTAGCACTTTGGGCATCACCCTGCATCTCAGAGTCCTGTTACTCCATGCTGCCTTCTAACTTTTGTTTGAGCCACTCCTCTTTGATCTTCTGCTTCAGGACTGGTAAATATTACCCCTTCTACCCAAAATCTCTTTCTAACCAACCTTTCTTATCTTTTCCTTCAATAGCCTTATATGGTTCACGAGATTGCTTGATTTCTTGTGTGTGTCTGTTAATTTCCAATAAAATACCTCTTTTAACTTTTAATTGGAGTCAGATCTACAGTTAATACTGGTGTACACAGGTTAAAAGATCCTGCCATTACCCTCTTCTTGTAGGTCTCTTTTGAGCTATAATTTCCCCTATTTCTAAGGAGATGCTGGCACTGCTGGAGGACCTCAATATCCCCCACTTTTTAGGGCAACATCTTCCACTGCTGAGCTTCTGTTTGGAATAACATTCAGCACCTGGATAGCTCCTTAGACACTGAAGCATCTGTAGGAGGAGTGACCATAAAATCAAGAATGGATTTGTTCTGCCCACAGCAATGGTTGCATTTGCACATTTTGGTCCCTGGAATTTTGGGGAAAAATAGCTCTGGGTGTATTGGTCATCCATTTGGCAACATTAGGAAAGAAACTTAGGGCTTTTTTGCACTTGGCGAAGAAAACGCCCTGTTCTGTTGCTTACCAGACTGGTATGCTCCCTCGGAGGATCCAGACTGATTTGGAGCAGTGCGTGGCTGTGCTACACACTGCTCCAGGGATGAAAACGGTGGCTTCCGGTTGGTGGAGGCTCTCTACCAACCGGTGAAGCTCGCCCACCTAAAGCCCACCCCCAGAAGATCTGCAGACTTGCGCTGGTTCGAGCCTGCAAATCTACACCGGAGCACAGCCACAGAGTGGGGTGAGCCGCGCTGTTGAAAGACCTGTTTTAAGCAGTCTTTCAATAGCACGGCGAGCAACCATTTCTGGTCGTTTCAGAGCAGGCTGAAGTCCGAAACTACAGAAAGTAGTCCAGACCCAGTCCGCCCCCAAGTGCAAACATCCTCGCTGGAGGACTCTCTGCCCCGTTGCAAAAACAAAGTGCGGAAAAGGCCTTAATACAATATTGTTAAAGGTTAGAAACTGGAAATATATTCACAAACATAAACTCTAATAATTTAAATCTGTAAATTGTCACAAATGAACTCATTAATTAAAATGTTAATATGGGGACAGACCATTGCATTTACAGAGAATGACATGGCAGTTGTTGCTATTGACCTTCAGTGAGCCCATTTTGTTACTGGCTGCTTCAAAAGAGCTCTTTTTACCTTTTAAAGTTGCCACCCTTCAACCCAGATCCCCCTCCAACATATGGATCACAAAGCCTATAATAGGAATTTTGCCTGGGAATGGTATGGAATGGTCCAACATACGGGAATTGTCATGTTGGAGGAGGCTATCATGAGCTACTTTTTCAATTCAATTTGTCACTCACCTGAATCTCTCTTTTCTTCTTACCCCACCAACATGTATACTTCACTCTTCAAGTACTTTGCTCATTAAAGGTCAATAAGGAATGATTTATTTCAGTTAGAGGGCTCTGGTACGCTCCAAGTACAGCAATCAGCAGATAGCTACAAAGATTGATCAGTGAAGCAAGAAAGGAGAATTCTTAATCTGAATGTTTGAGCATCTCCAGGCACACGCAAATTATTTTTCTGTAAATGGGATCAGTACATCTTTCTTGTCCCACCATTCCCAGTCATGAACTGTGGTCTGCAAATATCAGTGGTACATTATAGATTTTGCTTTCAGGAGCCTTGAATCCCAAATACAGTCTGTCATATCTGCAGTTTTAATGATCACATATCTAAAATGAAACACTCTTCTGTGCACCCATCTTAACTGTACAATTTAAAAGGGCATAAATAAGAAAAAGGAACTGGGGTGGGTAAGAAGCAGAATGGTAAATGTGAGGAGATAAAGAATGGGAGAGAAACCTAGGTGGAAAGAAATGGAGCCTGAGTTTGAAGAAACCTTTTCACTTGATCATCCAAGAGTGTATTGGTGTATGAGTAATGCACTAAAGAATTGCAAAAGGTTTAAATGCAGCCCACCTCAAATAATATGATGTCTATTATACAAAGACATACAATAGAAACCAGTCCAGAATCGTGGAGAGTGGGAAGAAGTGTTACAGAAGAAGTACATTTCCACCCTCTAGAAAGATTCTATTTTCATCTCACACATGCCCAGAAGAAGACGCTTGCTTTTTAGCTTAAAAGGCTTTTCTGAAAGTGCCCCAAAAGTTATATAATAATTATATATTATGCCTCAATAAATAATAAGTAGGAATGGGAGGCACTCAATAGTTTTATAATGCACCCTCAGCTCCTAGAAAGACCCCAAACACTTTCCTTCCATACAGGCTCACAGAGCCATCACTGTTTGAGGGCCTTGGCCCTCTGCTAAGCAGAGAAATTACTCCATTCCTAGCCATATTTCCTTTTGTTCTTTTCCATATTCATCTATCCCTGCACTCCCCAAGAGATGTTCTTCTAGGCCACAAGGCCAGTAATCTGAACTGGGTTCCAACAAATTCCCCCACCCCATACACACCCTTCTCAAAGAAATTTTCAGATTAGTCTGCCTAATAGAGCTATGTGACACATTTTGTCCAATTCTAGTATTTCTTCTCTTGAGGCTGCATGGATTTATGTTTTACTCTATATGACAGAGGGAGAGGTATCCACCTAATGAATTCTAATGAGCTAATTCACTCACATATTTGGAACTTCATCATTAATTGGTTAACTTAGAGAGTTAGACAAATTCATTAGGGGAAAAAAAAAGAGAATCAGCAACTAAATGAATTAATGAAAGAATTAATTCCAAGCTCTACTTCCTATTCCTTTAAAAGCTGTCCAGTTTGCATACAATCAACAGATGAAGTTTCCACAATCATGGAGAGAAATTAAAAACACAATATATGACTAATTTCTCCCAGGCAAGATGACTACCATAGTTATACTAACTATGCAATGTCTACCACCAAGTATCTGTCTACCTCTGTTTACCACCATTCCACAAAGTCATTCAGTTTGTGGAATTTGCAGTGGAACAGTATGTGATAATGACCAAAACTTCTTCTGGATAAATGAAGCCTTGTAAATCCACTGTGATCACCATTTCAGCTCTGCTGTTAAGTTTAAAGGAACATACCTCCTGCATGCTTCCTGCCTACTCCTTATATGGTAAGCGTGATCATATTGAGGAGAAGGGACTGATGCCTTTGATTAGCTTAGTTTGTTAGAAACTGTTAGAAACTGTTAGAAACTATAAAATACTGGCGGGGGAGGGGGGAGAGCTTCGTGGGAGTCTGGGGCCATTTGAGAAAGCAACAAAAAGAGTTATTCAAAATGGGAAATTAAAAGAAACCATGCAAGGCACAACTAAACTGCAGTAGGGCAAAATAACGGTAATGTTCAAAAGTCCTTCTGTTCTCTATTTCTCCTCCTCCCTTAACTTGTCCAAATTATTTCCCAGAACTTTGGAGCACAATTTTAAGTTGTAGGAGAGGCTGCAGGAAAGAAGGAAGGTCATTCCTTCCATTAGTGAAGTTTCTTTCATTTTCATAAGCACACCACTGGATTCTGGTCCTAAACCTTGAAGTGTTATCTTATACCTTTAAATCCAATTTGGACTAGTCTCAGTGAATTTTATTCAGACTCTAGCCATGCCACCAAGTATCCATTTGGACCATCATTTTTTGGTCCTGATTCCAAGCTTTCATTAATTTTTTTAGAGTAAGCTTCTAGCCCTTGTAGAAACACAATGGGGCACAACATGGAGGCATTCTGGTCAACCTGTTCTGCAAGAAACAAGTTTGTCTGGGAGGGGAGCAAGAGAAGGGTGCACTGCAAGGGTGTTAATTGACATGAGAAAGGAGGAGGAGAGATACAAGCAGTGCAAGAAGCACAGTGCACTATGCAAGGAAAGGATGCACTGAGAGGACAAAAGATGAGGTGAGAGAATGGAAGGAAGAGTGAATGATATAAGCAGTGAAGTGCAAGAAGCAAGGGAGGGCTGCACAAGGCAAGGCAAGAGATTTATTTATTCATTCTATTTGTAGGCCACATTTCTCCCAGAATTGGGACCCAAGGAGGGAGGGAAGAGAGAGGTAAGAGAAGAGGGGAAGAGAATGTCAGAGATGGGTGCAAGAAGTGAGACAGGTATGATGGGGTGCAAGGTCCAAGAGAAGGAGATATGAGGTCACAAGATGCACTTTACAAAGCGGAAGAAGCAAGAGAAGGGGGCAGGGCAGAGACATAAAGCAAATCCAGGGAGATGGAGGAATGTGGATAGGGCAAATTAGAAATGAAGCAAGCAAGCAGCAGAAGCACAAGCAGAAGTAGCAGAGGTTCTCCAGGAAGTGGGAAACAGTGCAATTCATTGCTTCTGTGCTCTTCTTGATGCATCCACCTCATGATGCTACTCAGAGGAAAGCCGCTGAGAAAAATCAAGAAAAGAAGGTAGACAGAAGCTTATTATGTAGACATTTGTAACTCTTTAGACTTTGGGGAAATGGATCCAAACAGTGATAAAGAAAATCAAGTTTTTTTTTTTTTTTTTTTAGCGGGGGGGGGGCCACATTTATTTTTCTTTGAAGTACTGTATGGGAGTCATACCCTTTATTCACACACATGTCCTTCCTAATTGAATGTGCATAAAAAAGAAATATCATTAATTTTACAGTGTAAAATGGATGTGGAAAAGATTTATGTCAAGGACAAGAATGTTGTGGTGGGGGAGTGACATCTGCTATAGTGGACCGGCACTTATTTGTAGTGTTTTCTTTTTTTTCCTTACACCAACAAATGCCTTTCTAATGCTTTCAAGGGAGTAGATATGTTAGCCATTTGTAGGAAAAGCAGCAGAATATAGTATCTATGCTTATCTACTAAAAGATAGCTACCCTCAAAATCTAACAAATACACACACACACAGAGAGCTTTTGCAGACTACAGTCCACTTTATCATATGCATAGAGAGTTGCTTCAATTGTCAAATACTTATACACACGATGGAGATGGGAAATGCAATTGGTAAGGTAAGAGACAGTGAAAATGCAAAAATACAGACATTTATTATCTCCTCAACTGTTATTAACAAGCAACCATTGGATAACAGACATCCTAGCACAGGTGAGTTGATTAGCATGTCCATTTTGATGAAAATTCAACTATCTGAAAGAAAGTTAAGGTAGACTTCTAGTTACATACAATATTTATTCTGTATCTCTGGAAAAAAAATCAGACATTTTTTTTTCTTTCAATTGCTGTCATTTGTCATTACTTTTCTCAGCATCTTGCCCTGTGGATCAGGTGGTGATCACTCACAGTATTGTCCTCTGGTTATTTCATGGATCTGTAGCTTCCCCCCTTTTTTTTTTTTGATAATCAGAAAAAAAAACTCCGAGGAATAACGTTTATAATATACAAATTAAGCACTCAGATTTTAGGAAGTGGAATACAGCAACCTTTAATCCAGAGTCATGAATGACTGTAGTTTTGACAAACAAACTATTTTTTGGTGAATTACCTCCACTTTGCAGGGAATCACACAGGACACTTTGCAGCAGCCTTAGATGGCCAGATGCCATCACTATAATTTCCTAAACTGCCCTGGCTTGATACTTTATTAGAGGTCCTGTGGTGAATTAAAATGGAAGCTTTGTCAAATCACTTCAAGCACCAGGCAGGTTTTTTTTTTTTAAGTAACCCAATAGCAGGCACAATTGTTGGGCCCTGCTAAGACTTTGGGACCCTGGGACCCTTGGACAAGGGTGTTTTGTGCTGATGCCAAAAGCTTTTTTAAAAAAAATAAAAACCAACTGTTTTGCTAAAAGCATTCTGAAAATTTCCTGGGTGAAATGAGGCACACAGTATCTCTGTAGGGATAAAAATGAATCTTAAAGGCAGTGTTTCTTCATAAATGACATAGATATTAGGCATAAGAAACAGCGGTAACAAACAAGATATTTCTGGGTACTTGCTGACAGAGTGTCATAGCAACAGCTTGAAATTATTGCATAACAGGCAGCACCTTTGTTTTTCCCCCAAAAATGTGGGACTTGGATGTGTCTTGATAAGAGAGGTCATCTGGAGGTTAAAAAAAATTATGCACATTAGGACAGCTTGATATCTATTTCTTAAGAAAAAAACCCCCACATAATTAAATTTATATTGTCTTGCATGATACTCAGAGAAGAACGTTTTCTGCAAAAGGTCAAAACCTGAATTTATATTGGGATATTATGATAAATGAAATCATCAGCATTGGTTCCGTTTTTGGCAAACACAAATGATGTCTTAAAAAACAGATTCTAATTTGGGAACGTTACTCGGCCCCTCCAGAAGGACAAATGCTCAGAACTCTTAAAGATGATGACAGTATTACTGATAACCTGTTTAGACGTAAAGGAGACTGAATCTAGGCCACATCCCAACAGAGGGCTGGTACACCAACCTTATGGATCAGTGGTTAAGAAGACCACCTAGACTAGCAAGGATACATACTAATTTCAGCAAGATAAAAATAGCATGCTGACTTTTGAACACTTACATTATTAATCCTTTGAATAATATTTTATTTCAAAGTTAAATATTTGACATGCCAAATAGCTGTTTTAATTTTTTTTTAAAGTTTGTCACATTCTCTGCAATTTTTAACAAAGTAGAACAACTTGTAAAAGCACATATTCTTCTTTTACCTGCTCCAGAGTATGCCATCTGATCACTACTTCCAATACCACTAACTGTTTTCTTGGTACACCAAATGTACTGTTTCTTGAACAGAAACTAGTAGTAATAGAAAACAGATGACAGTTGTTGATTATGTTGAATGTTGTTGTCTTACAGTGGCAACTAGTGGATGCCAGGTCATCAGAGCAGTGAATCTCCTCTGGATTTTAGTTTGAATTTTAAAATCCTGAAATGAGGTCAGCGCATTGACAGCTTTTTTAAAGTTCAAATTAAAACCCAGGATGGACATACTGCCCCACTGACATGGAAGCTGTTGGCAGCCACTGGCAATCTTGGCACGAACATCTTATACCAGAAATAGTGGCCTGGGTCCTATTGTTATCCATGATCAGACTAGTCACATGGAATAAATTGTATTTACCTACATGTTGATTCACCATTCAACAAGTGATTTAATGGGTCTATTTTAGCTAGGACTAACCAATAGGATTCTGACTAGTGTGAATGGTTGGAATGGAGGTTTTCTCCACATATAAAATTGACTCTAAGATGCATTCTTGTAGACACTTACTTTGGACTATTACAGCTATAAAAATGTGGACAGGATTTTACATTGTTGGTTTATGGAGGAAAGAAACATGTAGGAGTCTCCTCTCAATCCTTGACTGCGGGCTTAATACACCGAAAGAAGTTTGAAAATTCAAAGTCACATTGATGGGATACCTATTGCCCATGACCAAAAATCAATTTATGTGTACTCCTAACACAACCCCACATTGACTCCTTCAGTTTTGCCGAAGGAACATATAGCCAACATTGAGAAAATGTCAGGATTTGTAAACTAGATAAATATTCCCATTAAGTTATGATATTTAGAAGACATAATATCTTTTAAATGTTAAACTGATTCTTATCAAATACAACTAGATCTATGAGGACTGTGCCTCTGATGGCACCTGCCATACTTTTAAAAGAGCACATACTCATATACTCCACCCCCTGAGTACCTTATATTGAAGCAACTTAATAGTTCATGAAGTTATAGCTGGAGTTCGTTACTATAGCTCTTAACAGGAAGGCAAAGTCATCCTACATCCATAACAATATGATGAAAGAGTTCCAGTATTTCATTCATTTTGAGAGGATATAACACTGTCTGTAACCATGACCCTTTGACTACCTATTTCAGAGCTGCAGAATTCAAGGATTTTGTAATCATGGATAATGCACAGATTTACTATAACAATGTGTCTGTGAGAACAACAGCAGAAACATAACACATTATTCTCATTAGACTCACTCATGGTATATGCCAAGTATGAGAAAAATCACTGAGAAAGATAACGTATCTGAACTGAATGAACATGTAGAGTGAACTAAAATCTAGTTTTTGGTGATTCTTAGCCTTGGAAAGAAGATTTACAAAGTTGTGTTCTAGAAATTTTGTCTAAGGGAACATGCAAAATGAATTCAGCAGCCACTGCATAGAGAATTCTTTTAATAAACTTCAGGGTAAGCAATATTTCTAAAAAGAGCAATTGCCCCTATGTATCTCCAGATTGTTGAAGAAAGAATAAAACAAAACAAAATCTCAAAGGTGGTCAATCCAAGCAACTGAAGGAATGGTGATTGAACTTTGTACCACCTTCCTAATATAGCCCAGGACACCAGAATTGCCAGTTCATCTATCCATTCAAACTAGAAAAAAACATTGTTATATACTTTAAGGGATGGTCAGGGAGTTGTATACAATCTTTACAAAAAGCTTTTATTTGCTTACACTGTGAAAAGATTGAATAAGGCAACAGATGATACTCCATGCACCGGGGCTTAGAAGCTGTGACTTCCAGAAGTTGCTGACCCCCAGATGCCCTCAGCTCTAGCCAGCCTGGGCAATGGTAAGACATAATGAAAGAAGAACTTCAGGAACATCTGAAGCGGGAATGGCCAGCAGTGGTATTCTGAAGGCCACTTTTCTCCCTTAGACCCCTTTAAGGGAGAGCACAGACTGCCAAAAATCCTTAGGCCTTCCCCATGCAAACAGGAACACCAATTTGGCCATGGATCCATTGGGAATGGAGGAACCCCATTAGCACCGACTCCCTTCACAAGAAATGTGTGGACACTAGAGTCTGCATCAGAATCAGGGGTGTGATAGTGATGGTAGTGATAGTGATGATCCTATTCATTTGATGGTGATGGTCCTATTATAGGATATAATGTGTCAGGGTGAATTACCTCATTGACAAAACAGTTGATGTTAGTGTACACAAGTTAAGTGTAATTGGCTAGAAGAAATAAATTAATTGGGGTTTCCAAGTGTAAAATGATCCTGATATAGCATTTCTGCAGCATGCTGGTAACAGAGGATTGACAGTGCCACAGCAATGACAGTTGCTGATGCTTTGGCATCACACCCAGCTGCTATTAGAACATCATCATTGATAGCATTTCACCAGGAGCAGATCCAATGGGATACTCTGTGAGTCATATGATATGACTGCCAATCTTCTGCCACTCCACATAATACAAATTATGTATTATGTACTATGTGCACAATCCAGAACATTTCAGAGACAGCTAAGCCCTGTGGAAAGCAACCAAATAGGATTTAGTCATGGGCAGCCTGACCCATTGATTCATCTGCAATTAATGACAACAAACCATTCACTGAATTGCACATTATACTGTCGAACTGTATATATATTACAGACAGAATCAACAAGAGGAATACCAGAGAATATAGTATGGACTGCATTCTGTAACAGTAATATACTTTTGCATATAATATGCAACCGAGACACTGTACTGGAGAAAATACCGCAAATCTTCAGCAGCAAGAAAAATAAGCAGTTTCCCAACTTTTTGTAAAGTAACTTTGTGACAGCAGAGATAGGCTTAGCACTACCTTCAAAATTCATCCTAATCTTTCAATGAATTTAAAAACCTTCTTAGTTCCAGTTTGATGGACTTGCAGGACAAACTTTCATTTTTTTTAAGAAAAGAAAAAAAGATACCTTGGTCACTTGAAATGGAACTTTTGAACCATTTGTAACTGGGGATGGCTGTCTCTCAATAGGCCTTGAAGGGATTATATTTCTAGAGGGAGGCTGATTGTGTAAAACTGAAGACAGGCAAAGTTGTACAGTCTCCTTCAGAGCTTTCAACTGTGACTCCTGAGGAGAAAAAAATGCCATTAGATCTTAACAAGAGATTACAGAGAATAACATTTTACTCTGGATTTTATTGTTAACCTTTCATGCTCTTTACCATGTGTAAGGAAAATAAAACTCAAATACATGACCAGTTACACAGCTGGCAACAGTAAATGCTTCCATGGTACAATGAGACAAAAGATTGTAGGAAAAGTTCATGTCTTTGAGCAGATTAGGAACTCCTGGTGGTTTATTTTGCACTTCACCCACCTGGGATTCACACACACAAGACAGTAGTGAATTCTTTGCCTGTAGAATCCCTTCAAGAGATTTAGAGCAGAGACAAGAGAGGAGTGAGCTTCCTTGGGCAAATGGGTCGGTAGCATTTAAGGTTAGGGGTCTCTATTAGTCTGTCCCAGGAGGGTCCCACCCTCACTATACCCCTGCAAAAATAAATAAACTTTTTGCCCCAAAATGCCCTCTAGGGGGCTTTGTGGCAATTCTGCCATGTTTTTGGCCACACATAGGCTATTTCAGGCCCTGGAGAAGCCTTTATCACAACAGGAAGTGACCTGGTTCATTTCCTGTTAGGAAAAATTGGCTTCTTCTGGCCTTAAAATGGCTCACAGGTGACCCCAGAACAAAATTGCTCACATGTCTCAGAGGACATTTGGGGGCAATAAAATCTTTTTTTGATACACAGGCTGGAGTCACAAAAACTGCCATACAGGATGGCAGGAGGTTCACGGGCCAAGCTTTGTATGCTCTTATCACAAGTCAATGCCCCCCTAATCCCAGTCCTTCCTCCACTGCTGCTGGTATGATACTCATTAAGTAATGTTGCCAACATGATATGAAGGCAACAGGGGACTGATCACAAGATCCAAAATGATTTCTCACAGAGATCCCCTATGACTTGACCTCCTCTTCCTCTCTAGTATTTGGTATACAAGCACAGTTATAAGCAACCACTAAAGTATAGGCTAGCAGTGCTGAATTAATTAAAAGCAGTTACACCCTAAAACAGATTCAACCAATCAGTTCTTAATGCCCTATTAAAAAGCAACAATACAACCAAAATCACTTCCCAGGGACCTGCCAGTGAGGGAGTTACCAAACAAAAGGCTTTGTTGCTTGTTTCCACAATCTGAAGAATCTTTAAACCAGACATATGAAGAGGGCCATGGGAAGGCAAGCATACATAGCTGCATGCAGCCTTTTAAACAACCTTGTCCCGAACTAATCAGGACAGGAATGGGGAATGTCTGGCCCTCCAGGTGTTGCTTGTCTGCACCTCTGGTACCTGTTATAATTGGCAAACCAGCTAGAACTGATGTGAGTAGCAATCAGACAACATCTGGTGGACCATCAATTGAGCACTCCAGGTATAGGAATTTGAAGCTTATAACTTTGGCTGTAGCACTCCAGGCTATGGAATGCCCTACCCTGAAGATCTGATGTCAAGAGTTCCCCCTCTTTTTCTTTTGGTACCAAGCTGAAATTTGGGTATTCACAAAAACATTCATGGATTGGTTTCTCATCAACAAGTCTGCTGATTTTGATCTATTTGAGTTGTTAAAGAACAGATTTGTTCTGCATAATTTGTTTTCAAATAGTTTAATTGTCTAATTTTAAGATGACCCCCCCATCTGCTGATAGGGGGTAAGCTAGAAATGCCTCAGTAATAAGGATGGAAAGAATCTTCAAAAATATTCTGAGAATGGTTAAAAACCATGTTTTTTTAAATATTGAGAAAACTTGCCAGGAAGAATCCTAGACTGATAATATTTTTTTCAGTTCAGCACTTATTCTGTGTAAAATTTACAGGTGGTTGTTTTGCACAGAAAATAGCATTTTTTTGCAGAGAAGACAGAATTTTCTATATGGGAAATAATCTTTCTGCATAGAAAATGCTCTAACTGTGGATTTATTCTGTGCAAAATTTGCACATGGCTGATTTTCATAGAAAACAACATTTTGCAAACCTGAAAAAGCATTTTGTGTGGATGAATAAGGGAAGCATTTTTCACAAAAAAATAAAAGGACAAGATTGGGCCACTCCAAAACCAACTGAAACTAAAAGTGGACATAACTTCTAGTTTCAGTTCTTCTGGTCTCTGCAAGCTGGTTTTAACCCATTTTTGCGATTGCCAGAAAATAGTCTGGCAACAGAAACTTTGCTTGAATATTTTTAAAAGAAAAGCCTGAGAATGACAGCAAGAAATGCCACAATATTTCAAAACATTTGCCCTGTCTGAAGAAGTCCTTAAACAGTTGCCAGGGAGACATGGCAACCTATTCAAAAGGTGAGTTGTCTTTTTGGAGGCTTCCAGACAAGGCAGTTCACCTGGAAAGAGGATGATCAGAGCAGTCTGCTACAGAAACAGCATCAACAAATGTGGCAACAGGGCCGCATTTTACCAGTCTTCACAGTATAACAACATCGGTCAAGGCACACCAACCACTAACAATTTTATATTTTAAAGCATATCCCACTCTGAATCATGTTTTTACACAGTCGCTTATGTTCTATAAGATTATTTCTTATGGTAAGATGCATTACAGCATTCCATCTTCCTTTTATTTTATTTTATTTGTTTTGTTTTGTTTTGTTTTTGGGTTTTTTTGCTTTGTTTTGTTTCATTTATACTCTGCCTTACATCAAAAGATCTCAGTGTGACTTACAAAAGTTTGTAATTTAGACCATAGAATTTCTGCTGCAACCAAAACAAAAGCAGATTTGAGATAAACAGACACTGTAAAAAGTTTACTGCCTGGTTGTATTTGCAATCTGAGGCTATACAAGTCATAGTTATTCCCTTGACCCTGGCAGGACAAATAAAGACGAAGGGAAAAGAAAGAGGCCTTGCTCAACAGCTATAAAGAAAAAGTGCCACTGCATAATCAGGCTGTCAGATGGCAAGAACTTCTCTCTCTTTCACTAGTAAGATTTGTTATATATAAGAGAAGATAAAAAGTCTACAGTTTTACAAGAAGACCATAGGTTGTCACCTCAGACAGTGCAATAGATGTCTATTAACAGACCTAAAGGAAAAGTTCTTACTTTGTCAAGAGCTGCTTTTTCCAATTCTTCTTTTGCAATTGCTAGCTTCTGTTCCAAGTCTGTAAGCTGTTGTGCCTGCATGAAATGTAAAAACAAATCAGCTAGTATAAATTACACTCCATTTTTGCACATTAAACTTGATTAATATTGCAAAATATTCTATATTAGACTGTAGATGCAAGTTGTATTGTGGGAGATAAGAAAACAGGATTAAAAAAAAAATCCTTCTTGTCAGTATAAAAGATTCTCAAGGAGATAATTACGACTGATACAAGTGAATTTTCCAAATCACAGTATTGAAATTCAGCTTTCCCCGGATGAAAGCTTTGCCACTGTTTTCAAGGGGAATCGCTACAATCAGATTGCAGATTTTTAACCTCTGCTAAAATATTTTTAAAATTCCATTAAAATGTATGCAATGTTGTGCTTTCATAGCCTTAAAGTTTTGCTAAATATTTTATTGTAGGTTCATAAGAAGCTCGGGTGGAACTACACACTTGCAGGTGCACACATGCGTGTGCACACACACACACACATACACAGGCAAATTTTGCTTTTTCTAGCATGGTCAGCTTTAAAAGGGGATAATTGGGACCAGAAAGTCCATGGGGAATATTTGTTTGCTTAACTCTTTCCACATTTCTTTATGACAACTGCTGTGACTCAGTAGCTATTTTTGTCCTTATATTGGAACCCTGCAGGGAGAAAAACTTGGAACATGATTAAAAGTGGAAAAGTCAGGAAAAATGAAAACTTCTCCACATGCTGTTTCTGTTTCCAATCCTCATCATCACCTACACCCTCCAAAGCTGCTTTTTGTTGCAAAGAGAATGAAAAAATTCCAAGAAGGATGCTAATGATTCCATAGGTAACTGCCACTGTTTGATCTGGGCAACTGTTTTAGAACAGACTTATGGAAGTTGACTAGGAGCTTCAGAGCAGAATGTTGTTTATTGTGTTTTGAAATAACAGTTACTTAGGAACTTGTGCTTTACAACATATTAGCATGGGCTCCAGAAATGGGACTATTTGCTCAGACAATAGTGTGTTTTGGTCAGCTATGACCACACTGTCCCCATGTTGCCTCAAATGTTGCTCAAAGCATTCTTTACAGTTCAGGAAACCTTTTCTCTACAACGATCTGTGATAAGGTGGAAGGGTGGGAAACACTTTTTATGTCCATCCCCCAGACAGAGTCAAGTACATGGAGCTGCATGCATCTTCACAGTCAAAAACCAAATGTTTAAACCAGCCCTCTGAGCAGTACGCTTGCTGTTTTACCATTGTCTGTCCTTACACTCTGTGGAGGATTCAGTGAAGGCAATAGTGATTATGTCAGAGTGAAGAAGCTTTTTTTTTTTTTTAAAAAAAAGCAACTGGTCAAAAACAAAACAAAACAAAAAGGCCAAAAATTGGATTGACTGGACTGGTTGTTTCTTGCCACTCTGTACTGCCTCCCTCAGAGGTTTTGGAGCCTGGTGACACAGGAGTTAAATGCCAGTACTACAGCCACAAGGTTGTGAGTTCGATACTGCCAGGCTCCAGGTTGACTCAGCCTTCCATCTTTCTGCAGGTGGGTAAAATGAGTACCCAGCTTGTTGGGGGCAATTAGTTAACACATTGTAAACTGTTCAGAGAGCACTTAGCTGATAAGCCGTATAGAAATACACATGCTATTGCAATTAGAAGTATCACTGTTATACGCCAATGGTGTAGGCAATTCAGATGGCCCATACAAAGAGTAAGCTGCTGATGGACATTGGAAAGCACCCTTAAGCAAAGAAACTTAGGATAAAAGCAAAGATAAAACGTCTTCCCACAACCTGCCCCTACATGCTCTTGGAACTCTGGATGGGAAAAGAAACCCCCTTTGGGCACTGACAGGATCATATATCTAAACCTGTACAACTTTGGGAGCAGAAGCCCAAAATGGTATATACTTAAAGGCTTGACCAGAAAGCAGGAATACATAGTGCACTGCATTCAGACTCAGGACTGGGTGAGGCTCACTGTTCTTAGGTTGCATTTGTGGGACATAGATCACTACCACTATTGATATCATTGGTAATTCAGTGAAGCTGTCACCTCGGTCTAACCAAACCCCTGTGTGCCACTTTTTTTTATTTCTGAATGCAGATGCAACCCTATGTCCTAAAATTAAAGTCACATCTTACAAAACAACAAAACAGTTATTAGTGTAATTGTCCTATTTGCAAATTTAAACAGCTTTGTGGCTATGTCTGGTGTTTATATAGGAGAAGGGGGAAAAGACCTTGGAACAGATGGTTATCTCAACTATAATTTATTTTTTTATAAGGCATCAAACATGAATTGCTCTGCAAGGCTTAAATTCATAAGTCATAAAGGACACAACATTTAGGGCTTTTGGCTAAACGTTTCCAAATAAGCAACTGCTACAGCTTATTGCTAATTTTTCCCAAAGATGCCACCAACCAGATGTCTGACTTTCATATTTCCTTTCAGAACTATAAAAAGGGACATTTCACTTTCTTAATATGTAGCTTTGGCAGACTGGTGAGTGGCATGAAATGCAATAATGGAATGCCCTAAATTAAGAAACTTTATCAAATATATTAAATGTCTAAGAAATATCAAGAAATGCTAGAAGACTCAGACTAAAACCAGTATCAAGTCTGTCAGAATATTTTCACCAATATGAAAAAGAGTTTAGGAAGTTAAATATTCTAAAGCTACATCTAAAGATGTCAAAAATTAATGCACTGACTATAGGATTGTCAACCTCCACACCAGAATACAAACATAGCATTGAGCTACAAAGACGGAACTGCTTATGTCGGCTCAGTCCCACTTATTCCATAATATGATGGAAAAATGAGATACAGAACAGAGAAAGCCTTTTTGTGAAGTGAAGGGGAAACAACTGTTCTGCTTTTAAAATTACATTGAATAAGATTGATGTGTGTTCACCGTAATTCTTAGTTTTGAAAGACAAAGGTCTAACAGAAACTGAAGCTGGCAAAGACATTCTGATGTGACACATTCACATGAAGAACAGGTCTCCAGGGAAAGCTTAAAACAGTGCCAACACATTTTTAGTTCCTTGGACAACACAAACTAAAGAAAATGGATGCTTCTCTGGATATCATTATATCTAACAAAAAACATCAGGGTATATCCAGTGCATGTATATGTTAATATGTAAACACTGATCATTAACTGTTAAGTAGAAACATGGATTTACATAACTCCCTCCACCCCCAACCCAGAGGCAACCAGTATGTCCAAGAAAGAGAACACAGCTAGGTTGACAACTTATATATCACCGGTGGGGGGAGCTTCCAGTACCATTTCTGGAATAAAGGTGGGATATAAATAGAAAATACAATATTGCCCAATATAATATAATATAAGACAAATGATGATGCAAATTTACATGAAATGTGCATTTATTTATTTATTTATTTATTATTAACACCAATTCTCAGTCCTGTTTTTGAGTGAAGAAACTGAGGGACTACAACCTTTCCCCAATGCCTCCTTTGATTTATGGGATTTGGACCTAACTTTCCCAATGTGGAGGGATATATGTAAATCCATGTTTCTACTGAACAGCCAGTGATGGGGATAGGGTTGTCAGAATGAAAATGGGAGACCTCTCCTGTATCTTTAATTATTATGTAGAAGAGGACATTTCAATAGAAGTTGCATGAGAAGCAACACCTGTTGAAAATGTCCTTTTTAAATCAAACATTATAGGTGAAGGAGCCATCACAAGTTTGCAATCTGGCAATTCTAAATGGGGAAGTTTATGACCAAGACATCTGCATAACTGTCAGTCTGCTGTTTAGTTGTTCATGGCTAATGGCTAATGTTAAGACCTTGCTTTCACTTTTTATGGCCTTTAAAAAACAGTTATCTTTAAGTTATCTTTAAGCAAGACATAGACTGGACTATTCTGGACAGTTCTTGAAATACAGACTGGGTTGAAAACTAGATACACCTTGTATACCTTTAATCGTTATTATGGTAGACATTGCTTGTCACACAACCAGGTAACAAGCAACATGTGCTGAAATTTCCTCTGCTATATAACAATTTAAAGCCTTTTTCGCATGGGGTTTTTGAAACGGTGCAGTCTGTCCTCCAAGGAGGAGGTCTGCACCTCGGACTGGACTGGGTTGGACCTATTTAACGTAGATCCACACCTCAGTCCAGTCCAGAACGACCCTGAGTGGTCCTCCAATGTGCTTTTGAAAGACCTGATTTTTCTGGTCTTTCAAAAGCACGGAGCACACTACTGCAAGCCTGCTTCCTTATGCAGATTTGCAGGCTCGCACCAATGTGAGCCTGCAATCTGCCTGGGGGTGGGCTTTAGGCTGGCGAGCTTCAGCGGTTGGTCGAGACCCTCAACCAACCGGAAGCAGCCATTTGGGACGCTGGAGCAGTGCATATTGACGAGCACGCACTGCTCTGGAGCGTCGTGGACCGGGCCAGGGAGCCAAAAGGTCCGGTGAGTAGTGGTGCAGGGCGATTCCCTCGCCTGATATGGAAAAGGCCTAAGATACAGGAGCCATCTTCAGTTTTCACTCTGGCAACTCTACATAGAGGACATTGTAACCATTGGAGTGTCATCTGATAATCATTCAAGTACAGATCTGTCCTCTGTGAAGCATGCCACATAGGCACCCTAAACCCACTTACTTAGTTCAACTTGGTAGACTAAATGAAGAGACCCAAACCACTACTTTTGATCCAATGGGAAATGAATAGGATGAAGAAGGAGGAAGAGGAAGAAGAAGAAGAGGAGGAGGAGGAGGGGAAGGAGGGGTATTTATACCCCACTTTTTTCACAGTTTGGAACTCAAAACAGCTTACTAAAACAAGCAGAGGTAAATATTTACATGTTAAAGTTTTTTTATGTGATTAAACTATCAATAATATTAAAACTAATTAACATAACCATGGAAAAAGAAAATAGCAAATAAACAATCCAGCCTGTTAATGTCAATGGACTAAATATGCTTGCATAGGAAGGCTGCACCTCAAGCCTTCTCCTTCTGTTCTGACCCATCATTTAAAAATGGGCACTTTGGAAGTGTTACAAAATAAAAATCAAACAAACAAAAAACACATCCAGTTTTTAACTCCCATACAGGCCTGTAAAGAGCTGAAGTGTATAAGAAAGACAGTTGAATACATAAAGCTGCCAGAAGTTGTGATGTGATTGATTCTGGTGATTACTGGATTTACAATATAATGTCTAAACAAGCACTGAATGGAAAAGAGCCAATGAATGTCCAAGTCTAACTTTGGTAACAAAAATTTCCACAGCCATCCAATGCATCTTGCCACCTCTTTTTTGTGTGAAAACTTGTCAGTAAAGAAAGTTCCAGAAATAGGCAGTTGATCTTGCTCCAATGTATAATTAAGGTTTTATGACAATATAATCCAAATCTTTCTCTCCCTAATTGAAATTCACTATAATTCTTTCTGCTTCTGTGAACTATAAAACACAACCAGAAATAATTTGGAACCAGATCTGTTTTCTTGTCTATCACCACTCCTAACTGCCATCTTCAGTTTTCCTGAGACATACAATAATGAGACTAATAAAGTCTCATAAAGAATAAACATTGTTATTCATAGCAAGTAAATCTATTGTCAGTTTAGCTAGTGCAACTTTTTTGTCCAAGTACCACCTTCACTTATTGAGAGATGGGAACCATCAAGCCAACATTCTATAACCCAGCATTTCATATCATTGATCATGCTGATAGGGGCTTCAGGGAATTACAGACCAACAATATCTGAAGGACCACATGATTCCTGTTGCTGATTTATTGATTTCTTAACCCACTCTACACATTTAATTGGGGTATACACATATGAAGCAGTAATCTGGGCTGAATGACTCTCATGTCTCAGTCTACTGCATCAAATAGATAGACAGACAGATAGATAGACAGACAGAGAGACAGACTGACAACAGCAGATTGAACATGTGGACAATACAAAGTAACAACAACAACCAATTTGGACAAAAAGGTATGTCAAATGAGAGAGAAAAATCCATTTCAGACTGGGTCAGTCTGTTTGATATGAAGACAGGTCAAGCACATTTCTTCAGTCACAGCCTACTGAATCAAAAGGGAAGGATCATCCATTCATTCACCACTAAACCTGCATTATACTATCACAGAGGAAAACTATTTGATTTAACATGTTGGCCATTTGGAAAGAAATCATGCTTAAAAAACTCCATCTTTATGTTACCTCTCTCTTCTTTTCAAAATCATTAGCTATAGCAACATTTATTTCAAAATCTTCTTTCAGGACTCTTGAATTGTGAAAAATATGTTTACATATTACTCATCCAGGTGAACTATCACAATAAAATAGATGATACTGGAGCAGTGGACAAAGTTCTGAGTTGGCCTGTGGAGAACTGGCTTAAAATTTGCATTCAGTGGATGACCTTTTGTCAGCCACTACTCCTCACCTTCAGCTGTCTCATAGGGTTGTTGTAAAACAGAGAGGGGGAAATTGTGGCTCCAAAATATAGACTCTGCTCTTCCTCAGCCCTAGGCAGTCCTAGGGAGTTGTTGTCCAGCAACATCTGGATGACAATAGGTTTCACACACCTGTTGTAAGAGTAACAATGGAAATGGGATGCTCACTCAAGATTCTAGTGTTACTTTTAGAATGAAATTACATGTAAGTTGTGTATTTGTGTTCTGTTTCTTCTATATGTTCTCATCCAAGAATCTCATGGGATGCAACTAGGACTTAGCTAAGTACACTGTTTAGAACTAGTGGTATTCTCACCTCTTCAGGGAAGCAGATACAGAACTAGAAGAACCTTGGTCTAGCCTGTGGTTCATTAGTTGTTTTGATCATTAGATTTACATAATAGCTGAAACACATCTGTATATGGTACCTTGCCAAAGTATTCTCCCACTCTGAATTTTCCTAATTTTGTTATTTTTCTACTTGGAATTGAAACAATTTTAATTAGAGCTATTATTTGATGTACACAAGATACTAAACACTGTGATAGTGTAAAATATTCATGTTGTGGCATGAAAGGTAAACCAAACCAAACTGGTGTCTAATCTGTATTATTTCAAAAGCAAGTTGGGCCAGGGGGGATATTGCTTGATAGATGGATTGATTTTCTGTCCTAACATTCAATATGGAAGCCCAGGTGGCTTACAGCATAAGTTAAAACAAAATACAGCTAAAACAACTTGTATTACAAATGTCTTTTTTAAAAAAAAATTAAATAAACAATCCTACTGAAAACACTGGCCAGTATAGGTTATATAGTGTCGTGGCAATAGGGTCATGACTAAGTAGCAATTGTGAACATGGAGCTGTTACCTAGATTTACTCATCTGTAGCTCTTCCATAGCCAGAATTGTTACTTAGTCATGAATGTGACACAAATGTATTTCCCCTCCCAACCTACTTTACCAGACATCAGCTGCCTGGGTAGAAGGAGCTCCATCCTGCTAGCAATTAGAGCAGGGTGAATAATGTTTCCATCACATTTGAGGGGGATCAAGCCAGGAGAATTTACTTATTTTTTTTTAAAAAAAAGTTTTAAAATATTTAAAACAACATAGTGAAAAAAAGAGCACAGACCCCCCTTTTTTGCCATTTGCTAGCAACTAAATATTGTCTAAAAATAAAGTTTTTGTCTGCCGATAAAGAGTGAGCAGACAGGGGGACAACCACTTTTCCCATAGGAGGAAATTCCACTGCTCTGGAGCAGTCACTGAGAAGGCCTCCTCTGCATCCTCGCTAAACTGGGGGGAATAAGATAAAGCCCTCTCTTAAGAATCTTTAAACCTGGGCAGGCTCATAAATGGAAATGGGATCCCTGGACCATCTGTTTCCAAACTGGATCCTCATCATTATTTCTTCTTAAACCTTTTCATTTTCAGCATATCACCCAAGTCTTGCCTCTATATCAGAACTCTGAAGTTGGCAGCTATAAATATCTATTCAGATGTACTTTTTTTTAATCAAAAAGCTAAGTAATAACTACATTGCATTACAATTGTAACGTATAGGAAATCACTTCGTATTTATTGTACCAGTACATTTTAGTTACTTTTATAGTTATGGGAGTGCAACCTCAGTAAATGATAGAGAAGGAACATCACAAGGTTCAAGTTCTCATTCATGCTATACTTCATATTACTGCTTTGTGTTCTGCTATGAATGTCGAAGAAATGGGAGAGATTGGACAGTAGGAGAGTGTGTTTTATACCATAGGCTAATAGCTTCTAGCATTTAGATGTTTTAAGAAACTGGAAAGAACTTCTTAGTTACCATTTAGAGGTAGAAAATTAACAATTTGCTTTTAGATTCTGACTGTAAGGGTAATTAAGTGGGGGGGTTTTAGGCCTTGGGCCTAAAGCTCTAATCAGTGGTTCCCAAACTTTGGTCCTCCAAGTGTTTTGGACTTCAACCCCCAGAAAGCCAGCCATCTTGGACAACAGACAGAAATTCTGGGAGCTGAAACTCAAAATATCTGGGGGACCAAAGTTTGGGAAACTGCTCTAACTGCTCCATATGGCCACTTGCTATTCACCTTCTGCTCTAAACTGATGTTCTGTAGGCACAAGTCCTTCATAATTATGTATCCAGGGCTAGGGTTCCTGAAAGCTTCCTCTTTACAAACTTAATGTGTGAAAGAGGTAGTTGCTTCATGAAGTACATTGTTTTATTATTGTTGCTGTTACCTCTTCTTCTTCTTCTTCTTCTTCTAAATTAAGGTCCTTTCCACAGCCCTTCTCACACTGCTGGAGTATGGGCCTTGCGTGAAAAGCCTGGGCAGGCAGGTTCTCGCAAGCCTCCTGCCTCCCTGCTGCTCGGGCTCCACGGCTTCTTCCTGCTTGCGCGAGAGCTCCACCTGCGCCCCACCCCTTCCTTCTTCAGTGCAGCCTGGGAGCTGTAGGCTGCACTGAGGAGAGGACGCATGACAGGCCCAGCTCCAGAGGCTCCGCACTGCAGGTGAGTGCGGCCCAAGCCCGTGAGCCTTGTGCAAGCGCAGCTTATTTTCGGCTAAAAGCCAAAAATAAGAAAATGTGTACTTGCTGCGCTTGCGGGACTTGAGCGTGGCAGAAATGGGAGTGTGCCATGCAGACCACTCCTGACATTTACGCAATGCTCAAGGGGCCCTTTCGCTTGTAAACTGCCATGCGAAAAGGGCCCAAGTTCAGTCACTCTTGCCAATACTGACTTCATATGCCTGAGTGCTCTTGTGCTTATTCATAAGATCCAAATGGAATCAGTGGAGCAGCACACTTGCATCTACAAGCATTATTTCATCACGTACATTTTTTAAAGGAAGGATTCTCTCTTCATTTACCTGTTTTTATACCACTATTTTATATTCCCTCAGGCTCCTCTGAGGGAATTGTATTAACACTTAATTCAATTTCAACTTTTATTTATATCTACGTTTCAGCTTATATAAGTAGGTCACTTTTGGTCATATCAACATAATAAAAGTTGATTTATACATCACAATTGAATAAAAGTTGATTTATACATTGGAGTTGGAAGTAGATTTGCTTACCTAACAAGATCATCCCCTGCCCCATGCTATGTACAGAAGTTGACAGTACTTGCAATTGAACCTTACAAGAACACGGGCAAAAGTACAGAGTCATCTAGCAAATCTGAAGAAAGCAAGCCAGTTTAGGTGACAGAGGAAAGGCTGTTTGGCTCACGTACTGCTCTGTCTTATAGGAAAGTGCTTCAGGAAGAGCAACTGGAATGGATGGTTTACTCTGCTGCTTTTTCACTGCATCTGCCACTTGAGACAGTTAACTCTATCTAATGGTAGCACTGCTCCACCTAATTATTGTGTTCAAAAGGTTATTTCTATTCCATTCAAGTTATGGAATAATAGAATGGTAGTGTTATAATGGCCATTTTGTCCAGCTTCCTAGCACTACAAGAATGTACAGCTACATCATTCTGAAGAGATGGACATACAACTTCCATTTAAAAAACCTCCACTGAAGGAGGACAGGCTTCTGAGACACTCCATTCAACTATCAAGAATCTCTTCATAAGATTTTTCCAAGATCTCTTTTCTTGCAATTTGAATGAATTGATTTCGATCTTATCCTCTGGAACAACAGAAAACAAACTGGTTTCAACTTCCACGTGACATCTTTTCTGACATTTAAAGGTGGCTATTGTATCACCTCTCACTCTTCTTTTCTCTAGACTAAACATATCAAATGTCCTCAACCATTTCTCCTAGGGCTTATTTCCCAGACTCTTTATAATCTTGGTCATCTTCATCTGGATATGTTCCTATTTGTTAATGTCCTTCTTCAACTGTGGTGCCCAGAAGTGGACACTGACTCCAAGTGATGTCTTACCAAAAACGAATAGAGTGGTATAATTATTTAACTAGATAGAGAAGTGAGGATAATGGGGTAAACAGTCCTGCTATAAAAATAAGAAAGTCACTGAAAAGGAAAACTGCCTGCTGCCTGCTTGCTTTGAGGCTTTAGCAAACAGTTAGCCTGATCTGCTATCCATTGAGAGGGCCAGACTAATGGCCTTAGAAATGATACATCTCTTAAAAACACTGACATGAGAAAGAAAGCAGATGGAGGGATGCTAGCAAAAACCAGGCAACTAGTCAGCTAAAAGAAATGCAAAGTGTAGATAAGACAAGATGGATGGACATCAGGCACCAGACAAGGAGAGTTTCTTAAACTTTAATAACATATAGCTCATTTAAATGGTAAAAATCACACCCAAAGTGGGGAATTTAGTAGATTAATTGCTCCCACTGCATATTATGAGATAGAGGTATGTGGCCTGGAAAATACATGCATGCTCCAGACACTTGATGCTTACCTAGCCTATACAACTGTGCTGTAGTTTGTGAGCTAGTTTTAGAAGGTTGCTGATTAACATATATAACTGTAAAAATGTTTCCTGGTTGTTGTTGTTGTTGTTTTGTTTTGTTTTGGTGTGCCCACTTTGGAAAAGTACCCTATTCACTCTAATAATAAAGACACTAGGATCGTTCCTCCTCCCTCATGTGTGGATTATTGGCTGTGTTCATGCATTGGCAAGAATGAATGCTGCTTTTATGGGTAACAACCTGTATTTGGACACTGTAGTTTCATAGCTCTTTGAGACCAAACAGATGGCAAACAAAAAAAAGTAACCCAGGAAAACAGAGCTTTCCAACTGAAATGGTTAATTTTTTTTTTAGTGCCAATGACTTTTGCCAGTTTCCTCCATAATCTTAACAGCACTGCAGAATATACTGATATGTTTTTTCTCCCTTCCTCCCTCCTCCTTGTTCTTCTTGCACTTTGCTCTTAGACACAGGATGACCTGCTTCAGGGTTGTCTTATATCTCATCACAGTTGGTTATTCCCCTTCTCTTTCAAGCTCCATTTGGCCTAGAGCCTGTGACAGTTTAAAACTCACTTCTAGCTTGGGAGATTTTCAGTGTCTTAATTATCTCTACTGTTTCTCCTCAGGATATCTTCAAGAACCCAATCAGAGTAAAAGCAACCTACAGTGAGTTAAAGAACCAGAGCCTTAGCTTGCTGGAAGTCTATTGCTAAACTGACCAAGGCTTTTTTTTTTTTTTTTAGCAAAAGCAGCAGCTATGTAGTAAGAAGGACTCTGCCTGCAATGTTTGAGAAAGAGTTCAAAGGAACTACAAAGCTGCAGGTTGCTATTCAACCTATATTTGTCTATAGAACCTTGTCACACTGAGTAACTTGGACTAGATATTCAGAGCTGTGTTAATTTCAAATATAAATCCGGAACCTTAAGCCCACCTTAGGGGATGGGGCGCAAGAAAGTTTCTAATTTTTTTTCAGTTCATTGAAGATGTAAACCTTGCTAATGCATGAGGTCACATTCAAAGAATCCATAGAACAATAATAAAAAAGACTAGTTCTAACTAGCAAAGATTAAAAGGGTACTTGATTTCTTTAGAAGTTGATAAAACAATCAAAGAAATTGTCACGTAAGATGTGGTTACTTTGATTTCTCGCAATCTTTGGTTGATCTTTCATTAGTGCTGATTATAGAAACTGTTAACCCTATTCCTGTAGATAAATGTTACATTATAAAAGCCTTTATAAATCTATATGCAACAGATTATATGCAGCCTAACCTCTTTTTGTCATTGTTTGACCTTAATTTACATTTTAAATTAAGAGGTTTTTGCAGAAAATTAATATGCCCTTTTATCATAATAAAAAATTACACATGAGTAGCCCATGGAGGTAAAACAGTGACTTTCAATGTTTATACATAGTGTTGAGTACCCTTTTTCATAATCAGTTTGCTTTTCAAAGAATCCTTGCAGTTTCCCCAAACCTTTCCAATTTTTGAAAAGTTCTAGTCTTGGGAGGACCTTTCCATGGATCTAGACCAGAATTATGGCTTCTAGCAAAGAGAAAACAATTTCCAGAACACATCCAGGAGTATGACTGATTTGTTCTGGAAGTAAAGAGAATCTGTTAACATATAGAAAGGAAGGTGTTCAAATTTTCCCTCTCTGTACTAGAAGTTCTTGCTCAAGAGGTAGATCAATATGGCCCCTGCCCTGTATTAGACCTTCTACCTCATAGCCAAGTTTTGGACAGTGGCTCTCAAAACCAAAAACCAGGAAAAAGTATAAAATATTCTTAACAGCCAAACACATCTGTCAAGTTTCTATTACCCTTTCCATGGTGGATCAGAGGTCCTTTCACACCACAAAAAACAAACAAACAAAAGAAACACCACTTTAACTATCATGACTGCATCCTATGGAATCCTGGTGAGGTACTAGATCTCTCTGGCTGAGAATTCAAACTGTCCCTTCCTAAACTACAGATTCCAGGATTCTATAAGATGTTGCCACACCAATCCTATAGCTGTGCAGCATGAAAGGGTGCCAGGTTAAACCATGAACGTTAATCACAGAGTTGTGATACAGCAGAGGATTTCAACCTTTTGATGGTCTAAAAAACCTAAAGACACCAGATCCCTTCTGGATCAAGTCTGGTTATTATTTTTATGAGAGACTGTCAATAAATATCAGGTGCTGTAGGTTATATTTCAGAGAAAGGAACTGGTAAAACCACTTCTGAGTACACTTTGCCTAAGAAACTCCTATGAAAATTGTGGAGTTTTCATAAATCAACAGGTGACATGAACAGAGTAGAGTGCCCTTTCTCTTTTATGAAGAAGTGCAGTGTTTTCAAGGTGCGTGTGTGTGTGTGTACATGCCACTCTTCCCCTTCCAAATGGATGAAGGACACTTTTGCTATCCCCTGCCAAGTACAGAGGTAACAAAGAGAGTTGGCTATTTTTTCCACCAGCCAATGTGGGGGCTATCACTCATAGGGTAATCTCTGCAGTGACAGTTTCTGTCCCTGTGTAGTGCTTCAGTCCCGTATTTTTCTGCAGCATTCACCCTCCCACCCATTATGTTTCAGGATGGGTTTACCCAGTCACTATATTTGGGACTAAAGTTCTTTTAATCTTTCTGAATTTGACAAATTGGACTTTTATGTGAAATTAGGCAGTGCAGTGCATTACAAAATGAAGATGCAAAGATGATCTTCCTGGTGAATACTTTTGAGGAATCACATGATGATTTTTTTTTTTCACCTTGGAGGGTCTTCACAGCTGTTTGCTAAAACATCCTCCTTTGGGCCATTTTGTGGGAGAACTGCCAGGTGGACTATAACAAGAGCTAGCCAACGGTACTGCAGCCCACCAGGTAGGAATATGACAAAAAGCAACAAGGCATTATCTCATATACAACTTTGAACTGTTTCATCCTTAAATTGATCTTATGAGATGAACTCTGTCTCTGAACACTGTTTAATGTTAACACTATTACCTGCTTTCCATGTTACAAGCCGAATTTAAATAAGATTAAGCCATTTTTATGCCCAAATTGGTTATCCTGTCTTCATTCCCTAGTTATGGGAAGGAATAATGTTTGTAGATTACATTTGGTTATGTCCACCCAAAAAGAAGTGGGTGATCATCCCAGCCCACCTTGAGCACTGCACTTACCACAAAGCTTGACTCAGCTTCAACAGATCATAGTAAAGGACACAGCCCTTAGAATGACATGTCTGTGTCTATGCATTTGGCCCTCAGTTGCCTGGAATGCATAAGAATGTTTAGAATACAAATGGAAACGGAAATAACTTAACACATCAAAGAATGTTTTCATTCCTTATGTGAGGTTTTTTCCAGGTTTATACTAAAAGAAATTATTCTGGGAGTTTTCCATCTAGTGATGTTTCCATTTTTTGGTTTGAATTTTGCCGTCTGTGAAAAAAACATATTCTCTTCTAGTGCAGAGCTAGTAGTAGAGAGATTGAATGAGAAATCAAATCTGTGAAAAAGGATTCATATTTTAATCAGGTTCACATTTTTGAATCTGGAGTTTCAAAAGGATGATGGCTCATGAAGATTCAATCATGTTGAAAGAAATATTCTTGGCACCCATACCACCAGCTTCTTTTCTGCTTGTCCCCTTTCCTTCTCTCATTCCCCAAACCAGGACTGAGGCCTTTTCCACACCAGGCGAGGGAATTGCCCCATGCCGCTACTCACCAGAACTTTCAGCTCCCTGGTCCAGTCCACGGCGCTCCAGACCAGTGCATGCGCGTCAATACGCACTGCTCCAGTGCCCCAAATGGTGGCTTCCGGTTGGTCGAGGGTCTTGACCAACCACTGAAGCTCACCAGCCTAAAGCCTGCCCCCGGGCAGATCGCAGGCTCACATTGGTGCGAGCTTGTGAATCTGCATAAGGGAGCAAGCTCGCAGTGGCACGCCCTGTGCTTTTGAAAGACTGGAAAAATCAGGTCTTCCAAAAGCATGCTGGAGGACCATGCAGGGTCATTCTGGACCGGACTGAGGTATGGATCTATGTTAAATAGGTCCGACCCAGTCCGGTCCGAAGTGCAGACCTCCTCCTTGGAGGACAGACTACACCGTTTCAAAAACCCCGTGTGGAAAAGGCCTGAGACAGAATGATGGACAAATGAATCAAGGAAGAACAAAAGAGTGGTGGATGAGAGGTCAATGAACCAGAGAAATGATCAGAAACCTGAATGCTTTAGCCATTTTTAATGGAAATTCAATACAATGAATTCAGTTCAATCAATTAATCATGCTTGTCCTCCACAAGGTGAAAAACTATGACTAAGAAATGTATACTGTAGTTGAGCCAGTGCCTTAATCACACCATCAAGTAAAATACCAAGAACTTATGAGTGTTGCTACATAAAATATTGTAATGCGATGAAAATGTGTGATTCGTTTTTTTTCCCTGTTGAAAATAATTGGAGCTAAGTAAATATGCCATTATTTAAATATACAGAACAAATATTGCCTTTAGAAAGCAGTTCTGGATGATTCATTTAAAATATATAGCACACAGATAGTAATGAATTTTAATGTAAACATTTTATGTAAGACCTAAAGTCAAGAGAATCCAAAAGTGCTCCAAAGGTAGAAAGGATTGTATAACTTGTCTCACAATAGTATACAAGAATGGTGAAACTAAATCTAATAATTTCTTGCACAAACAGAATAACATGGTAGGCTCATGTGAAAGTGCTTATGAAACAATGCTAGCACCCAATTTCTCATGGTTCCTTAAATCCCACTCATATTTGGTGCAACTGGCATTTTTCAGTTGCTTCAGATTATTTTTCCTTTGCTGTAGAGTACAGGGCTCATACCAAAAAAGGCATCTGACAAAAGAGTATGCTACTTTCATACCCCTTTCTACTCCCCATTCCTCAATAAAATAGAGAATGTTTCCAGTGGTAATTTCACAGAATTTTGGGTACTCCTAGGATTAAAAGTCAGACATCCATGTATCAGCAGCTTCATGTAAGTGAATAGCAATTTTGAGATGCACATTGAAATAATTTCCATCTTTTCCAACTGGCATTTTAGAAGGACTATATGCAAACCCATGGACCAGGATAGTTTCTTACCCTATTTCCCTTAAGAACAACAAAAACACCAAACAAGAGCACCATCATTCAGGAAACATCCCAAAAAACTGATGTCATAATGTATACTTTTGTTAAGTTTATCGTTATCATAACAAACAAGAACCCAAAGTTGCCAAATCCATACAGTCTTGCTGTTAATTAGATTGTGATTAATTATAGATCAGACATAATTATTAAGGGAATTAAAATTGCTGCAGAAAACCATTGACATGAACATTAAAAAGGAACGTTAGTCTAAAAACATATCCTGAACCACCTGTAGTTGTCTTTTAAGAATTACAAGCCGGATCAGACTATGAATGAAGATACATATTTGCAATGTGCATCCTACACAGATAAGTGTTCCTTGCTACGGATGCTCCTCCTGCTGCTCTGGTTATTTCATATCTCTCATTTTTCCAGGAATGAGAACTCAAGTCAGTTTGCAAAATTTAAATAGATACAGATAAAATAGCCACGTATAGGTAAACACTCAAAGTTATCTCTTAAAGTACTTATACTATAGAAAAGTGATTATACTATAGAATTAAAAACAATTTAAAATATTTCCTTTAAAAAGGTAAGCAATAAAAACTCTACAGCCTTTTCTTTTTAAATAGTCAGTTCCCAAAAGCCGATCAAAATGTTCACGCAAGCAGCTCGTGGGCCTGACTGAGAAAGTTGAAAATACTGACTCAATTCAAGTTTGCCACCAGCAACGATTTCAAGATTGAAGCTCAGTTCCCAAGGGAATATGCTCAGAAATGCCTGTAGGCACTGTACCCCAACTTGGGGACTCACAAGAGATTCAGCCATCAGAAGAAAGAACCCCTTCCCTGCATTCAAGGCTTTGTTGCCCCAATGAGTTTATAGGAACCCAATGAGTTTATGGGTTGCCCCAATGAGTTTATGGGAGTCGGGCCTGACTGAAACAAAGCCTACACTGGACATGCTGGGAAAGGACAGCTTCCAATATGAAAAGACCCCCCTCTAGATCGTGAACAGGTCTGTGGCATCCAAGAAATAGCAAATAAAAGCCCCCTTGCCAGGAAAAAAAGAAATCACTTGTTGGTGAATGATAAGATGGAGGCAGCCATCCTATTCTCTCTATCCAGAATGTTTTGAAGCCTGATAGCAGCTACCAAGAAGGCCCTTTCTCCCATTTCTACCATACAAGCCTATGAGGGAAGTGGGAGTGAGAGATGGCTTCTCCTAAAGATCTCAAAACTTGGGTACAGGAGAATACAGTTCTTCAAACAGCCTTCAGAAAGTTCTTCAGAAAGCCTGGATCTAAGTCATATAGGAGTTTGTAAGTGATAAGCAACACTTTGAATTGTTCCAAGAAACAGACTAGCAGCAAGTGCAGCTGTTGTAACAAGCGAGCTGGAGGGTATATATACAATAGATATGTCCTGTTCATGATCTCACATGTGACCTTTGTACACAGCTTGTTTAGGTGTGTGGATATTCTCAGTTAAAGAGGATTCAGAGTATCATGCAGCTGTACATGGAGCTATATTAAAGACATATTTTTCCTTTGCTGTGAAGAATTTGGAATTCATTAAGTTAGCTACACATAATGAATGCGCAAAGAAATCCCAGGAGGTAAAAATCCCTAAAGCATATGAAAACTATTGCTCACCTCGGGCTACAGTACCATCAAAGCAGCCTTTACTGCAGCCTATTAAGTATGCAGTGCTGCTTCTGGAGTCATTAATTTGCTCCTTAAGACAAGATCTGAAACAATAGTCCTTTAAAAGTCTAACTAACAGCTGGCAAATGTAATGTACACATCTGTTTGATGTCCTAAAAGATTAGTAGCCTATTTGCTACCTACCTGAAGTTAGTAAATCTGTGTGATTTAGTAAGTAAGCCAACTTTGGATATGGAAAACTAGCAGCCTTATCTAGTCCACAGTATTTTGGTGAAATATGAAAGCCTGTATACTATTTCACTGTGACACAGAAGACGTCAAACAGATGTGTGTTACAGATTGTATCCAATTGGTGTCTGTACACTGAAGGAAGACCCTTTGATTTAGGCAGAGTTTTCATCCCCAGAAATCCCTTATGCATCCCAAAATCTGACCTGGAAGGATATGAGACCCTTTGAAACATTACTGGAAAGAATGCACAGGATGAAGGGTGAAGTAATGAAAAATGTCTTCCTCCCTGTTCTGCTAATGGAATCCCTGGTCAAAGATATTTCTGTCAGCAGAAAGATAGCAAATACAAACTATTGTGCTATTTATTTCCCTTTTTTCACACATTTGTCTAGTTTCTTCAGACAAGTTAAACACACAGATAAATAAGTATTGCTGAGAAATCAATACATACCCCAGAATATCCAATGTCACTGTAAATATCCCATGAATAAGGGTCCAGCATTCAAAGTCACCACAGTTCTATGGCTTAGATTCACTGTTTTACCACTGAAACCTGTAAACTGTTTGGTAGATCAAGGTTTCTAGCAGGGCTGCTGAGATACTAGAGAAAATGTCCAGCCAATGTGCCACACAAAGCCAGGAATTGACCAAAATGAGATATTTCACCAGTCCAGAAATGCCTATTTTGCATCTACTGTAACGTAATCTAATGTAATGTAATGTGTAAGGGAATGGAGTGTAGTGGAATGGAGTACCCCTTGCTTCATTCTAAGTAGAAATGTAGGAGGATAAGAAAATACAGTAAACTTTCATGTATGTAGATAAAAATACGATGGAGAAACTGTTTTTAAATATTTGTTTTGTATTAAAATAATATACAAAAATGATAGATAGATAGATAGATAGATAGATAGATAGATAGATAGATAGATAGATAGATGTGGCTTGTGAGGCTTTTTGGAAAAGGAACAAGTGAAACTATATATACTTTTGAAATGTACACATATGAACAATGAATACAAACATGCTTTAATCAACCAAAAAGGATGCACGCATAAGCACAGACATAGAAATGATGTACAAAAATGTTAATATTTTTGGGGAGGAAGGGACAATAAGACAGGCACACATTTGTGTAAAGGAAGAGAAGAAAAAGGTTGTTGAACTTGATTTTAAAAAAGAGAAAGGAAAGAAGAGAAGAGAAGATGAAGCAGCAGTGCCAGTAAAAGTGTGAGATTCTTTATGCAAGGAGGATTACAGTTTTACACATCCATAGTCCATCAAGCCATCTTGTTTTCTTTTACTCTACACCTGCTCTCCTCATTGCCTCAGTATCTTTCCCTGTTTTCCTCATTACTTGCAAGTGTGTCTGAGCAAAGCACAATTATTTCCAGATGATGCTTCCTTAAGATGCAGCACTGGAGAAACACATATTAATGAGGGGTTCTACACATCTAACATTTTCAGTTTTATTCCTTGGCTCATACATCTCTGGTAAAAATTCTAAAATTTGTTCTTCTCTGCAACACTTCAGAGTGAAGAAGCTCTGTATTCTTTTGCATCATGTTATTCAGTATATGAAGTAGGAAATCTGGCTGCATACTATTGGTAGTTACTGAGAACAGCTGATTCATGAGACAGACAATGGCCCCTAATAACAGGCAGCAAAGAGAGTATTCTACCTGCCCCACAATTTAACTGAGAATCACTGTAGTGCATGAATGGATAAAACATGGCTGAATCTGGTACTTACAAGCTGCATTGTAATCCTACAATGTACATTTAGCATACTTATCTCCAGTTTCAAGCATCATTCTGATTTTCCTTTCTTACTTTGAAAAAATGAACATTTCAATACCACCTTGGGGGGCAAAAAGGAGAAAAATGCCATTTTTTTCATGACTGATTACCAATTTCAGTGTATGAAATTCTAAAGCAATGGATTATTTTCTCCTAGACAAATCATTCTTGATTAAGCAGTGAAGGTTTAGTAAAGTGGTTTGTTGATAAGGGCAGTTGTTGTTGTTTTTTAAGCAGCTGCCAGTTCTGAAGTCCTCCGTGTACCTGTCCAGAATTAAGTAGGTTTAGTAGTTATTCCTGCTAACAATATGCTCAACAATAAAAATATAATATCCTTCAGATCCTTGTCTTCAGACTGATGTCTGCTGTTATTAAGATAACATATTGGATTTAGCTGGGAGTTTCTGTATCTATTTCTCATCTTTAACAAAATCACCACTGTGAAATTTCTATCACTCAGGGAAAAAATATCAGTTTCCTGTTTTTGATTTCCAAAAGCTACTATAAATTCTTTAAATATTGGTAGCACTGTTAAGTGACGTGATAAGCCCATTTCAATTTCCATGCACTCTTCATAGAAATGCTTCCTTATCCATGCATGCAGTGGAAAAATTATTCTATTTTATGCATTTTTAATTTTATGTCTGACCTTTCCTCTTAGGTGAGAACTCACACACTTACCTACTTTCCATGGACAAGAGGCAGTGACCTTTTGAAGTAAAAATGACATAGCTCTGTGTGCAACTATTTATGTATTCTTATTATTTGTTATTTAAATAGCACCATCATTGTGCACAAGGCTTTTAAAAAGTAGCTGGGATATAATATTTGGAAGAGGGCAGGTGCAGAAGAAACAAAGATGACAAGGGATGAACTTGAAGGAATACAGCTGAGTTATTTCAAGTATCACTCCAGGAGTCACCCCAAACAATCCCTTCCAATTTATTTTGGCTTTGCATTTTGTAGAGACTCATAGCAACTAAATGCAAGCCAATGCTTGGGAATGATCCTACCTTTTATGGGGGATGACAAAAGAAGAGAGGGAGAGAGATAACAAGGAATACATTTGATGTGGGGTGCAAGTAAAATGAGGTGCTCACATCCCTAGCAAATTGGCAAATCTGCCATTGTCACTTTCTGTCATGCTTGAATTTTACAAATAGTGATTAATTTTGGTCAAACTGAAATGAAATGCTCACTTCTTCCTCCCTCTTCCATCTCTTTCTCTCTCTCTTTTTGAAATGTAACCAATAACCAAGGCTTCTGGGAACAAAATAAAACAGTACATGAAACCAAAATGAGATAAGTAGTTTAGATGTGCCCCTAATCACTAGGGAAGTTCTGAATATCCACCACATCCCTGGCAGCTGAGGATGCTCAGACTCAACATTTGGAGAGCTGGATTCTACTAGTCAGAATTCCTAAAAGGAAAACCATTATGGAATCTACTGAGGCACATTTCTTATAACTCGTCTTTTTTTCTTTGGGCCAAAGTAAACATGATATTTGCCATGTAGTTTGATATTGTGTGATTCTATGATTCTATTTAATACACAGGGAAAGGGAAGAAATTGTTTGGGAGGGGAACTTGGAGAAGTGGACTTTAACACTTCCTACTTGCCAAGCTTTCTTTCATAAGATCCTTTTCCAGCACTCCCCTAGTGCTGTTTGCAGTGATACGATAGCTGCCAATGGGAACTTGTCTCCACTTGCAAAGAGGAGATGTGGGAATAATGACTCTGATGACGACTTCAGTGGAGCACAAATATTAAGTCTCCCCAATACCACATTCTATTCAATACAAAAAAATCATTTATTTTTGTCTTGTTCTCTCCAATCTGTACTCAAGTTGCCTCTGACTTATCCTAAGTCAGATGCAAGATTTATTCAAAGGAGGTTTGCCATTGCCTTCTTCTAAGGCTGAGAGGTACAACTTGCTCAGGGTAATCCAGTGAGCTTCCATGGCTGAGTGGGGATTCAAATCCTAGTTCAATACTTGAGCTGCTACATCACACCCAAAAATATCTCCCATATGCCCTTTTTTCAAGCATAACATCTCCCTTCTGTATTTTGTCCATTGCATCTATAACTTGATACACAACAACTGGAATAACTGTAGGTTTTATGTAACCAACACTTGTGTATACTGTGTTGTCTTAGCTACCAATGTGAATCACAACAGATCCTACACATTCACATTTTTTCACTGAACTAAAATAAAAGGGATAGCTCTGTAGACCGGATTCTGCAACTGACAGATGTGACTTGCAGAGAAAACTGCAGAATCAGCAACTGTGCTCTAGAAAAGCATTCACAGGAGCATTTAAAAAGAACTCTACACAAGTTCATGCTTCTTCCCTGAAATACTTTCACATTTAGAATACCATTTATTGGAGATGCAGATAAGAAATAGAACTTGTGTGATCAAAACACTGCACATGAGATAGTATTTAATATAAATAGAGTACATATTTGTTCCTTCCATACTATCTTTATATATAAAAATCCGTCACATATAACAATCAGATAAACACATGGCACAGCTAGCTTTCTCTCAACTTCCAGAGATAACACAGACCTTGGCCTATACTAGGAGCAGATCATAGACTTGTTCAGATATGGGGGAATATGTTAACTTTATACAATTCTTTAAAACCCAAAGTTCTTTATGTGGCAAGCATGAAAAGTATACATTTTGGTAATTTTTTTGGTGAAAACACAATCACCTCCATCAACCACTACAGAATCTTCAAATTAAATTGTCACCAGCTAGAATTAATATGTATTAATTCATTAGCTACAGCTATTTCCATCATGGAGACAACCATGCAATATTTGCCTGCCAGATGTGTATTAAAGATGAAGTCCCACAGGAATGGGGAAAAGGCAGCAATCCCAATTCTGCACTAAGAGGGCTGAATATAGGGATTCAAAGACATAAGATTTTAAAAAGTCAACCACTCAAAGTCCTAGGTCTAGAGGGATGAATGTATGTTTCCTTCCTTCCTTCCTTCCTTCCTTCCTTCCTTCCTTCCTTCCTTTTTGTAATTTCTTATTTTAAAAACACTGAAATAAAATTCCCAGGGTTGATAAATCTCATTTTTTCCTGGTTCAGAGTACAAACAATTGCAGTTGTAATGGTCGTTGTAAAGCAGGTAGCAAAATATGATTGCATTTGCTTTGGAGAAGGTGTTGTCGCAAATGTATTAGATCTGATCTATCAGCATTGTTGCATGAAAAGGGCTCTGTCATTTGACAATAGCTTGGAAAAGTTATTTTTGGAATGCAACACTCAGAGTTACCTAGTCAGCATGGCCAGCTGCCATATTTCTTGGACATTCTGGGAGTTGTAGTCCAAAAATAAAAATTTTCCAAGCTCTGTATTCAACAGTGCTTTGGAGCCCAGGCAGAAAGCCAGCTCAATCTATTTGTATCTTACCATGAGTGTTGCTCATCAACCTGGATTTTGCTTATACAGAACAAGCTGTTGACAGATTAATGGCACTTTAAAATGCATTTTGCAGGATGTTCAATTTGATATGATGAAAGGACCTTACATTTTTAAAGTGAAAACAGCTCCTTGTTTCTAAGATGTGTTTATCATTTCTATATTCTGTTTTCCTGTGGGACACAGAATCATGTCCTTCCCAACACAGACATATTAAATGACTACTAGAAATAATTCTTGTAGAGGTATGCAAATAGTTACTTTTACTGAGGAGAGGACAATCCAAAAGTCTCTACAGTTGTCCAGTGTAAGGTTTACAGTATTTTCTTGCTATTTCCAGGCAATGTAATGATGCTGCATTGCAGTGATGCTGCATCCAGACAATTGTTCTTTTAGGATAAACTTCATTGTGTGATTTTGGAATGAAAACAAATAAATTGTTACCTCACTGGAAAACCCTGTCCCGTGGTCTACAATTTTGATATTAAAATATGATTCAATGTGCCTGAGAGGTCACCCAGATGAGCACGTAGGCAGCAATGGTCGAACGATCAAAAACCAGGTCAGACCAGTACACTCCCCCATCACATAGCCCTAGGAGACCTCAAGCTGTGCAAACCCACAGTAGACAAAGGGTCCTCAGCCCCTGAGAAGCTGATTTGAGGGGATTAGCGTGTTTGCCTCAAGTTGAGCATTGATAACCATAAGATTATATCAGGCAAGGACCATTTACATAAAGTCACACCACAACCCAATGCAACCGAAGCACCTGAAACTTTGGCAATACCTCGTAATCCCATCATGCAAAGGAAGTTGCCATTATGGAGCTTCTTTCTCATTGTTACACTCAGTGTTCTTCCCGGGAAAAGATTAGCCCTCCAGGTACCTTTTCCCCTACAAATAGTCCCTGTTTTTGAGTGGTTCTTTGGATCACTCCGGGTCATCCCAGGAGACCGTTTCTTGATCCGTTTAGTAATCCCCTCAGCCCTCTCCATGCTGAGCTCCACTTCATCTCTGTTTTTCCCAGACAAAGGACTTCAGGAAAAGGTGCAGTATTACCCCAGCTACAATCCCATCAATAGTTCTCCTATCCAGTTTCCTCTCTTTTGCTTCTTAATAGGTCTTGAGTGACTGTGTGAATAATTGCATTGGTGCGTGAGACTTTCATTCAATAAAATCATTTATTAGACATTTTCGTTTGGTTTTTGGCTTGGCCTGACCCCGTAAAAACTGTGTAAAAAGACCCTGCTAGGTTACCCTGCCTCTCGCATTGCTATTGCTCGTGCTCTGGCTAGTTTCTATTCCCTACCATGTGGAGCACATTAGGGCATCCCCCACGGGAACTCAGATATCAGGGTAACAAAATAACATCTGAGATGTAGCAAATAAAATTAGCTAGCCCAAAAGAATGTATAGCAAGCACAATTCTATGTATCCTACTCAGAAGGAAGTAAGATTAGTTCAATGAAACTTCTTCCCAGTCAACAAGGTTGCACTGTTAATTCAACAACGTTTACAATATGTTGATTAGACAATAACATTGCGCATGGCAGCTGAAGCTACATGCATGGAACTCTGTAATGAGAAATTGGATTTATACCAATCTACTGTCTGACTGGGGCAAACAAAAATTTAATTTTAACTTTCTTTTCTTACTAAATAGGTGATTCATGCAGTTTCACCATCTTTCACAAGATTATACATACAGTTATATAATCATGTGAAGTTCAATGGGAGCCCAAGTTCCATATAAACTCATTTTTTTTCTCCAAGTCTTTGCTTTCTACGACAGTTCGTTCTCTCCAGCTACTTTCTCTTTTTTTTTCCTGCCCTTTGATAGGTTCTTGTACTATCACCCCATTTCCACCTGCATTACTGAAACTGTCGTTCCCATTACTTGGTGCATTGCTCTTGTTTGCTATTGTCTGCAGGATCAAACAGGGGAATTGTATCTGCAAAACCCAGCATGAGAAATCCAACATGGTGTGAGAGCCAACATGACATAGAGATTTGAGTATTGGCTGGAATTTGTGAAATCCAGGTACAAATACCCAGTGAACCAAAAAACTTTTTTAGGTAATTTAGCATCTCTCTCTAAGCCTATCCTACCTACTTGTAGTAAAGATAAGGTGGGTCTCATACACTACGCTTGAGCTCACTGGGGGAAAAAAGGCAGAATGTACTATAAATAGTAAGCAAATAAAAACATAAATACTCATTTTATATTTGTAACTCTCCATGTTGGTATTTCTAGTAAATGAGAGTTTAATCATTAGGAAGCATTCCTGATGGTAAGAAGAGTTTAATAATGTAAAATACAACCTTGGAGGTAATAGATTCTCCTTCATTGGACACTGTCAATCAAAAGGAATGTTTCATGAATTTCTATACTATCAGGGGGCTAAACTAGATGGCCTCTGAAATGCCATCCAACTGTTGAAACAATCAAATCACTCTTTCTCCTTTGTTTTCTAAAACTCTGAATGGATAATTCATTCTTAGGTCACCATAGTTTAACATTTCAGTATAACAGGGAAGAAGAGCATAATTATTATCCATCTGCACATTTTTTGGTGACACATTAAGCACAAATACCTCAAGCTAAGTAACAGAACAGTTTTTTTAAAAAAAAAAAACAACCAACAACCCTAAATTAGTGTTTAGTTAGGTACAATTAATTATTCTGAAATTACATAAATTACTTCATGATTTTAGTAATATTTAGTAAGATGAAAGATTCTGAAACTAAAAAGGATTGTATTTAAAAGGATAATTATTATAATTACTGCATGTTCTTTTAGCTACCTTGCTGTATTGTCAATGTTTATATCATGTGCCTTTTCTTTTCTACTGTATTTTTTTTTAACTTCAGCAAAAATAATTAATTCAAGATCCATTTTAACATATAATTAGTTCTGGTATAAACTATGAGCAACATGCTGAAAAATATCACTTGACAGAATAGTATTCAGTTTAATTCCCAGGGAAGACTTAGAACAGACAACAATCTTTGGTAAGCTAGCAAGCAACCCAAACCTTTCTTTGTGTGTGGAGCAGAAGTAGATATTCTGATTTCTGAAGATGCTTCAGGATTTTGCCAGTCCCATTACAACTACCTAAATCTGGATCCAACTCACCAGAAGAAATTCTGAAGGGAGTGGTTGTCTTGTGAAACTAACACAAGAGCTAGCAGAAGATTTTTTTTTTTTGAGGAATTGAAATTATTAAAGATTAAAGATGTGAGCAATTGCAGAGCACCAACAAGTTAATAGGATTCCATTTCTCTTTTCTTGTATAAAGAATTTGCACCACATTAAAAAACTTTCCCTCTGAATCATCACACTGATTTCTTAAGCAAGACAACATTACATTAGTAATACCACTTGGATTTGATCAATGCTTGGCACATCCCTCTTTTTACCTGGTGTTAATAGTTTGTTTTTAATCTTTTGTTTTTGTTTGTTTTAAATAGTTTGTTTTAAATATCCTGTGGCCTGTGGATACCAAAGATGTCTGTGGATAGGCTTCATGAACTGGGCACAAGAAAGATGAGGGCTTCCCCCCAAGTTTCCTTCCTCACACATTGATAATTGTGTTTAAGTTCATTTACTTGAGGAGGGGGTCCATAGCTTTCCTCACATTTTTATAGGATTTATTAACCTAACAAAAGTTAAGAACCACTACACCAAAATTCATTGGGAGACAATCTCTCTTACTGGAACCCTCAACTGGAAAACTGACTTAATGCCAGAAGGAATCATTTGCAACCACAACACAAAAGCCTCAACATTGATGAGATGTTCTATATTGTACTATACTGTATTTTTGTCTTGTTTTGTTTTCAGTATACAATCAGTCCTTCACATCTGTGGGTTTATCATACATGATTTGATTATTTTCAGATTATTTGCCATTGCCTCCACAGCTGCCCTCTGTCATTTTTATTAGGGACTTATAAGTCTCACCTTGCGTTTGCATCCCGTCTGGAAGCCTCACAAAACTGAGAAAGACTGTGAGAGACTGGCTGTGAGATGAGATTTGTAAGTCCCTATTAAAAAATTTATAGGACAGCAGAGGAGGTAACAGCAAGCCTTGCCAGCTGCCTGCTTCTGTCTTGTGAAGGAACCCCACTGCCCCAAAGGCAGAACTGGGCAGCTGGTGTGCTCCTGAATGTGGATTCAAATGTATCGTGCATTTTTGTGTGTGTATCTGGTTTTATAGCAGTGGCTTTTCCACATTTGTGGAGGGGTGACTGTAGTTTGCTATTTCATTTTCTAATGTTCCTGTAACTTTGTTACTATTTGATCAACACTGCTTCACAATTGTTTATGCTTTGTTCTGCTAAATAAAACATTTTAAAAGGGCAGGCACTGTTGTCTAAAATAAAAATAAAATTAAAATGTATTTCAATGAAATAATCCCCTCCCTCACCAAAATCTGCTTGCATAATTTTGGGCAAAACTCTATATCTTGTTCTCCCCCACCACTTAAGAAAATCAGCTTAGTTAAAGTTCAAATATATTTTCTTCTACATCTACTGGCTTCCATGATTCTTTTTTGCCAGATAACTCTTGCTACAGCTGTTTAATTGCTATACAGTCACATGATTTGTTCTCTGCTCGCTATTCTTGATCACATTTTATTGTGATACACTCTTGCTACTTTTTTCATTTGTTTTTATTCTTAGCTTCTCTAAGATTATTTTTAAAAAAACATAGCGTAGCCTATATACAAAACAATGTTGATGTATTTTACTGACTCCTCCTCCAACAGGAAGTATCCCTTCACACAATGTATACAGAGTACTACAACCTTCCAGAAAGATTATTCAAGAGGTATAAAGTCTTATTCCAGAGCCCTTGAAAAAGCCCCAATATTCTACTCATTTTTTTATGGGAGAGTGCCAACAATGGCCTCCCATACAAGTTTCCTATAAAATACAAAGATTGTCTGGCTTTTGTGTGATGTTTCCTAATCCAGATTTTTTTCATTATTTTTTGCATTTTAGTTTTGTAAACTACTGTGAGTGTCCATTTTAGGAGGATTGGTGGAAGCTAACTTGTATAATGAATTAATGTTTCACGTCTCTTTTCCCAGATATGTGATCAATTTCAAGTGGACACAATCTGATCACCTAAAATGTGCAGCCATTGTTTGTTCTGCACAGGAGATAAAGTCATCACAGATTAACATAACACAGTTTAGACAAAGTTTGCAATCACAAGCACATCGCCATTTCAAAGGGCAAGTGGAGCAATTTAATCAAAGAAATGAACTCCAACACATACAAATCACATACCTGTAACATACTGTGAAAGAATCAGACCAAACCAAAGGCATTTTAGAAAACATTTAACCATGTTATAGTTCAGCAAAATGAGACTGAGAGAGAGTGTGCACTTCATATGTGCTGTGCAGGTATGCAATTTGTTTTATCTTAAACTAGCATATTTACCCAGTGTTGCCCGGGATTTTATTTTCCTTTTAAGAATTCACCAAAGTATCTTCTCCAGTACCTGTAACTTTTTCCCATATTTCCCAATGCAATCTGCATTCAGAGTTATTTACATACACAGTTTGGGTTCTTGAGAGAATACACTGTTCTCCTCCTTGCTGCTAGGTCTCATCTTCATAGCAACTGGCCTATTCCAGTACCTATAACTTTTCCCCATATTCCCCAATCCAATCTGTATTCGTAGTTGTTAACATACAGACGTTGGGTTCCTGCAGGAATGTACTGTCCTCCTCCTTGCTGCTAGGCATTGTCTCCATAGCAACTGGCCTGTCCCAGCATCTGTATCTTGTCTCCACAGTCCTCAATTCAATATGTGTTCTCTGGCAACACTGATGTACTGGCTTTTGGGGGTTTTTTTGCTTCCTGTTGAATTTATGCAATGGCTTTACATTTTTCTTGAAGTATTTTTTGTTTTGAATTTCAACTTTTAAGATTCCTCACATATGGGACCCATACAATCTACTGTATGAGGTGAGAAGACCTTGTAACTCTAGCCCTTTCTGCACCTTACATTTTTCCTGTGCTGGGGTGCGGGGATCGCGTGAGCAGCCTCTAGTGAGAGGCTCTCATGTCCCTGCTGCTTCAGCTCCACACGAGCTGCCTACTCAAGCGAGAGCCCCGCCTCTTCCTTCCACAGCTTCCTAGACTGTGCTGGGGCAGGAAGCGTGACCGGCGTGGCTCCGGAGGCTCCGCACTCCAGGTAAGTGCACGCGGGGCCTGGGAAGAATGTGCGATCGTGCACCATTTTTGGCTTCCAGCCAAAAATGAAAAAGTGTGCGATCGGCGCCTGCCGGCCCCTAGAGCATCGCACGATTGTGAGTGCATCATGCAGATCACTCCTCACAATCGTGTGACACTCCAGGCACCCTTTCGCATGGCAAATGCCGTGCGGAAAGGGCCTATGTTGTGTACCTCATTTTAATTTTTCTCACATATGCCTTCCAAATATTTTCTGGCATCCTTATTCTGCCATAGCAACTGGCTTGAGGCCCAAGAGCTCTTGGCTGAGAATTCTAAAGGCCCCTCCCTGAACTGCCAACCCCAGGATTCCATAGAATCTTCACAGCCAGCCAACCATATGAGGTCTTCTCACCTCACACAGCCAATCATATGAGGTCTTCACCTGCCTGACACAGACAAACACACAAACTCACAAACAGACAAACTTTGACTTTTATATAGTAGATTAATTACAGACATGCAGGTTGGAAGGAGAGGAGAGAATTCTTACAGTAAACTCAGCATGACACTTTTCTCTTCCCATCACACTTTGTGAATGAAAAACAAGTCATCATATTTTGCTTGGACAAAGAAGCTTCCTTTAAAACCTATGGTTGTCCCAGGAGAGAGTGATTTGTTTTTGAGATAAGCTTCTGCCCTCATTTCTGCTGTATATATGTTATTGGTGGAAGTGAAAAGAGAAATGTCGCAGTTTATTACACTTATATTATAATTGGGAATATGACTTCCACAGGCACGCATTCTAGGGAGAGGACCGAATGAATGGCAGAGACAAGAAGGAGAAAACAATTCATCCAATCCTTCTTAATTCTAGAGCAAACAACCTCCTGTGGTCCACATAATCTCTAGGTTGAATTCAGCAGCAGGTGAACCCAGAATCCAAACTGGGTGTGAGTGCGCAGGGATGAGTCCACCCCTCTTCTCTTTTTCTTTCTCCTTCTAACTCTCCTCAGTTTTACCATGCTCTTGTCAGATCTGGGCTGATTGCTACCTTTTGGATGATTTTTGAAAGTAGATCAAGGGGACATGAAATGCCAAGGGACAATACAGTACTTGGGCTGTGGGTTGACCACCCATATTCTGAATACACTATTCCCGTTGTACAGATGGGAATAGTGAAACAGGCATGATTAATTGGTCCATGAGAATTCTTTCTCTGGAAGAGGTGTATGCATGTACAGGCAATGCCTTCTCTCTTTCTCATTCTCTCATACACACACACATGCATGAAGATAGGTTTCGATACTGGCAATTTGTCTTTTAGGCAGGATCTCAAGCCCTTTGCCAACAGCTGTCCTGTGCAGCAGGCAGGAGCTACCAGTGGGAGATTACAGTCCAAACACATGGCCAGGTAAGCACCTCTAAGCCATGTGAGAGAGGGTGTCTCTGCTATGCATGACAGGGAAAGATGCAAGGAAGAGTCTGTTTTCCTTCCCTCCCTCTTTCGTCTGTCTGTCTTTGAGTTTCTGTGGTTCAAGAAAAAACTGGAGATCTGCTGCCCAGTGGGCTTTCTCATGGAGGCACCTATGACTTTTCCAACGTCAATGAAGGGGAGCAGGTGAGTGGGCAGAATGAAAAGTGGGGTGGAGTGCAGTGTGAGGTGGGTGTTTGGTGTTTCACAGCATAGAGAACAGGGAGGGTCTCCTGCACCTGCAGTAGAATGGCTGGAGGGCTCTCCTCCTTTGCTCCAATGGTCAAGTTGTTTTGTTTCATGCTGTGGGAAGGACTCTAAGGAATTCAGCTTCATTTCCCACCACCACCACCAAGAGCAATGCTGAGCCCTCAGCGGAGTGGTTAAGAATCTTTACATGAGACTTCAAATTTTGTATATTCTTATTATTTTCTTTGGAATTCACCAATTTTATAATGGACATTGAAAATGATTAACAAGTAATTAAACTATCAAGAAAAAACAAGAGTATATACAACATAGTTGGGTCCTGAGCCTCCTTCCAGACTACTGCGCCCCCCATTTGTCCCATCAGCTTTGCATGAATGCACAAACACAAAAATTGCTATCAGTGTCTCAACAAGGCTATTTTGAAACATATGTATGAGACAGTGACTGTGCATGGCAGAAGACATTTTAATATTTTTTTTCCTGCACATAGAATGCAAACACAGAGACATATGACTAATATTGCTTTCTTTTCTTTTTCCCCTAGCTACAACTGGTCTGTATTATAAACACTTCTACATCTTCATCCACAGAAAAAAATAGACACATTTTAACTTGATAACATTAAAAAACACCACTATATCTATGATCTTCACTATATTTATAAAAAACCTGGCCTGGTGAATATTTCTCTGAATTTGTTAAAAGCAAATTCTATCTTCAGAATGTCAGTTTTAAATTATGTGTTTTACTGAAAAAAAAGGTCAGAGACAAAAAAAGCTCACTCCTCTTGTCAAAATTCTGTTTTTAAAAATCTGCACAGCTTGTGTACACATCTCATGAAGGAGATTTCAATGTCACACTGATAGGACTGTTTGTCCTATGTTGCATTTATAAATAGTCCAATTTCGTGTTTAATAATGGTAGAACACTAGGAAGTAGTCACACTTCAAAAAGATAGATGCTTCCAACTTCAAACTTGTAGAACTTTGGAAAAAGTTTAATGGAAACTTATTCTGATTTTGCTGGAGGTACAAGAATTTCCAATGTTAAATAATAGTATTACACAGTAATACTATTACACAGTAATACTATTACACAGGCTCCAAGGTTGACTCAGCCTTCCATCCTTCCGCAGGTCGGTAAAATGAGTACCCAGCTTGTTGGGGACAATTAGCTAAAACACATTGTAAACTGCTTAGATAACACTCAGTTGATAAGCGGTATAGAAATAAATGCTATATTGCTATAATAGATGAAAGGAAGCTCCATAATTACTTGTCTTTGCTTAGGGAACCTCTGCTCTTTAAAAACATTTTGATACTAGTAAAACTGATGAAATTCAGAATGAATCATATTTGCTCTTCTCAAGTCCTTTCCAACATTGTGTGTCTGTGTGTTCTAGAGGAATAAAAATCATTTGCCTCAGATTACTTGAATGTTGCACTGCCTATAAGCAAATATTCTTTCCCAGCTCAAGTGACAAACTCACCTTAAAAATCAAATCCTTTTTCCCATAGCGGAGCTCCTTCAGTTGGGCTTGGATCTTTTTTGACTGTAAGCAGAGGATAATACATTAATCTTTTAAGTAATTTATATTTAAAAATCTGTGGAGGAAAAGATATTAAAGTTCAAGCAATAGGAAAGTCTATCCTTAAGAGTAGTTTTGGACTGTGGTTTCTGGGTTTTTGGTTATACACGACCACATTCACCAATGAAAAGATTCACATTTGCTGCAGTTAGATGAATTTTTCTTTCTTCTGTAGTAAACACATGGAATGAAAGGCAGATTCCCACCCCTGAATTCAGCTGCATGAAAAGCACAACTGCCATATAAAGTGTGGGGCAGTTTGCAGCAGCATAGACACTTGCCATTGGATCCCATATAGCATAAGTCAAAAGATGCTCTAACAAGTAGGGTTGCCAGGGTGTGGCCCTGAGTCTCAGGATTAGGCACCAATTCACCAGTCCTTGGGATAAGGGCAAAGGTAGTGCTTTGAAAAGTATGTGTATGTTACTTGTTAGAATTAGTGTTTTATTTTGTTTTTAACTTGAATGGTATAGTCTGTGTAGATACTGCTAATGCTTAAAATATCATGCTTAATGATATCACGAGAGTTGGCCTTTTTAATATCATTCTTGTATTATCACCAGGACCCTCCTCCTATGAAAGCACAAAAGATCATCCTTAGGTCTCAGGGTTAGCTCTGAAACTTCAAGGCATATGGTAATCCTGACCTGGCAACACTATGGATACTTTTTTCATCCTCTTTTCTGCCTTGTACTTCTTTGAAGCCAAAAGGACCTTCTAGAGTATCAGGAGTCTTTCTTGAACTGTGTGGCATATGGTGGAAGGGGTTGCAACACAACAGTACCATCAGGGCAGAATTTTAGGTCAGGTGTCCAAGACCTCCTTCAACAGCATGAACAGGAGGGCCCTGGAATGACTGGCTTACTACATTACAAAGAAAGTGAGGTGAGGACTATTAGCATGAAAAGGTCTAAAGACTAAAAATATGTTATTACATCATTGCTACCAGGGAGGAAGATAGTTGGGCGTAGACAGCTTGTTCCAGACCTGCTGTACATAAAGAAGGGGATTGGCCTAATTTGGAAAGCCTTCCCCCCAAGACAGATAAACAAAGCTTTAAAACAATGAAGGGACAACTCTGTTGGTAGTGGGACCCAATGTGTGTGTGTGTGTACACACACATATACATACATATGGCACACTGGGGAGAGAAGGTTTCCAGAAGAACGCCTGAGGGCCAGTTATTCAATGAAAGAGTTTTCCAGTCAACTTAGGGTAGTTGGAGGAAAAGGGGCTTTACTCAGAGAAGGCCTAGAGAAGGGGCAGAAGAGAAACTTCATTGTTACATCTGGCCAGAGAGAGTGGCCTAGATTTGGGAATATAGCCTTTAGCAAGAGGGAAGCCAGAAGACTCTGTGTGTGTGTGTGTGTGTGTGTGTGTGTGTGCATGAGAGAGAGAGAGAGAGCGCTGTGCCTTTATGATGTTATAGAGAGACAAGAAACTGTTTAAAAGTATTCTGAAGATATTGTTGGACACATTTATAAAATCAGTACTTTATTCTGTTTGTCATTTTAAAAAGGTTATGTTATATTTTCTTATAAAGTTGGTCTCAACAGAATAATTCTCAGTGATTATAACATCCAGCACCACACTACCATAAGTCATTAAAGGAGGTTTAATTAATAACTGAAAGGCTTTGCCCAGATTATACAAGGCTGGTGTTTTGGCAAAAAGCCAGAGTTATGTATGTAGTCTCAAGGTGCCTCGATATACTGGGGAAAATGCTGCCATCCCAGTCTGAAGAAAGGAAAAACAAGGCCAGGTCTTGCTTCTCTCTTGTTGTCTCCACAGCTCTGATCTTCCAAAGAGATTTGCCTGTCTGTCTGTCTGTCTGTCTGTGTAGGGGTAAGCAGGAAAATGTTTGTGAGAAACCTTTCTTTCTCTCATGCTAGATAGGATCCAAGACTTTGAATTAGAACGTGAATAGTCAAATCTTCCATACAGACTTCCTTCCCAAAAATATAATCTAGTATATATAAAATTTCATAATTTTCTAAACTGGGAATAATTGGAGATCTCTTACCATAATATAATTTTTTAATCAAATGTTTCCAAAGTTGTAGTTACAAATGGCCTAGAAATTGAAGAAGTTGAAATCTGAAGCAGAGGCTCCCTACTGGAAAAAGTTCCAAAAAGAACCAAATACTCTTAAAATTGATTTCTCTTGAATCTTCAAGTTCTCCTAAACTGCTCAGAAGAAAATGAGCCTGAAAGATACTTCCTATAAATATGCATGCACAGTAACTTAAAGGGGATATTATAGATAAGACTTAATAATATGTTAGCTTTATTAACAAAAACCACTGGGCCATCTGATATTTTAGAGTCTGTTCTAGCTGCTAATCTCAGATTCAGTGTTCCCTCTGCTTACATAAGGTTCACTGAAACACAGAATCCAACCCCCTGCTACACAGGAATAAACAAATAAAAGACTCCTGAAACACTCCTGAAAGATGTCCATCCAACCTTGTTTTAAAGGAAAGAGTCCACTCTTTGAGACACCCTATTCTACTGTTAAACAGTACTTGAAGTAAGAAATTCTTCCTTATGTTAAAGGATTCTTTAAGGCAAAGATCTCAACAATGGGACCAAGATAACTTTGGTGTGTGAAACTATTAGTTACGGGAATCTTGGCTGGAAAGGTTGAAAGCACTGGCACTTTTCTCTTTTCTATGTCTTTTTTAAAAGCCAATAATGTCATCTGTCCTCTCACCCAGACCTTCCAGTTCCATCTGAGCTACACCCCTACCTCCAGATTGTTTGTTTGTTTCCCAACAGCATTATGTTGCTGTGAACAACCCCTGTTGTAATGTCAAAAATATTTTGGGGGTTCGGTCTCTACACAAGTTCTCTTGCTAGAGGAGATGAGAAGTATTTTCTTGATATGGAACAGCACAAAAGCCTGTATTTTTGTATTTTTCTTGGGAGCATAGCTATGAGGACAATCACAATAATCACCTCTACTTAAAACATTGTCATTGCATCATTGTGGAAATCATGTTGTCATCTGCAATAAGGCACCTCTCAAAGCTATTGTTTTCATATAGAATCACCTCTCACAATCAGAGCAGAAACACAGGGATATCTTCTCTTGATGTGCTGGTTTGTCCCCCGCCAACAAAATGTTTCATAGTTGGCTTGCAGAAACAGTACTGAAGTAGGTTCACAGACCTTTGTGTGCAAGAATGCTTTTTGCTCTTGGAATAATACTTAAGACACCAATTTGAAATCTAATGCCATTTCTGCATGGCGTCACTGTCCCAAGATGGGAATGCACTGCTGCCAGTTTGCGAGTTGTACTATTGCACAATATCATCACAGTCCCACTGCTAATGTGACCCCACTCATCTCAAATCTGATAGTGGCCCCTGATTGCATGACACTCCTGTCACTGGCGGCTGTGCAGCAATGGCAGAAGCACAATCTATGCGCTTCCTTCCCCAGTGCAGCAAGGGAAGTAGCTGACTACACTGCGGAAGGAAGGAGCACACCTCTCACACTACCCTTCCGCAGGCAGACAGACAGACAGGTATGGAGGGGAGCATTTGAGTTGCGCTCTCATCACAGCAGTGCATGGGACAACAATGGAAAATAGTAAACTGCAGAAAGGGCCTAAGTCAGAAGGAGCTATAGATATTCAGTGGTATTAACTCCTAGACAAGCACTGATAGATTTGCAACCCTGGTGTTCATGAGAAGATGAAATAAAGAAATCAAAGAAAAAACATTAGTTGACAGCTGCATGGTGATAGACTATTTCAATTGGCTCAAAACAAAAACAAAAATAAAACAACAACACAAACCTATCATAAGATAGAATGAGGTGGCAGCAGAGGCTGGGGTACTGTGGAAAGGACATAAATAGTAGTTTCTGGCTGTTTTTCACAGATGGAGGACATAAGTATGGATTCCAGATAATAAATCCTTCATGTCCCAAGCTAGCCTGCTGCCCTCAGGTGAAATGGAGGTTGATCTCTTGTTATGAATGTTAAAATAAGATTGACCTAAGAAAGGCAGTTGGCTTCCATAGGTGGAATGGATACAGCTATTTATAACATTACATGGGCTAATCTTGGCCTGATCTTGATATTTTTTAAAGGAAAACCTAGAAGCAATTGCAGAAATCTCTGGCCAGTAGCTATTTTTCAGTTCATCAACACAATAATTTTCAGGGTATCACAAGTCATTCTAATTTTGAAATTGCCATGGAATGAATCTCTTTTCTCATAATTAGAGCCATTGTTAACATTAATTTTCCTTTCAGTAATGTATAAGATATAAAGGTAATGATTTTACAGCGTGTTGAACTTAGGAAGATGCCTTATATTAGGTCAGACTGTGAAGCAATGTGCCTGCTTATTGTTATAGTTTTATCTGGTTTTTACTGGTCTTCTCAAATGAACACACATCTTTTGCAATACCTGATATTTGATTCTTTTAATCAGATGGATCCAGGATAGAGCCTGAGACCTTCTGTGTGCAAAGTGTGTATTCTGCAGATATATGGGATGGTCAAAATGACAACATTGTCTTTTCCAAATAAGAAATCTGTCCCCTTTGGTTTGCAGATTTCTAGCACTGTATTAACTTAAAACTTTAGTGGAGCATCAAAAGGGAAAGGACAGGCAAAGTTATCAAGGAAAGGTTAACACAGCATATATGAGAGTTCTAGCTGCAAACCATTTTTAATGTCTTACTCTTTGCAATGCTAGAAATTTGGGGACTGAAGGAAAAAATATCAAGGGCAGAATTTTTATAGGTGGCATTGCCCTCATTTCACTCCCGCTGTAAGTCATACTTGTGGCTATGATGTCTATCATACAACAAAGTTTTATGGACTACAACTGCCAGCATTGCAAGATTAGAAAACTACCTTTCCAAGTTCTTATTATTCACAAAAATGATAGGGTTCAGGTTATGATTTTTGTGGAGCAGTACTCCCTCTCTATATTACCTAAGATACTTTAATTACATATGAAAGGGAACAGGGGAACAAGCTCTCTCACATATGCAAAGACTTTACCATCTTGGTCAGAACTTGGAATATTAGTTTTTAAAAAAATCAGTGAATTAGAGTTACAGTTCCAAGACTAAAGGAGTAGCTAGTTATCCTCATAGTCACAATTTTTCAGTTTAATATTTTCACTTTCCCATTTACCAAGGGTAATTAAAGGAGATATTTTCATTCCTTTAGGGGAAAAATCTGAATGTAACAGTGTGAGGTAGAGCATGAGCCAACGCTTGAACCTTGTTATATGCATTGTCCCCATAAAGCAACTTTAAAGGTGGCATACCCAAGTAACTAAAAGTTACAATGCAGTAGGAGAGATGTCATCTCTTGCTGAGGTACCATTATAGGGAACTGAAGCTATTTATATCTTCCTTATTGCCAAAATGAACTAATTAAAGGCTACTTACTATTTGAGATGAGTTACTTCCCAGCTCTGCTCTTGCTGTGCTAACCATTTGCTTAAATGAGTAAGTCCTTGCCAGCATAACACAAGTTTAGAGATTTTCATTGCTATATAAACGGGCCAAACCATTTGGCAAGTCAATACGCTGAATATTTTAACTCGTGTTCCAAACGCAATGTAATGCAACTCTATGCCAGAGTAACACAAGCTGTTCCAAATATACGAGATATAAAGAAAGTGCTTGTTTGTATCACTGAGAATCCATATGTGCATATTACAGCAGTTTCCTGCTGTGTGTTTCAGTGAAGAATACCTTGCAGTTTCTGTCATTTCAAAGAAAACCATAGCCAGCTTTCTTTAGAAAATAGATTTCCCTTGGAAAGATGCTCTCTTTCCAGTTGTGGAAAAAAAATGTCACCATAAAACTTTACCATGAAGCAAAAATCTATAAGTAATGAATAATAGGGCAGAAGTGTAATACCAAGCACCAGAAAGTCAAATATCCTGTTTTCCATTTTGATTTGAACTTTTGCCTCAGATTGTTCACAGTTACACTGTAATATTAGAATGTATCTAAATAACGTGCAAAACAAACTGGAAACAAATAGCTGTAAAAAAAAAAAAGATGAGAAACTGCTTGCTTTTCAAGAGTAGAGCAAACAGACAGGGAAGGGGAGATTGGTTTTGAAACTTTTAACACAATTGAGAAATAACTCTTAATTTAATGAGTAGGAGAGCAAAGACAAAAAGATGATGATGTTACATGGACCATGAGCATGGTCATAAGGCCATGATCTTCCCTCTTACATCATGAAGTAAATAGGAAGCACAGATGCCTCAAATGATTTGTTGAAAAATCCACTATTCCAATTAGGGGAATCAAACATTCTGGCAGTTAAGCACAGAAAATATAATGGCTTTATATAGAGTGGCACTAAAACATCAAGAATACTAACTACATACCCTTTTCTGTAGCCTGTGAAAGTTTCCTTTTCTTTTGGCAAATGTTTGGACTATGGGGAAAGGCAGGGCTTGCCCAAGACATTTTGTTGCCTGAGGCAAAGATGATATGCCATCCTACTTTGTGGCACAAAACTAACTTGATTGGCAGCTGAATTTTAATTCAACAGTTAGTGATGAGGCAGTATCCCTCAATTGCTTTAGGGGTCATATGACACAAAGCTCTCTCCACCAGTATCTTCTGCCTGAGGTGACCACTTCATTTCTCCTAATGATATGGCTGGCCCTGGGGATAGGGTTAAATGTTCACACCAGGGGAGAAGACAAAGGGATGACTCTTACCTTCTTTTTTTATATGTGACTTCCAGCAAAGTATTGGGCTTTAAGGAAGCATTACCCAATTGCTTAGTTCAGAGGTAGGCAACTGTGACAGATCAGGGGGTGGAGTTTGCAGTTCTCTGCCCTGGATGTGCTGTATGGAATGACAAAAATGCTGCCATCCCCAAATCTGAGAGTGTGCAGAATTCTTATTTCTGATTGTTAAAAATGTGTATTTTTGGGTGCTAGACAGTTCAAAGGAGCCTTCAAAGTAAATAAAGGCAAACTAAAGTCCCAAAGTTTTCACTTTCTTCTTTTGGCCAGAAAAAGGGCAGTGAAGATAGTCTAGAGGGGACAAGAGTCACAAAACAAAACAAAACAAAACAAAAACCTTAGGGGCCACAAGGAACCCAAGATTACATTTGGCCCGTTTCTGGCTTAATTGAACATCCACAGAGGAAATACAGTTGAAGATGTATCACTGACTCAACCTTATGTTTATTTAAACTCTTGACACAAACCCCCTGAGAGTTCAATGTCCACCTCCAGTAAATCCCTTTAAAAAAAAAATGTCTCAACTGCAACTTTGGGTTCCCTCTCCCAATTTTCTTAAATGTCACTACCATTTGCCCCACTTCAAAACTAGCAGTCTTATATTATTGTGTGCAAAGTAGAAGTGTAGCTATTGGGGGGCAGGGGAACTGCAAAATGAGGATCACTCCCAAGTAAAAATTCTGTTCTCCCAATGAAATATTACTTCATTCTCCAAATATCTAGCATTATAAAAAGTGAAACATTGACATTATTCACAGAAAGAACTCTCATATTTGCTGTGTTTACCTGCCCCTTTTCCTTGAATGCCTAAACTTTATCTCTAAATGCACAACTTAAATTTTAAGTTACTGAACTACTAGAAATGTGGGGAGCAAAGGGAAATTTCATTCGGGGCATAATTCTTATATAGGAAAAAATACGCTCGTTTTGCCCCCAGTACAGTTAGTCCCCTGGTGCAAAGAGATATCGAGCATAGCTGAAAAAGAAGAGTCATCCACAATTTATATTCAATGAATTTTTCAGTCTCACCATTAAAGATATACAAAATTTCACTGAAAAAGTTAATACAAAATTCCAAGGAAGATGTAAATATGAAATTTCAAATTTAACATCTGACTTCACATGTTCATGCAAACATGAAATTCGAATGTAAAAATGTTAACATTTAAACTTGAATACTTTCAACTGTTGGCATTTTCTGACTACCTGGTTTTGGCAGACTTCAAATAAAAGATCTCAAAATGTCAAACACTAAGTACTGTGGCATATCATGTAATACTGTCAGCTAAAAATATCATTAAATGTAATCTGACAAATGCTGTCAAATATACTTTTCAGTTGAAAAAATATAATACATCAGTGATTTTTAAACTGCCTTCTAGGAAAACTTCAGTCCTTTGAAAACTGAGAAGAGGTTCCTTGATTTGAAAATAAGCATGGTACAGGAATGCCTCCTTCCATATAACCAGCCCCAAACATTCAGGTCCCCCTTGGGACATTTACTTCAACTGGCCAGGAGTAGACCAGCAGAGATCACCCAGAGGACTTTTTCTTCAGCCACCCCTAGACTGTAGAATGACCTTTGAAATGACTGTGGAAGAGATTTGGCAGCTGAATATGCTGCCTGTTTTTTTTTTTTAAAAAAATGCATTAAAGAGCAGTTTCTTCTGTCACGCCTATTCTGATTATTTTAAATTGTGAATTTTAATATTTAATTTTAAATATGTTTCTAGGTATTTGTAATATTTTTAGATGATATGCGTCTGTTCTGTTTTTAATTTTTATATGTTAAATCTATTGCTGTCCCCTAGCTTGATCCACGGGGAGAGCCAGGTAATATATTATTATTATTAGTAGTAGTGGTAGTAGTAGCAGTAGTAGTAGTAGTAGTAGTAGCAGCAGTCAGCAAGATACCCCTAAAGAAATCTTGTCTGTGGCTACTTGTTTTTCTCAGCAGTGCATAATGAAAGAAGACGTTGGGTACATTTTGAGGCAGTGCTACTTAAGCTGATGGTTCCTGAGCCATTAGCTGCCAGTCCCTGGCAATTTCGGTGGGGGCAGAGGGGAATTGTAGTCAATGGACACAAATGAGAACACTGGGGCCTTTTCCGCATTTTATTTTTAAATGGGGCAGCGTGTCCTCGGGCGAACTGGGTCCGGACTACTTAATGTATGTCTGGCCTTCAGCCTGCTCCAGAATGACCAGAACTGGTGGTTCCCCGTGCTATTGAAAGACCGATTAAAAGAGGACTTTCAGTAGCCCAGCACGCCCCAGTCCATCGCTGCGCTAATGTGTAGATTTGCAGGCTCGCGCCAGCACGAGGTTGCAGATCTTCCGGGGGCAGGCTTCCGGCTGGCGAGCTTCTCCGGTTGGTGGAGAGCCTCCACCAACTGGAAGCCTCCATTTTTGTCCCCAGAGAATATGTAGCACGGGCACGTGCTGCTACGGATCAGCGTGGATCATCGGAGGGGAGCGTGCCAGTCCAGTGAGTAACGGACTGCCCCGTTTTCCCCCCAAGTGCAGAAAAGCCCTGGGTGTGGGCAATGCAGGTTTGCCACATGAGATGACTTGAAATGCACTTTTCTAGGGAACATTTTAGATCATTGAGGAGGGGAAGTGAGGACAAGCAGCATCGTTCATGAATGCTTTGCAAGCCTCAGATTCTTTTGAACTGTGCAGCAAACACTAGAAGCAAGTCAAAGTGGAGTGCAAACTAGGAAATCTGAAATCCATTGATATAGATTAAGAAAAATTAAAGATATTTCAAAAATGTCACTAGTGTCAGATGTTGACACCAGATACTCCACAAAGCAATCAGTACACATCTGGGCATTCAATAACTGTCTGGACATTACACGACAACAACATTTCCAAAGAAGAACTGGGAATAGGTTTCTTTTTCTTTTCTTTTTTCTTTCTTTTTTTTTTTGGTAGGGGGAGGGGGAGGTCTGGCAGCATTTTTTTAAAAAACGTTTACCTGCATAACATTGATCATTGGTGTTGATGGCAAGAATCCACACACTCATTCTTTGTCTGAAATGGAATTTTCAATTTTGCCATTATGTGTGCCTAGAATATTGAAAAATTCTTTGTACTTTTTTTTTAAAATGATAGGGGTGGAGAATAAATAAGAACAAGAAAAAGTGGCAGAAACAAAGATTATATTTTTTTAAAAACTATGAACTTCTTTTGCTTGGGAGAGAATGTTTTCCAGTTCCTTAGTACTTTCAAGAGCATAACACCTGCATATTGTTGGCAGTGCTATCCACATCCTCATTAATTATCACTAATGAGCTTGTGTTTTATTATTATTATTTTTTAAAAAAGCCAGATTAACAGTTTATCATTTTCAATCCAATTTACTGAAAAAGCAAACCACCCCTTTCCCAAAGACCATAAAATGAACAGACTGGAATAATTAGCTATTAAAGATAGCAACAAGGTCAGAGGAAACAGAACAGGCATAAGCTTATTCCATTTATATGCATAATAAGCTTTGGCTTTAAAAGTATTTGTATTTTAACAGTGGTCAGACACACATACACACACACACAAGTTGCTTAAAACTTGACATAAAATTTGCAAAGTAAATTAGGCTGAATTACCTTCTTGATTATTTCTGCATGTTTACTTTGTTACACAGGTATACTTGGAAATGATTGCTTATTTAATAATTTTGAAGTGCTTGCCTATATAATAATTTGGATATTAATCACAGTTGTTCTCTGTGAAATGGCAAGCAGTGTATTGATAGCATCACTGTGTACATTCCCCTGAACCAGCCAATAGAATCCTTCCCTCCTTCCTTCCTTCCTTCCTTCCTTCCTTCCTTCCTTCCTTCCTTCCCTTTGCTTTGCATTATGTTTTGACGTTAGTTTCTTAACAATATTTTTCTTCCTTTTTTCTGAAGAAACATGTTACTTAAATATTCCATCAAAGCACTGGGATACTGCAAGATGACTTTTACTTCATCAATTAAACAAGCCAAGCATTTCCAATCAGTTAAGAGCCTTATTCCACACTTTATTCTACACAGAAGCAAGCACACAACACTTGATGGGTATGTTAAAGCAATTCAGTAGCAATGATGGCTCATCTGAAATGCAATCGCACCACATAGATCATGTTTGCCTAAAATGTGACACTATGTAGTGTGAAAGGGACCTACCATATTTCCCTCTAAAAAGAGAAGCACTAGCGGTATGCTCAGAGAGAGATTTTATATCTTTCTACAAGCAAATGAACATTTTTGTTAGGGAAAAAGATATTAAGATTCCAGTTCTGTGTTTTCTGGGGGCACTGTCATTAATGCTCAAAGCTAGAAGGTAGAAAAATCTGGTGTTAGATCCTCCATTCTGTTCGCCTCCACCCACCACAGTACACTGAGTGGCTCTGTTCTCCCTAATTTGGAACATTGGCCTGGGAGAAAAGCAAAAAGTAATGTTTAGGCCTGATGGGAAGAAAAGAAGAATATCTATAGCATTTAGACTCAAATTGCTGTCCCTTCCCTTCTTCTTCATATTATGCCACAATGTGGGTGAAAATTTAGATGTACCTCATTGTCTGCCTCACTCTTCCTCCTTTCATTGCTTGCAGTGTGAGGCCTTGTTCAGTTAAACTGAAAACCATACCCTGAAAAGAGCAGGAAAGGCTAAAAAAAACAACTTCACTAAGACCTTGTGCCCTCATGGCAAAAGTCCATCAGGGTTTTGGATGTGCTAGAGGATGTAATACAGGGGGTGGAAAAAAAAATTAGCCCTTGGCAACATGCGGCCATAAATTTCTTAAGGGGTTCTCACATGTGACCCTCAATTCCTCAGTCCTAATCCCATTATATTTTAATGTTAAATAGTTCCCATGTATGACCTCAATTCCCATAGGATTGCAGTTTCCAATTTTTTAAGAAAAGGTCTCTTGTTTCTACCTCCTTCTGTGTTGTCTGTTGTCTTACAGCAACACCATGAACTTCATAGGGTTTTCCATAGGCAAGGAATACTCAGAGGTGGTTTTAAATGCTCATACATAGCATTATATTTTCGAGCAATAGTTGGGGAGAGGTATTCAAACATTACTTTGGTTCTACCAAAATTAACCAGGCTTTCTAATTACATTCCTCTTTTGACCATGTTTTCAAAAGCCTATGTTTTTAAAGCCATATAATTGGAGATCCCAGAAACACCTAACAGTTACATTATTAAAGCAGTATCAAGCATGATGGCAGCAAAATTTTGTGTTCTGAATATGGATATTTTCTAATCAAGTAAAAAGCTGGGATGGAGTAACTGCAGGGATGGAATGAATGGACCAAGTGAAGCATTGTGTTCCAAAGTTACGATTACATAAGAAAATACACAAAGCTATTTCAGATTTCTAAAGAATCTTTCTGAGGTATAGCTGAGTTTATGGTCAAAACCAACCCTGTCAGAGATGGTTTGACCAAACCTCTAGAAAATACTTTCTAAAGTTAGTGTAAAGGTCATGTTGCTTTAGTTGCTTTAACTGTTAAGTGCACCTGGGAAAAGGAAAGTGACTCAACCTGAGTTTGTACTGAGTCAGGCTGATGAGCACCAGGTACAGACAATACAAAGGTTGGCCAAGATTGGCTAGGTATCTGTATAAAGGAAGCACAATCCCAGCCAGCATTACACACATTGCCTGAAGTGTGTGTGTCTGTTGGGGCTCTGTTGGAGATAGTAAGCTTGATATGCTGGATTGCCATCTGGACTTTGTAAATATTGTATACATGTTGTAACAAAGATTAAAGAGCCTCCATATTGGAAGATTGCAACTTGGAGTTGGTGAGTGTTACTGGCTTAGTGCTTGTGCTGGTAATGGTGTTCTCTGCTGCTATGCATGATTCCATAGCTGTGCGTAGCTATCTCTGCTAATCTATAAGGAGTTTTTCCTTGACTGGCTATTTTTGCCTTTCCCCCCTTTTTGTTTTTGGGGGACAAACCTGATGTGAGAAAAGTGGCTAAAATACTTGAAACAAATGTGAAAAGGGAGAAAATTATCCATTTCCACTAAAAATGGCCTGCCATCTGCCTGTACTATGAAAAAAGTCAATATACTTAAAGGCTATCCTAAGACTATGAAAACAACAAAACCATTAACTGGGATCACAGCTACGGACTCAGATGTATAAATGTCATATCCATGTTTTCTGTGGATGTTTTTTCTACATTTTTTTCATATCAGCTTCTCAGTCTGCCAGTTTTTCCCCAAGAGCTCTTAAAGGTCTTTTTCCTTCTTGTGCCCAAGTGATTCAGGAATGATTTCATTTTTTAAAACTGAGAATGCTAAACAGACATCGGATTATTGTCCTCTCAGCTCCCTCTGTTCTTTGACCTATGATCTGGAACTGTATATCCTTCTATCGTTTAGGCCATTTCCACACCCAACTGTTATAGTGCTATTATTCCACTTTCAACATCCTATGAAATCCTGGGTGTTGTTGTTGTTAACAACAACAATAATCCCTTAAGAATTTTAAAAGTAACTCTCTAGATAACTTCAAGGCTTTTTCTCTCTGAGGCCATCTTGGGATCATGTTCTCTTTCTCTATGAACCTGTTACTAGAAGTAAGAAGATAATTCAGGGCAGAAGTGATTCAGACACCTCCACAACATATTTTTCACTACTGAAATAAAATGTGTGGCAGACCTCACTGAACAGTCCTTTGCCCAAAGGGCTTGTTGGGGTCAGAAAAGTACAAAATTCTGCTCACCTCTTCAGCATGAATGCCACAAAGCTTGCTTCCTGATAGGAGTTTGTTTTTCAGGCTTTTGTTCTAAGAGAGGAGAAGAAAAATGTTTTTTATTATTAAGACGTACTAAAATATTAAGAAATCATCTAAATATTTTAGTATGGTATACTAAAATATGATCTCCAGGATGCCAGTAAGATGAAAATACACTTTGTAATGGTACAAATAGTTCCTCTCTTTTCAAATTCTAGATGCCTGTGGAATTTACATTTAAATAGTCATTTGCAGGGGCAGAAAATCACATTCTTACCTTTCAAAAAAACAGACAGACAGTTAATTAAGGTGAAAAGTGTTTATTTGGACTAGATATGAGATGGGATAAAAGGGTAAAAGGCAGTGAAAATGTAACCCTCCCCCAACTAATTTAAACCAAGCAATGCTAGATTTTCACCATCCTGAGGATTCTGTCCGGAATCTTAAATTCGGAATGAAAATGCCAGGTTTCTTAGCCATTATTCAAAAACATTTTTACTACATCATTTGAGTGTCAGTCAAAAATGATGACATATTCCCCATCAGTCAACATCTTTATTTTATTTAACTTTCTTTTTCACTCTCAGGAATGAAAAATAGTTGTAGCTTTCATACCTCAGAATAATTGAAACCCCTTTTATCTACCCCCCCATCCTAATTTTTCTCACATGAGGCTTGTGAGGTGTGATGGTGCTATTTCTATGTTATCTTGTAATATGAGAAGGGTCATATAAGTCCCTTTATGTACTGAAATTACACTTGTGAGGAATGGCTAATACTTTCTTTCAAAGAAGACACCTGTGCTGGCCACACCTTCTAATAGTAATACAGTTGGCCCTCTACATTTGTGAATTGAGCACTACGGATTTAATTATTTATTGGTTTTTTATTTATTCATTTTAAAAAATCTTATCCTATTTGACATTGACACAGGGGAACCTAGAGCTCTGGAGAACCTTGAGATTCCTAGAGAGAACACTTCTCTAGGCATTGTTAGGTCCTCCAGCATGATTCTGTGGCCCACAGAATAGGTTGATAATAGACGTATACTGGAGGTTGATAATCGAATTATACTGGAGGATGTAGAGATTCCCAGAAAAACATTATCAGGTAAGAGAAACAGCATTCATGATTTTTATTTTTATTTGTGTTCTTTCCCCTCTCCCACTGTTGTGGGGATCTTGTGCCCCTAACTCCCATGAAAGTAAAGGGCTCACTGAAAATTCAAGTCATAGTTTAGAAGAGCCCAGTGCAAACACTACAAAATTCCCATAGAGGTTCTCCATACAGTAAGGAATATGAAGCCAAGGAAGATTTATATGTCTACATCTTTTGTTGCATATACTCCCTTCACATAGCTGGTAAAAGCACTGTTTGCAGTATGGCCATGGTGCACAGCATTAGTGGCTGTGGAATAGTTAATGGGGCCCTGAAATCCTCTCACCATGTATTTTCCTGGAAAGCTTCCTGATGCATTCATGCATCCAATGTGTCAGCCCACACATAGCAGCAGCATTGGCACTACACCAAGCAAGCAACTTTCCCACATGATCACTATACTTTAGATTTGACCAGGGAAGCACCACATGCTAGCTAAAAATGCTCAACCAAGGTAGCAAATGGCTTGTAATCTTTTGGTCAATAGTCTATTTTATTTACCTTTGTATATTTCCACATACTGTATATTCTTAGGTATAAGTCTAGAAATTTTAGTCAAAAAATCAATAAAAAAAAACTGGGCCGACCTATCCACAGGTCAGTGTAAGTAATATACCTTAATTCTTATTTTTTAAAGAGGAACGATTTCATTCTCTGAGTAGTGTGGTGAAAGGTGAGAGCTTAGTCTATTCCAAGAGAACCTAAAAGACATACCCACTAATTTCTCTGTTTCTGGACCATTTCTGGCTTTTTTGAATATCTGGGTGGGGAAATGGCAGTAGTGCATCTGGGGGCAGCTGTCCCGCTGGGACAGTGCTGGCACTTTCCCTTCTCTGTGGAATGACAGTCAACATCAATCGGTCATATTAATGTCCATAATTTTATCCCCAAAACCTGCCCTCAACTCATATATGAGGTCAACATATACATGAGTATATGAAGATGTAAAAAATTAAATTGGATTTCAGTCATTCATCATACACTCATTCAACTATTTACAATTATACTATGCCTTTCTTCTAATGAATTCAAGAAAGGATATTTGGCTCTCCTTTACAACATTTCACTCTTGCATCACCATCATGAGGCAGGTCAAACTGAGATAGACTGACTGGCTCAATGTTAATTAAGTGATGATTTAGTGGGGACAAAACCTGGTCCTCCCAAGTCTTAGGCCTCTCAAAGAGTAGAGATATGCTACACTGGCTCTAGCAACTGGCTGCAGATAATATGTTATTATTAATGAATGAAAATATACATGGGAAAATTTCCCAGACACTTTGCAACAAAAACTCATTGAATCTTTTGTTCTTCACCTCACCCACATTTTCTCTTCTCATTATTACAGAGGAACCCATTACCATCTATATTTCATTACACGGGGGACATTAAGTAGCTGCACGGAAAAGCTAAAGTGGCTTCTAATGGATCTTATGTTTTTTTAAACACTATGCTACTCCAATAGATGGAAACCTGAATAATTAATGTCACATTTTTAATATATTAACAACATTGACAACATTGACAAGTGGTACAGATGTTCCGGATACAGGATGATCCTTTTGAGAGGCAGGCTGCGAAAGTGCTTTTAGGCCATTTCCCACTCCTATCTTTTATGGCTCAAGTGTATTAATAGTGTAGCATTACTTACACAATCAAGTAAAGATCAGAATACATTGCCTTTAACCCTGGAAACCCCTTTTATTCTCTGGAAAATGTCAACAGCAGGGATGATTTTGAACAGAGAAGTAACAGGGGGAAGCATTTTGCAGGAGTGGGATATAATACTAATAATAAATAATAAATAATAGCAACAACAACAACAGGTGGGAGAAGATTTAAATCTCATCCACCCAAGTGTGCTGGCCCTGATCCAGGTATGAGTCAGCACAATTACTTGCATCTGAAGGAGAGTCTGGGAAAGCTCATGCTAAAATAAAAACCAGTTTATCTTAAAGATGTTTCTGTGAAAATTGGACCCTGTCTCTTACACAGTTGCTCCTTTTGTTATATGGACATGTATACTATATATATATCACTAATATATATATATGATCAGACCATCAGATAGAAACCAAATTCTTGTTTATGAAGATATAATTACATTGTTGTAACTGATAGCTCAACATAACCACACACGGGGAAATCGGCAGAGGTGAGGGAGATTTGAACTAGAAGATAGGAATGTGATTAAGCACTCATTTACACAAGTAGGTTATGCCAATAAGTTGAAACAATTCTTGTTATAATTTGCTGTCAAGTTAGCTTTGATGTATGGCAACCCTAAGAATGAGAAACCTCCAGGTTGAAACAAATCCATTGTTTCATTGTTTCCTCATACAGCTTTCAGCACATGATCTATCACAGAACCATATCCAAAGGCACAGAGTCAGAGCCCTCTAGGTGGTAACATGTTGAACAAATTGTGAAAAGCCCAATCCGACCCCCTATTCTTCTGATCAAAAATGCTTTTATAGAAGTGAATTTTCTGAGGGGGAAAAAATAGACATCAGTAGTAAGTACACATATTTCTGAATAATATGGACTGAAGCTCCATGAATGAGACCATCAAGGCAAAAGGCCATGGACAGGTCTCAGGTAGAGGAGAAAATGCAGCCTGTACCACCCAGGTTGACGTACAGTGCAACACAAACCAGACAAGTTATTTTGTTATAGATAATATAGAAAATCCCATATATGCCTTTCTGCTGTTCTTACATTAGTAATATCAGTAACAAAATTAATATCTTTCTGCCCTTAACAATAGTCAAAACTAGTTTCCTTCACTCTATCTAGTGGTAGAGAGGGCTCTGACCACAGAACAATCTAAAGCTTGGTCTATAAAATTTTCACACTGTATTAAAAATTAAGGTCCAGCTATCACAGAAGGTAAGTATACTGTGTGTCTTCAACCACTCACATTAGAAGTTGTTTCTCAAGAAAGCTGGGCACTGTGACTACACCATTGTAGGCAACAAGAAGGAAGAAGGCTGTGAGTGCATGACCACAAAGGCAATAAGACACTGGAGAAATGGATTGTCTGGAGCTTGCAGAGTCTGCCTGCCTTCTTTTGTCACCAATATGTGACACTGAAGAAAGTGCAGCTACTAGTGAAATTTACCAATAGGATTCTAGCCTAAAATTGGAAAGCCTGATTTTGTTCTTACAGAGTGGAAAAAAATCCATTTAAAAAAAGAATACAAATCTAAGAGGTATTGAATACTTCAGTTGGAAGATTTGCAGTGGTTTGGAAGGGTGGACGTATCCATTAGTTCACTCTGCAGAATGCTGAGTCTAGAACATATTTTATAAATGTACCTCCAACATTAAGAAAAAGTGAACTTTCAGTGACAATCAACTGTAAATATATGGAACCTAAAACCTTATTCATTTGTTTCACATGCTAAAGTAGTGATGTAAATTTACTACTAACTAGTAATAGAATCCTCTAAAAATATGCATGAAAAACATCTAGGCAACTGAAACAGAATATTAATTAAATTCAGTAAATCAAGCCAGATTTAAGTCCACAACCTAATGGAAGCTCTGAAAGTTTGATCTGTAAATTAGACACTTGTATTTTTTCTTTTCATTTCAGCAAATGTATTTATCAAGGCCTGTGCAAAAGTAATTCTCATGCACTGTTTATGTTTGAATTCCCTCATGTGTCTTTTACACAATTCCTGTATAATGACAGCATATAGCATCTTGTTTCACACACATTTTAACTTGTTCCCGTCTATTACCCAGTGACAATGGCTCCTTCTGCAAAGATAAATTGCTTCAAGCTGTTTGATGCAGGTGTTTCTGGTGTTGTGAGGCAGTGGAGAGTAACTACAATATTATTGTGAAAAGAAAATGGAACTCATACTTCCAGTGTGCCTTCTCAGATTTTCTGGACACATCTCCAAAAATCTAGCCACCATCACAAACTGGTAGAAAAAAAAAAAGAGTTGCTATGTTATCATCTGATTGACCTTGTCCTTCAACCAAAGCTCATGTAAGACTTGGCATTTGTCCCCATTCATTTTGCCAATGGCCAGTTGATATCGGAAATCATTAAGTTGTTTTATACTTGAAGAGTATTTTGCTTTGCCAAGGACATTTTTAGTTATGGTTTACTTCTGCAACTTTGCATAGAGCATGGTAAGCTTTAAGGCAGAAGTCATGCATCCAGATTTTTGGAACAGAAGTATAAAATATCCACCATTAATTCCATTATGTCTTAGCTCAAAAAAAAAAAAAAGGTAGACTTTGTCAGAAAGCTCAACTTTTTGCAATTATTATCAGGGCTAGGGGTAAGATACTCTTCTGCCTCAAACTAAAGATAAAATTATGCTTAGGGAGTGTCAGTCAAGGTGATAACATTTTCAGCTTTTTCCCACAATACCTTACTGCTGCTACTGTAACATCTGCCTTTTTGTCTAATGGTTAAGGCAGTCCTTTCCATTGGCTTTTAGTGATCACTTAGCTGTTTCTGAAGTTAATACAGAGCAGTGTCCAGACAGGAAGCAATGGAAAATCTGGCACAAAAATGGTTTCCCATCAAATATAATTGTACTGAGGGAGGTCAGAATGATAGTTCTGTCTGGTCAGATGAGGGAAGAAGAAGAGATCAAGGTCATAAGAGAGCTCCAAAAAAAACCCTGATTAATTATAAATTAATATGGGGAAAAATTTGAGTGGAATACTAAAAGCTGTCTGCATCGCCATACTGAACAGAGAGAAGGACATGGTTAGCCTAAGGCAAGAACATGACACTCTGCATCTCAGATTAATAGTGAACTACAAGACTACTTCTATCCATTGTTAAAACAGGAAGTGCTAAATTCATTAGAAATTGCTTTGCAAATTAATTCTCATTTTGCTATCATATCCCGAAATATGTGTGTGTTTGGGGGGGAATCATATCTGTAAAAATTCACAAATACTTACAAACTCCAAAATATATCACTAGTCCATTCTGTGTCTACCAGGAAACTGCAGTGTAATGACCAAGGAGGCCCCTGTTATCTGCACTGCAGAGAGGTGTTCTGAAATATTCTGGGATGTGCTTTTTCAGTGGTACATGCTTTGACTCTGTTTCTTTGCCTTCAACGTGCCAAGTTAAGAGACTGAGAATTGTCTGTATGGAAACCCCCTTACTTCAACATTCAAGCTACTTGGACATAGACCTTAGAATAAGTTATCTGAGAGAACTAAACCTCCAAAAATAATTTGGCACAGCATTTCAGTGGCTTTTGGTCCAGCTGTTCCAATATTTCCTACTCTGACTAACAACCAAGATCTCTCTCATAAGGTTCCTTCCCCATCATCAGCTACCTGACTCTCCAAGCAGCAAATGCCAGGGACTGAATATGTCACCTCCTGTATGAAACTAAGCTATGGAATCCTCCAAGTCCTTCAATACATTTTGAACAGTTTTGAATAAAAACGACATCTGCTGCAACACTTTTCTTCAAAAGAGCAGAGCTATTTTGTGGAGTCATCCACTGTCCTTGCCCATCCCCCAGGCACAGCTTTACTGGTGATCAGAGCAGAAGCTTGCTGACAGAATGATGAATAATGATGTCATCTTTACTTATTAAAGCTGTACTCAACAAACCTCACCAGATGACAGGTTAAATTTATCAAGGGCAGTCATGGGAACCTGCAGTGAAGAGCAAATGAACATTCTTGTTTATTGTTGGAGTGCTATTTGGTGTTACAGAGCTCTGACCACACCACAGTGACAGACACTGTTTTGCATCTTGATTAATATTGATGACATTCCTTCCATGGCTGCATTTGAAACATAATTAACCTGGGCCTAGGTTAGATAAATAGTCTGGATGTAGAACTACTTATCAGGTGAAATTTACAGTAAGATGGTTCAGGTGATGCTGATAGTACTCTCATCAGCAAAATCCTTGGTCCTTATTGTTCCATTGTACTTTCTGTAAATTTAAACTACACTTCTAATTTTGTCTGTCCCCAACATTTAAATATAATTAATTAGAATATCATAGACACTTATGGTTAACTTTGACTAGGTTTAGGTCCAGTACAGATCCAAGGTATCTCAGGCACAGAGATTTCAGGGGGAAAGCCTGAGATCTGGAGACAGCTCCTGATGAGGTCACTGGGGCAACCTCTGATGATAAATGATAAATTAAGCATCAGCCCCTGGTCTAGAACATACCATTAAACAGTTAGTCTGTCAGCACTTAGCAAAGAATACTATGTTTACTAAAGGATAGCATGCATTTCTCAAAAACAAGTCTTGCCAGATTAATTTTATCCCCCCCCCTTTTTTTTTTTGCAGTGCTATGAAGTTGGCAGATTGGCAGATGCTATGGTATCTTTTAACAAGTTCCCCCATGATATTCTTGCAGGCATGCTGGTAAAACATGAGCTAAATTATTTCACCATTTGGTTTATTTTGGTGGTTGATGTGCCACACCCCAAAGAGTACTCATCAATGTTTCTTTGTCATCTTAGAGAGAAATAACAAATGGGATGATGCAGGGCTCTCTCTTGGACCCAATGTTGTTTAATATATTTATAAATGAAGGAGTACTTGGATGAAAGATGAGAGAGAATGCGCATCAAATTTGCAGATGACACTGAACTGGGAGGAGTACAAAATACTTCTGAAGACAGAATAAGAATTAACAGTTTGGAGAACTGGCCTGGAATAAATAAAATGAATTTCAACTGGGATATATGTAATATACTATATTTAGGTAGGAAAAAAAAATCAAATGCACTAATATAGGCTAACTGACACCTGACTTGGCAGTAGTATATGTGGAAACAATTTAGGAGCCAAAGTACACTACACAAAATATGTATCAAGAGTATGATGGTTAAATAAATACATGTGTATTCTAATTTAATTCTAGACTGTACTAACAGAATTATAGCATCTTCCTCATAGAAATAATAGTATCAATCTGTTTTGCTTGATCTGTCCTTACTTAGAGTACCATGTCCAAAGATAAGCAAGTCCCATAGGAAATAGTTGTATAAGTTGAGTGTGTTTAGTCAGGAAAAGAGAAGACTGGGAAGTGATACGGTACCCATCTTCAAATATCTGAAGAAGAATTGCAAAGGAAATTCAGCAGAGTTGTTCTCTGACACTCCTGAACTAATGGATTCAATTGACAAGAAATGAGATTACAGCCAAACATGAGGAAGACCTTCCTGATGCTGACAGCTGTTCAACAGTGGAATGGGCTACTTTAGAAGTTATTGCATTTCATTAGAGATTTAAGAACAGAGTTGAATGCCCATCTTACAGGGAGGCTTTTGATGCAGGTTCCTGAATTAGCCAAAACTTAGACTAGATGACCCTCTGGGTTCTTTAAACTATATGATTCTATAATTCTGAAGAATAATAATGCAGTAATCAAGGCCACACATTAGACAGACTTTAGCATAATGCTTTTTGTATAAGTAGAAAAAATATTTCATACTTAACCTGAATTTATGCATAAACTTGCTCAAACAGCCTGTGAATGTGTGTGTGTGTTTAATAACAACCTTATTGTGATAGATGACGGCTCTGAGGTTGATGAGCAATTGATTGTGCCAGAAACAGAGCCAGTGATAGACCAAACTATCTTGGAAACACCCCCATCAGCTGAAAGACAAGCTCAGCTTGAGTTTCCACAACCAGTGCCAGTGGAAGAGGGGACCAGCAATGATTTAGAGGAATTAGATTCACATTTGCCTCCCAGCCGCCAATCATGGAGGAGACTGAAATGAGCAGCTCAGAGGGAAGCAAATTTGAGTAAACAGAACAATGATGAGGAACACCTGTTTTTGTCTGCATATAAGTCAGTTGGCATGGCTTGCTGTTTGCTTGTAGCAATCACTACTCAAGCCTGTGACCCTTGTGTTCCGACTCTCTTGACCCTTTTGGACTGACCTTCAGCATTCTGGACCTTTTGGATTTGACCTTGACTTTGGCCGGGCTCAGTGTTTCTCCTTGATTGTTTGCATTGGACACTCCCCCACTGCCTCCTCCTCTTGGAAATGTACTATTGCCTTCCTTCCCTTGCTGACAAGAAGGCACGGGTAGGGAGTTGAACTCTAACACTTATCCTCAAAATATAGTAATGAATATGATTAAATGTAAAGCTTAGATTTAGCAAAAATGTCCCATAAACTTTCAAATAAAGGAATCATTAAGGCAATTTATGTAGTAAAAAAATTAATAGGCAAGAACAGTTATTTGTTGGCAGCCTGTTGAACTAAATACTAAAGCCATTTGAACTGTTCTGTTCCACATTGTTCCATCCAATGCCTGTGGGAAGATCACAAACAAAACATACATGAAATAATGCCCTTCTGTTTCTATTTCCTAAAGACTGTGTAAAGTTATCAGTTCAATTCCCTTTTAGAGTCATCAACATTTGCAGCAATCACTACTTCTTATGGTAGAGAATTTGACAGTTTCATTGAGTGAAGACAGTCTTCCTTTTATATATTTGGAATCCCCCATCATTCAGCTTCATAGAGTGACCTTAGGTTCCAGTATTCTGAGAGAAGGAAATATTCCTATACCCTTTCTTTATATTAAGCATTTTTTTAAAAAGAAATCATGTTTAGTCTACTTTTCTCCTAATAATTGGATGCAATAACTTATATTACATCCTACTACTCATGGTTTTTCCCCTAAGTTCTAACATTTCCTCATAAGGGACTTGCTGTAGTCTGTTGAATACTTCAAATGTCTTTTTCTAACTCTATAATACTCTTTGAGGTGTAGTCACTATATATTGTATTGCAAATATGGTCACAGAAAATATGGAACATCTCTTTCTTTACATTTCTTCCACAACATTTACATGTGGAACAGTTATTATTTAACATATTTATTCAATAAAATCTAAGAAACTTCAGTTTCTTTATATCTGGGACTAGTAAAGTGTTTGGCAGTTGCTTTAGTTACTTGTATATATAAATGGGAACAATAAGATGCCAATAAGATAGTAAGATGAGATAACACAACTTGGGATCACAATTTCAAAGTATGGCTACTTTCTCTGTATTGACATTTAAATTAAGAAATGAATAGGGCTATGTGGGACCAGGACAAGCTTTAGAACAGACAATAAAACAAAATCATAACTGAAGCATAAGAAATTTACACCCTGATATTCATCAGTATCAACTAATTCATTACTTTCACTGATTGGCATTTTTCTTCCCAAACTGAATAACTTCTATAGATGTTTCTGCTACCCCTTCAATAAACCTATTTCTGTGGGTCCATTCAGTTATGAAATAAAAAGGATCACAGTTCTTCTCGAACTTATACCAGTTCAGGTACTTTTCAACATTGTCACATGATAGGGAAAACACCAGCAAAGCAAACACTGCCTTCCATGCAAAAGCTACAAAACTAAGCCCTTTTCACATGGGGCTTATACAAACGGTGTAGAGCAACCTCCGCGGAGGTCGTCTACACAGTAACGTGGATTGGGGTGGATTACTTTAGAGTAAATCCACACCCCAATCCACATAGGGGCAACCGGAAGAGGCGCCACCCGCGCTTTTGTAAAACCACTTGCTTTTTGGGTTTTAAAAGGCGCGGGGCATGCAGCCCTGTCCAGCCCCGTCTCAGCGCTGGTATAGATCTGCAGACGTGCGCAAGAGCGTGCCTGCAGATCGCGCGGCGGGCGGGATTTCCGGCTGGTGAGCTTCTCCTACTGGCAGAGAGCCTCCGTCAGTCAGAAGCCGCAATTTTGGGTGCTGCCGGACGCAGCGGACACCACAGACGCCGCTGAGTGTGGAGCGGTGAAACGGGCAGCTCCACACGTCGACGGAATAGAGGTAAGCTCCGTTTCCGCGTGGAGCTGCCCGTTTCCCTGCCCGCATGTGAAAAGGGCCTAAATATCAAGAATAAATGTTTTTGCTTAACTTTGTACATACAATTCCTTATGTGGGAACTGTTCATGTGGAGAACTTTTGAACAATATCAATTGTTTTGCAGCTTGAAATGATATAAGATGCACTATGTCACATATCAGTTCTTATCCTCTGAGCTGTGTCTTTAACAAACCAACCACTACTATGTAGAAAATGTATATACAAGCAAATCAGGATATATAGTAATCTGAAACTTTAAAAAGCATATAGCCAGGTAAAAGGTTATTGTGGTTTGGGGAATGAATGCGAACCGTTCCCACTAAATGAAACAGGAGGAGGCTCTATATTAAAGTATTAACCACACAGTCATTGTCTCATAAAAAGCAGCAAAATATTGTTCAGTGTGTGCACAGGGAAGGGGAACAATGCCATTATTTCATTAAACACAGCAGAAATTAAAACAGTGCCCTTTCGCAGATATTAAGACAGGGGGGCTTAGGGATTGTTTATGCATAGAGAATCACATTCTCTTTTGGAAAATTATTTCCCACAATCAATGCCAATTTAGATATGTTACCCCGAGTCAGGCAGGCATTATCTGTTCTGATCATGATAAATTTGAGTCTCCTTTCCATTAGCAAACAGACAAATCAAACTACATGGAGCCCATCTTCGGGATAATTTATATAGGAATTATTTTTCTGCAACAAACAAACCCACATTCTATCTCTCAAGACATTGACAAGGTTGATTGCTAAAATGAACTGTTTCCTATTTCCTTAAGTGATGGCTGTTTGCAGGGTTTTGATGGCACAAGAGAAAAATTTTAAGAACACCAGTGAAAAACAAATAAATATCCTTAAACACCACATTATGTTGTGCTGCCAGCTTAACGGTATTTTGAGACATGCAATTTATTTTACTGTAGAGTGAGAACAGATTTTATATGACACGAAACAGTGAATCTGCTTGAATCCAAGGAGGGTTGTCCTCTGGTACTAGAGATAGATAAATTGACTTTCAAGCAGTTTACTGCATGCAATGTAAGGAAGAACTCCAGGCAGAGTAGGGGATGGTAGTTGTTATAAACAGGAAACAGATATGGGAAAGGTTAAGGTGAGTCAGTGAGTAAAGGGACAGACTCTGAAGCAGCATCCAAGATCAGTTTCACTACTACCTGCAGTTTTTTTAATCTGCTAAAAAATAATCAGCCTCATGAGTCTTTGGGTGGTAAAGTGATGGGTTTAGAGAGTGTGTATATTCACCAGTGTGTGGGGGTGTGCATTTCCTTTAGCCTATCAGCTTGAGTGTGCTAAAAGATCTAGTTTGGACAATGCTCTCCACCAACAACATCTTGTGGCAGCCTTAAGATCTGTGCTAGTCTTCAGTTTCTGCTGGTCTGTGGGGTTGAAGAGAATAAGGGATCATTCTTTCCTTTAATACTGTTTGTAGGTCAGGGTCCATTCTTAAAACCAAAGTAGCCTTCAAATTATCCATGTGCCTCCATTTGTTATCAAATAACTTGTAACAAATAAATTATTTGTATCATTCCAACATTTCCTGCTACCCTTTAATTTCCCTGTTACTGGTGCTATTAGAAATTTGTTCAGTTCATAAACTGCTTCTTTTAATTGATCACTATGACAATGGGACCAAAAATAATTTTAAATTTTAGAAAGCCCAAAGGCTTATACGTAACATCTTAATGTAAGGAAAAACAACCTCTTCTGCCTATGTCACATGCAATGAAGCACCCAGATGACTGCCTTGAAGGACTATGGACTCTTCTTCACTGATATCTAAGTGGAGGTTGGATAGACATCTCTCAGGAATGCTGTTCTACAGATTCTGTACTGGTAGAGGATCGGACTAGTTGCTGCTTGGGATCACTTCTTTTTCTGTGATTTTATTACACAGACCTGAGCTGTCAAAGTTCTGCAGTTGTAAAATATTAGGGTAAACTCATTCCAAATTATAAACACAAATGACATTAAAACATACTTTGCTGTTACTACTCAGTCAGGGATGACTCTGAGTCACAGTGCTGTACAGTGCACCACTCTATATGCAAAGGTTCTATTCCAGGCACCCCCACATAAAAAAAATAAAAACATGAATGCTACTTCCCTTTGAAATGTGTGTACACCCAGAGCAGCATGGGTACATGTCCACAGTGTCCCTTGACTATAATGGGACACAACTCTTCATGCAACCACACATTTGTGCATTCAGAGATCTCACCAGAAGAGGGTGAACTGTACTAGGACCCCCCTTTCAGGTTCTTCTTTAGCATGCAAAGTAAAAATGGCTGCTGTAAACTCCTCTGCCTCATTTTCCTACCCCATTAGGTAATCCTCCTCCAGGCTCATGAAAAAAAAACCAAAAAACTGACTCATACAGATGTGTCCAAAAAGTCACTAAGAGCAGGACAGTCTAGCTTCTGCTGTGATCTGGAATCTTTAGTCTGGCCATCATAACTGCTATCATTAGCACCTAATGCCAGGAACAGGAGGAGGACAGATTACTTCTCCCATCCATTATCAATCAATCCTATTGTATGATCTTAGAAGTACCATGTACATTTATAAATCCCCTCCATGTGTTTTAATATCTAGCCTAAGTATAAATACCAACATTGTATGTAGTCTGTTATTCCTAGAAAAGTTCAACTGAAATATTTGTTGCAATATGCACTATGTGTGTGTATTTTTGTGTGTGTATGGAGGGGGCTTGATCTTTTAGCTCCCGGAGGGGGCTCAACTACAAAAAATCTTGAATCTCCAATTTGTTTGATTTTTTGTGATGGGGGAGGGGAGGGTGTTCAGCCTCAGTCTGGAGTCTGTGATATTGACTTCTGGAACTGGCCAGCTGCCTGAACTAAACACCCCTGTCTTTGTTCTCTCTGATCTGCTCAGCATTGGTCCTTGTGACCCTTCCCCAGCCTGATCTCTGTTTTTTTTCCCCATTTCATTTCTATGTATTCTTATAGGACACTCTTACATAAACTTTTCTGTTCACTCCTTTATTTATCTACTCAGTGGTGCTGGAGCAAATGTATAAGACTTAAACGAGTCTGACCCATTTTTATTTTTTTAAAAAAATCTTTCCATTTATTTCCTACTCAACTTACACCAAATGGGTTGTATAGAAAAGTGCATTCATTTAATTATTCTACCCATGCAAGAAACATTTCTAATTAAAAACAAAGCAATGGATTTAAATAGAGAATCCCCTTTTTACAGCATTTGATTCAGAGATGTATGATAATTGCTGGCATTATGCAGGATTGTCTAGAGAGGAGGGCTGTTGATTTTTTGATCATTCTCTCAGAAGGGGGTGACTGGGACTTTCCAGGGGCTGTTTGCAAGAGTCAGTGAAAACAGAGCACCTTTTTAGATATATGTCAGCCTGCAGTAGCATCTTCCCATTTACTTGAGAAATGGCACAGCAGGGTTTGACCTCCGCAGGCTGAAGATTGGGCTTTAAAAGTCCATTATTATGAATTGACAGCACCACCAAAGGCGTACTGATAAAAATGAAATGAGCAGCATCCTCAAGCCCTGTATGCAAATAGAGATAATCTAAATATCAAATGTATTCTTGAATTCTTGACTTCCAAACATGCCACTGCATTTAACAAGGATGGGAGGAGGCAGAGCATTGCTATTGAGCTCCATAGCTTTACTCTTTGTTTACCAGTAGTAAGTATACAATTGCACAACAATCATTGCCTTATATATAACACTGTTATAGAGGCAGAGGTATAAGGCAACAGGAGACAGTGTGGTATAGTGGTTTGAGTTTTAGACTATGACCCTAGAAATCAGGTTTTGTTTCCCCACTCAGCCATGGAAACCCACTGGGTGACCTTGAGCATGTCACACATTCTCAGCCCCAAAAAAATCCATGATAGGTTCATCTTAGGGTTGTCATAAGTTAGAAACAACCTGAAGGCACATAGCAAAAACACAAGGCAAAAAGGCAAAATTATGAGAATTCTTTGAAGGAATGTGGTGGCACTTTGCTCATCTTGGTGGATTTGTGAGGTCATTCAAGTGGGAGCATTTGATATACCTCTTCTCATGGAGGGTACAGACCCTGTGACACCCCTTGTTTATTTATCCATCCATCCATCCATCCATCCATCCTGTTTTGTGCTTTCTCTCAGCACATGATTATGCATTGCATTACCAATTGGTGAAGCCCGATTCCTCACATTAAAACAATGGCTCTTGATCTTGTTGGAAATGAAACAAGGATCAGCACTTGAGAACATAAAGATATCACAGAGACAGCCACAATCAAAGGGTTAAATCATTTTCAGTGACCTTGTCCTCTCTTATCCATCTATCCTCTATGAGATATATCCTGACAGTCTTAATAGGCACTGAAAGAAATATTCAAAAATGGTCGAAAAATGTATTCCTTGAGTGTTTGGTTGAAACCATGGTAAGGAGAACACCAGACTGACAAAAATCTTCATGATTTGGCAGGAAGTACTTAATGCACAAAATCTGCATGTGGTTTGTGTGGTGTGTGTGTGCGTGTGTGTATGTAGTGCAGAAAACAGAAAAAAAATGGCTGGAATCTTATATGGGAGTTATGTCTTTGTAAGTGGACTTATGTATGCAAGAACTAGAATTGGGAAGATCCATAATGTTCATATCCAGTAGAGGACTGTTGTTCCATTGCTATGTAGGGAAGCCGGTGAAGTGGTCCTATAATGCATTTGGACACTTTCTAGGGAATTCCAGTGTACATCAGTAGAACCTGATGTGTATTGGGACACTCTTGTCAGTATCCGGTCACTCATCTTCCCAATTAATCAACAGGGTTTCTTAGTGTCTGTGTTATATATCTAAGTACAGTTCTCCCTCCACATTTACAGATTAGACACTCATGGATTTGATTATTCATGGGTGGCTTGCCTCCTCCATTTCCCCCTCCCATTCTCTAATGCAGGGAGAAGATCTCCTTCCCTTTCCTTCCCCTGCCAGCTATGGCACTGGCAGCCAGTGGGAGAGTGAAATGGGAGGCATCTCCTCTGCCCAGCTCCCCTTCCAGGCAGCTGAGGGCTCCATTGTGCCAGGGTGGGTGGCAGAGGGAAGTGGGGAGGGTGATCTCACACTCCCCGCTCCGCTCCCCTGAGCCATTGGAGGGATCCCACAAGGCTGGTGGCAGAGGAAGTGGGAAGAATGATCTTGACCTCCCTGCTCTCCTCCTGCACACCCCCTGTGCAATTGCCCCAGGGGCAGATGAGAGAAGCATATAGGGAGCGTGACCTCGCTTTCCCTACTCTTCTCCAGCCCACCACCAGTGCGATCCTGCCAGAAGCGGGTGAGAGAAGGATGTGGGGAGCGTGATCTCTCTCTCCCTGCTCTTCTCTGGCCCACCACGGGCACGATCCTCCCCTGCTCTAGTGGAGGCCTGCAGGGTCATGCAGGACTAGTGATCACCTATTCTCTGCATGTCTTGGGGCCTCCGCTCATTGGCAGCAGCCAGCAGGGGCATGCAGAGGGGTTGATTGTCCATCCTTTGCATGCTCTTGGCCACTGCTGGTGCGATCAGGCTTGCCATCTGCCCACCTGCAGCTCTGGCGCGAAGATCTTTTCCTCCTGGTTGCCATCTGCCCACCTGCAGCTCTGAGAGCCATCTCCCCGCCTGCAGCTCTGAGAGCCATCTCCCCAGCAGTCGGGGGGGGAAAGGATTTTTTCCCCTCCTGTCTCCTGCCCACTGCCAGTGATGGCTGGCGTGGTCACATATGCAGGGAAAGAGGGGTGCTGCAGGGGAGTTATTTGCAGTTATTTCACTTTCATGAGGGTTCTCTGCATGTATCCCCCAAGAACGTGAAAGGCCTACTGTATATGTAAACTTAAGATATACAGAGGGTGCTAAAAGATTCCAGCCTTCATTTTCTGCAAAATGCTGTTTTCTGTGCAAAAATAATTAACAAATAAATAAACCATGTGTAATTTGCCATAAAATAAGTCTTGAACTTTAAATAGTTTTTGAAAACTGTGCAGTTTTTAAAGACATTTCTCAGAGCAGGATGAAAATTGTTAAAATTACTCATTGCTTCCTTTGAAAATAAAATTCATGAAGAAGTACAGCCCTAATATTCAGGGATCTTGCCATCTTTTTTTGCCCACCCCTTTTTTCTCTCACTTCTACGAAAAGTGAAACTAGCTTAGTTCTGTATTACTTAACCCTTTAGAGAGCTTTCCTATCTTTAACAGAGTTTTCACAATAAGATCTTAGTTTGTTTCTTTAGTCACTGGTGTCTTTATTGCTTAATCAGCGATGCTACCTACTGCACTTTCCATTGGTTCTCACCACAGTCATGGCCATCACTACAAATGTTTCCTTCTTCCTTCCCATCATTCTTAAAGGCATTTCATTTCAGTCTTCATATGATTTTTATCACCCTCCCAAGCCTACTGCAAGCATCCCACATTTACAGTTAGATTCTCTGCATATTTACTCATTGATTTCAATGAGGCTAACACTGAGGTAAGCTTGAAGATAATTTAAACATCTTTAACTCCATATATTTTGTAATCAGTGTATTGAAAAAATCTACTAACACTTTTTATATCTGTCTACAAAAGACTGAGACTCAACATCGGGCTCAGCCAATGGAGAAATGTAACATACTTTTTTACTTTCTCCTGCTGCTATAGATAGGCTAATAAGCCTAGAAATAGGTCAAACTACTATATGCTGTTAATGCTGTGTCTCTATTCTTCTAGAACAGTTGTTAGCTCAGAAATATTTTTTTATGTATACATTTAATCAGCAGCTAAGTATTACACATAATCAATTGCCTGGGTTAAACTGACATGGGTTATAGTGACCTAGCAAAAAAGTTGATGAAAAATCTCCAGGGGTCTTATAGTAATTAATTACCTAGCCTTGCCAATTATGTGGGTGATAAAATTTAAATAGCAAGAAGATTTCTGTCTTACATCACCCATGCTTAATTCACATCACTTAATGGGGATTTCCTAGATTCTATTCACTGCATGCCTCCCACTCCTCTGGCCCCATGAACCATCTACTTTATGCTCCTTAACTCTATAAAGGGAATAAATATAGTAAAAAGGCTTTACGAAGGCCCCAGTGCTCTAATCTTGAGAAAAGCAAGATAGGGAATCAAAGGATCTCCACTTCTTGTCAGACAAATAATTTTAAATTCAATCTAACTTTACCACACTGACCCAGATAACTTGAAGTCCCTCCCATATTTCAGGAATCTTAAATTATTTTCTATAGCAGTGCTGTGACAGAAGTTTTACAGATACCACAACCATTTCCTTTCTGAACAAGGTAATTTTCCAGACAGTAATGCATCATCAAACTGAAAGAAAACTGTACAGACACACACACACAGACCCACATACATCCTATATGGAACATATAATGAAAAACAGATCGCCTAGGAAAAGTTTCTTTTCCTCACTGTATTGCAAGTATTACCATTCAGATGGTGGAAATGGAAAAATAGATAAAATGCCTTTAAGGACAGTTCATATTGCTGAAGGGCTCATTTGCAGTTTTAAAACATATGTGAAAACAATCCTTATTGAAGAAAAAGAAGCAAAAAATCCAATAAAATCCATTAAAACATTACACAAGATAGGGAAGAAGTTTTAGCTATCTAGAAAATGTGGCAGTGGAGGTTGGTGATTCTTATACCTGGGGGATGGTGAATATGATTCAGGCTTCAGCCTAACTTCTGAAAGAACTACCCAAAGTGTTGAATTTTATCAACAAAGTAAGTTCCACAGTGTGAATAGCACCTTAAAAATGAGGACCAAAATCCAGAATGGATTCAATCCTCCAATTCTGGAGGCACCATACTCCGTGCATATATATATGTGTGTGTGTGTGTGTGTGTGTGTGTGATATGTGTGTCAGTGTATCATACTGTCACTTAATGATAAGGAAAAATCCTTCAAGGTTGCAGTCTATAGGCTGGTTCCCTTTGTTTTTGAGTTTCCAGCAGGCAGCTAAAATAGTGTGGTTCCATATGATCTCTGATGTTTGAAACTGCTCTGTATTAATTGTTTATTATAAAATTATGTTTAAGGATTTTTTTGAAGGTTTTAGGGAGAATTTTAATGCATTTTAAAGGGTTTTTTTAAATGTACTGTTTTAAACACTTTTATTTGTTGTGCGTTGCCTTGGAACCCTTAAGGGCTGGGAGAAAATAAGTATTTTAAATAAATAATCCTTGTGTAATTACTATATTATATAATACAGAAAAAAAAGACTAATAGATCAGAAATGCTCAATATGCATTTGTCCCCAAGAAAGGGGATACCAGGTTGCAGTAACCACAGGACCACTGCATTAATCTGCCATGCAAGAATATTGATGCTCAAAATTCTACAAGAAAGTCTTCTATCATATATGGCGTGATAAATGCAAGAGGTCCAAGCCAGATTCAAGAAAGGAAGCAACACTAAGGACTATATTGCAAACATATGTTGAATAATGGAGTGTGCCAAAGAATTTCAGAAGAAAATCACCCTCTGCTTTATCGGTTCTAGCAAATCCTTTGATTGCATAGGTAATGAAAATCTTGTATTGCCGCAATATTTCATTGTCCTGTATACAGGACAAGACTCTACTATCAGCAAAGACTACGAAAGAATGGAACAGTTTCCAATTGGCAAGGGGGTCAGACAAGCCTTCATTTTATCACCCTATCTGCTCGATTTGTATGCTGACCATACCATACTGAAAGCACAATTAGGCTCAGAGGAAGATGGCATGAAAATTAAAGGAAGGAACATCAACAGTTTAAGATATGCAGATGACACCATACTACTAGCAGAAAATATCAAAGACATGTAACAGAAACAGGTTTACAGTTAAATATTAAGAAAACAAAAATAATGACCACGATTTATGTAACCTCAAAGTAGACAATGAAGGCATTAAAAATAGTTGAAGATTTCACATATCTTTGATGTGATAAAGTAGCTTTATGATTCTGAAATTGTCAATAGTCTATCCATTGATGTAATAATCATAATAATGTTGTTGAATTAATTGAAAAGAAAAAAAAAGGATAGTGATTTTAAGGTGGTGGGTTTATAACATTAACTTAAGTCTTGCTTTTGCTTGGTTTGCCTTTTCTTAAACTCATGTGAGAAGTATAAACTGATAAATGAGTTATACCGATAGTTGCTTTGTAAGTCTAATTGTTATATACTTTATCTAATCCAATTTTTGATTACATGGATTACTAATAATAATATTACTAATATGTTTTGTTGGCTATTACTATTACTCTATATTTTATGATTCTATATTAGTATACTAATGTTTGATATTAACTATATATATAGATGTAGTTAGATAAATATTTATGATGTTATAGGAATAACAACATGTAGTTATTATGATATATAAGGTGATAACAGATGGTTAGGTGTTTGTTTGACTGATTGATTACCAGGAGCTGTTTGCAACAAGGGGGGCGGATTTTTAATTTTTCTTATTGTAATTTTGTTATATATTCTTTTTTATATATACTCTTTATATTGTGTAGTGTTTTTTTTTCCCTTTATAGTATGGTTTGTTGTATGGATTGTTGGATTTTGTTGGTTTATGTTTTGTCTTATATTTTTTCTCTGTTTGTATGTTTTTATTAATTAAAAATGGAGAAGAAAGATTTTACATATTTTGGCTCAATCATTAATGAGATTGGAGACTGCAGTCAAGAAATCAGAAGAAGACTAAGACTTGGAAGGCACCTATGGAGGAACTAGATAAGATCCGGAAGTGTTAAGGTATATAATTGAATACTAAAGTTTGGATTGTCCATGCCATTGTATTTCCAATTTCTGTGTATGGTTGTGAAAGATGAAGGTGAAGAAAACTGATAGGAAAAATATCAACTCTTATGAAATGTGAGGCTGGAGAAGAGTTCTATGGATATTATGGACTGCTAGAAAAGACAAATGAATGGGTCCTAGAGCAAATGAAGCCTTACTTCTTCCTAGAAGCCAAAATGACTGGGAGGGTTGTACTTCAGCCACATGAAGAGAACTTGTCTAAGAAAGACAATAATGCTTGTGAAGCTAGAAGCCAGTAGGAAAAGAGGAAGCCCACATTATTGATGGATAGACTCAATCAGGGAAGTCACATCTCTGAATCTGCAAGATCTGAGCAGGACTGTTGATGAGAGGGTGACCTGACCTGAAGTCTTTCATTCATAGTGTAGCTATAAGTTGAAGTAGACATGTCTATCATGCTTTTGCAACCCAAAGAGTAGTGACTTAAAAATGGATGCTGCTTGAATTCAAATTTTGTTGATGCAGAAATTAAGTTTAGTATGTTTTATCATTCTGAATGTTGACCAAGCCTGACTTTGACCAAAAGCTTAAATTCAGTTCCTAGTCTCAACCAGAGTAGATACATTGAGTCTAAGGGATTCACATAACTCAACAATTATTTCAGTAGGTCTACTTTAATTGGGACTACCAGCTGGATGTATGCCAAAGCAGGAACAAACATTATTTTATTTGATTTATTTTGTATATGAAATCTAGATACTTGTTGCACCTATGTACTTTTCATGTTTAGTCTGACAAAGTAATTGCACATTTTTTCAGAATATTATTGTACCTCTTTTTCTTCTGAATAAAAGGGAGTGGGGGGAGGGGGGAGGGAATTCCACCTGTTCTTTACATATATGCAATGAATTCATTATAAAGCTTCAGTTATTCTTTCCTGGGGGGAAAATGGACCCATTGCCTTCACCTTTGCTCATCTATGTAAATCTCTTTCTACTGTGGCCACCTTGGATTCCATCTCACAAGAAAGGCAGAGTATAAATTCAATAAACAAAACAAATACAAAACAACAAACAAATCAAGGTCAGTCAGGTATCGGTAGATCATGATGCCAGATACTGTGATGCATGGAGTGGGGACAACCATATTGTCCATCCTATTTTCCTAAGTTACACTTTGGTGCCATATATACACAAAAATCCAGAAATTCAACCAGTCCTTGATAATATTGGGAAAGAGTAAAATAATAGTGTTCTTTGGACTTGGTGTGACTCATCCTGTGCTTAATTTCATCTCTAGTCTTGTCAATGCAGAAACTACCTGAAGAACTCATTGATGCTTCCTATAAAGAGAACTGTCAACTTCATATTGGATAGAAACAAATCTGAGGGTTTCAGTGGGGTCCTCAGCATCGTCAAATGAAGACCCAACATTTTCTGCTGATCTGTTGATCCTACTTCAATAGTCTGTGGTCCCTTCCAGTTGTAGAACTTGAGATAGCAGCACTTTAATATTAACTGATCTATTCAAGTCTAAGTTTTTGTTGATGTTAATTCACTTCTTCAGATGTTCTGGACATTTCAAGATAGTCTATTGTAGACTGATATACAGGAAAGTTCATGTTTAAATAAAACCATTCAGTCTTAGACCTACTTATATTCCTTCTCACCCATTTTCCATTTTATTCCAGAACAGACTAACACCAGTATCTCTTTGAAATTTGCCTTATGAAAGTTTTCAAAGTTTGCACAGAGATTTTTCTGTCTTTTGGAGTGGCCTAATTAAATATATTATCACAATATGGACTCTGAAATTTGTCTTATGTTCAAAACGGCTACCTCTGGATTTTTGTCCTCCCTTGGATTCATAAAGTGACAAGTTACAGTTTTTGGCAGGTTCAGTTTGCCTATTGCCACTTGAAACTACTTCAGAAAAAGGTGTCAGTGTTAATTCTATTAATTTTTGGTCAGTGATGAAAAGTAAAACATCTCACTGCACTGAACATTGGTATTATTAGAGAAGTTTGGGAATAGGCTAGATGGGCATCATTTTCTATCTCATTTCAAAAGAATTTGAGGATTGCTTTGATCATTTTGAATCCTTGATTCAAAGTGATCATTTTGAATCCTTGAGATTCATACTTCTGAATCCCAGGTCTCAGCAACATCACTAGCATAAAGAAGTTTAAAGGGATGCCAATGTGGTTAATAAGCAGCAGGAAGGGAGATACAAATGGACCCAGACTTTCTTTAGAATGTGGAATTCCTCTCCAAGTGACAAAGATAACTGTTGCACAATTTCTAGTGAAACAAATTAAGTTAAGAGGGCAAACAACAAAGGGAAATATAAAAATTGAGAAGCATGTCAAAAACATTTGTAATGTATTTAAATAGATGAGGGGCAGAGAATGATTAGACTATTATGCAATAGAGGTATGAAAGCATTAATGGAGACTGCAGAGATATGAAAATAGGTCTTTGGATTAATGCTAATTGTGGAAGATGTTGTAGAGATAACTAAATCCAGACAATTCCCCCCACTGACCCCATACTGGGCATCCGAAGAATTATATCAAATAAACAAATAAGAAACAAGGTACTATGGCTAATTAAAAAAATTATGAACTGCAAGGAACCCTTTCCATTTTGGTGTAGTGTTTGAGTGTCAGACTAGGCCTTTGGGAAACTAGAGTTTGAATTAGCCATGCAAATCTACTGGTGACCTTGGACTAGTCTCTCAGCTACAGAGGAAAGTGACAGAAAATCTCTTCTCAAAAAATCTTGCTAAGAAAATGTTAGGGCAGTGTCACCATAAACCAGAGTTGACTTGAATGCACATAATAACAAAGATTTTTTTCTTTTCTTTTCAAGGTGTCCAGTTATAAACCTGATAACATAACATCCCTAGGTAAACTGGTGGAGACCATTATTGAACCTGCCACATGATAAAAGAACCATTTTGACTGTAGAAGAATCAAAATGACTTCTGCAAAGGGAAATCCTGCCTCACTTCCTGTTTAGAATACCATTTTAGTGTCATCTAGTACATATTGAAGTATTCCTGCCTGGTACTTTATACTTGGCACCTAAAGAGACCTTTTGACAAAGTTTTTACACTAAAGTCTCCTAATGAACTAGACAGTCACAGGATAAGAAGGCAGGACAATTTATAGATCAAGGACCAGTTAGGATACTAGAAGGAGAGCAAGCGAAGAAACAAGCCACTTAAATGGATGTTGTGATCTGAAGATCAATGGGCTTATGAGAAAACAATGGTCTTGTATGGTTAATTGCCTCTAAGTAATATAAGTCCAGAAAATCTCAAAGCGATGCTGTACCAAAGAGTATTGATATTTAGTAAGTGGATCAGAATGCAAAGGTTATGTTCAAAGCATATCAAATTAAAAATATCTACAACACAATGTTACAAAATAGGAAAGGAATGTTTTTAAAAATATATATATAAACAAGAAATTCATTAGCCTATAGAAATGCGTACTAAGTAATTACTCTGGAGGATTAACACAGCCTTGCTGAAGGGTTGCTATTTAACAAACATTTAAATTCATTGAAATTAAGAATCCCATTTTGAATCCTTGTCAGAGCTGTGATAGCACTTGGCAGAAACAAGCACCCAGAGTTGCCAAATGGTTACCCATACAAACAAAAGAAAAACATATGCTTCCTTTCTCTGTCAATCCTTATTAATCCTTTCATAGAAGTTTGGATGTTTTTTTCAAAAAAAATATTAGGCAAATGTGTAGGGGTTTTTTTAAAGCACGAGATTCCTCCTGTAGCTTTACAGCAGAACATAGACAAGCAAGTGTCACAGGGAGTCTCCTTTTTATGAAAATCTGTGCCACTATTATCTTCTTGCATCAGTGCTTTTGCTGTACTCCTGATGTCATTCATTATTGATAGTGTTCTTTCAACAGCAGCAGCCTTGTGAAAATCACCACAGAGATGTATGGCATATAAGATAGGTGGATGCTATTTAACATTGTCTGAGGAGGGCTTGCTATCTCTGCTTTGTATAGCCCCCCTTGTTTCCATGAGGTTTTTCAAAATAATACACACACAAAAAAACTCCTATACATTTCTGGTGCCCAATATAAAATAGCTGCTTGGTTTTCACTGATTTCCTGGCAGATCAAATGGAACTCACATAACCAAAATCAAAGTCTAGAGCTGCAAGGATCAACTCACACACCACCACCTAAGAATCATTAAACATAAATGTAAGAGACAATAGATTTTAGGCTAATCATGAACTGCCACAGACTATGGGGGCACAAGTCAGCCAATATTATAGGTGTAAGAATGTCTTTCTAAAGTGAAATTTTGTCCTTAATGTGGCTGCACACATATATTTTGATGGCCTGATCCTGAAAACATCACATATGATAGGATTCTTTGGACATGGGTCCTACATTTTCTCCATACTAGAAAAATCTTTCTAAACTGCTTCCAGGAAAATGTGAAGGTTCCTCATACCGCGTTTCTCAAACTGAGAAAAAGGAGAGAGAAAGACACAATCTCTTATCTGAGATTGCAGGCATTCTGTTATTCACGCATCACTGAAAATGGTGAAAGCACAGACTGCTTAAAGCAAAACACATTTTGCAAAACTGCAAAAAGATATTTCAACTACCTCATATTACTAGAAGTACCGAATACTGAGCAATTAAATGATAATTCATGGGAAAGTTGTTACTTTTATTCTGAGTTGTTACACTGAAATGTGTATCAGGCACCTTCATACTCTTACGTTTCACCTGTCTGTTATTCAATAAACTTTTGAAATTTCTGTTATTCTACGTCTCTGTATGTAAGTATTTTACTTATTTATTTATAACAGGAATCCATCATGCATTAATAATTCAAACCCAACATAAATCACATCTAGTTCTCCAGTGTAAAAGTCACCTTTGGGCTCCAATTGCTAAACACAAGAAGAAGCTAAACATTGCTGGGCAAAGTAAATGACAGGAGCAAAGTATGGAAGAACTCAGGGTTGGTGTCCAAGTGAGTGACTTCAGACCTTTTCATACTATACGTTTATAACACTATGATTCCCACTTCAACTGTCATGGTAACATCCTATGGAATCCTAGGATTTATAGTTTAGACAGACCTAGAGGTCACTTGCTGAGAAGTCTAAATATCCCTTCCTTTGTTTGTACCTTCAAGTCACCTATTGATTTATGGTGATCCATGGATTTCACAGGGTTTTCTTGTGCATGGGATTCTCAGAGGTGGTTTTACCTTCTGAGATAAGTCTACAGCACCTGGTCTTCATTAGTGATACCATCCAAGTACTATCCAGGACTGCCCCTGCTTAGCTTCCAAAATGAGATGGCATCTGGTGCCTTCGGGGACTAAAATTAAAGAAGCATAGCTCAAATAAGAATTCCTTCCCCCATGAAATTTTCCTTCAGTCCTCAAATTTCTAGCATTGTAAAGACTAAGATGCTAAAAATCATTCACACCTGGAACTCTTATATTTGCTGTGTTCATATTCTCTTGGTAACTTTGACTGTCTCTTTTGTTTAGAAGCCTAAATCCTTTTACCAAATGCCCAGTTGAAGACTTAAGTTACTGTAATGCTAGAATATTGGGAACTGAAGGAAAATTTTCATTGGGGGATAATTCTAACTGGAGCCGACTCCGTCATCCTAGTGTATAGCTATAACTCTGTCCCTCTTAAACTGTAAATCTTAGGATACCATAGACTGGAACCATATCACTTAAGGTGTGCAGTGTGAAAGGGTCCCAATGAAAGAATCTTATCTGATTATTTTTATATAAGGAGAAAGAAAAGTATAACTTGAAGGAAATAATTGTAATGGCACCAAATACTTCTGAGACCGTGGACTGTATCTGCCTTTTTAAAGTAACCTTCCAAGCTCTCCCTCTAGAAATGATAACATGTATTCTTAGCCATTTCAGTGATAAAAATCTGTGAAAGAATGAGCACAGCACACTTTTTTCCCCAGTCCGTACCTCTGGCTCCATAAAGTTGTAGAGGACATCTGTACAGTTTAAATTATGAACCCTACCAAAGTAGCACAACCCTGTAGCCTTTCATGTTGCTTCTGTAGTATGACAATGATTTATGAGAATACCAGATGCTATTAAACTCACTTGCTATTTTATGTGCATTCACAAAGTTTAGGCAAGTTTAGAATCAATTCTGTATACATTATCCTCCCAATGCACATGCATTCCATTCCCATGCTTGATAAATAGCTTGACTGGAACATGCTGAATTGGGATTCTGAACATATCAGAATAGGAAGATACAGTTAATACAGGAGACCAATGATCAAATAATGGACTTGATATTTCTTACATTTTCTCTCTAGTTTATTCCGACTGCGATGGACATAACAAATAAATCACAGCACTAACTATTATTCTGGAATCAATTCAGCAGTGTCATCTATAATTTGGGGGATACAGCAGCTGTAGCCATGCAGTGGTGATCCAGGTTAGCTCAAACTGCACCGCAGCAAACCAATAAATGAGCTTATTTTGGATCCACTCTTCTTACAAAGTAATTCAGCCAGAAAGTTACCCACTAATGCCAGGTATCTTACTACTGTTACAACCTCCATTGGCAGAAGATGTATAATAACACTGGGCTACTTTAAGGATTATTGAAATGCAGGTAAATTATTTAACACACTTGAAATAGACTACGGCCTTTTCCACACTGGGCGAGGGAATCGCTCCGTGCCACTACTCACCGGACCTTTCGGCTCCCCGGTTCGGTCCATGGCGCTCCGGAGCAGTGTGTACTCATCAATACACACTGCTCCGGCGTCCCAAATAGCAGCTTCTGGTTGGCAGAGGGTCTTGACCAACTGCTGAAGCTCACCAGCCTAAAGCCCACCCCTGAGCAGATCGCAGGCTCGCATTGGTGCATATGAATCTGCATAAGGGAGCAGGCTTGCAGTGGCGTGCTGCGTGCTTTTGAAAGACTGGAAAAATTAGGTCTTTCAAAAGTACGCCGGAGGACCACTTGGAGTTGTTCCGGACCAGACTGAGGTACAGATCTATTTTAAATAGTTCCAACCCAGTCCGGTCTGAGGTGCAGACCTCATCCTTGGAGGACGGACTGCACCATTTCAAAAACCCCATGTGGAAAAGGCCTATGTTAAAAAAATGCTAAGTACTGCTACCAGTTGAGAGTGGGCGTTGTGAAAGACAAAGCTTGGGAGTAACTACTCACAAATAACTAGTTACTGACATTAATTCCATTTTCCAATAACAGAGGTATAATCAAATTACATTACAGCTATGAAAAGGGATAACATGACTAGTTTTTGATGGTTGGATGACAACCTTTAAAAGTTAGGGGTGTGTGGCCTCACTAAACGATGGAGGAGGTACATCTGGGGATATGCTTGTTTCAATTATTCATTCTCATAGGGCAGAATGAGTAACTTAGATAGTTTTCTTTTGGCTATATGAACATTTTCAAAACCTGTAGTTTTGAAAAGTAACTCACAGGAAGGAGAAAGTCTGAAATTTTTTCTCCCCACTCCATCTTGTTAGTGGCTGTTGGAACGGGGAGAGGGAGCACCCATTAACAGCTACCATAATCAATTATAGGGGATCCTTCTAAGTCCCCCCCACTCAGTGCCACATAGTTGGAAGTGGGGAGAGAGTTGCATCAAGCAAGGAAGCCCATCCACTGCTGGCTATACTAACCATTGCCATATGAGCCTCACTCAGCTACCTTCCTCTATTTCTCCTTGCTTACATAGCAATATGGTGACCATGTGGGAAGTAGGAGACATGGGGAGGGGAGCTGAGTGATGAGTCTGGTCTGGGCAGGGCAAGAGTAGTCCTTGGATCTCTTCAAAGATGGAAAAAACTTGAGAATGGGGCTTGAGGAAAGTTCTATTTGGGAAAGTTCCTGGACATTCCAGAAGTTTTTATCTTGTATTTTCTTTGACTATTTCTTCCATCCCTGGGAATATTACATGGTTCAAGTGTTGGATCAAGTGTTGGCCTTATGCTGCTACTCTGTGTTGGTGGTAGATAGATAGAGATTGTCTTTTATACCACAGTTAGCTTACAGCATTTATACAGATTTTCAAACTGAACACCAAAGCAACATATAACTTTTGAGAAGTGTGAGGGCAAAGAGTTATTTTTAAAAACTGCATTTTAGATCAGGAACTAACTACTTTTGGTGTCCTTAGAATTATAATTATAGATAATTATTTTAGAAGTACATTTCCAAGCTCTAGGTAAAAGCTTCCCATGTAAGGAAAGTAAGAAAAAAGCCAGTAGTAAAAGCTGTATACCTTGATACTCATAGAAACAGGAATAGCATGGGAAAAAAATAGAACAAAATGAATTACATATAAATGAACTGAATACTCAATACACTTGAGTATTCTGTGTAGAGTTTGTAGAGTATTCTGTGCAGAGTTTGTAACGTTTATATTTCCAGAAGTTTTGGATTGCAACTACCTTAGTCCTTTATCATTGGCCCCACTAACTAGGGATTTGGGGAGTGGGGGAGTAAATAGTACTGGGAAGTTCTGAGTTTTACCTCACCTGGTATACAGCTTGGGTATAACATAGAATAAGTTGATTGAACATGAAATAAGCTAGTTACTTAAATCTCAAGTTTGCTTTGTTGAAATTCTGGATATGTAATAGTATCAGAGTGAAGCAATGTACTCAAGAGTCTGGAAGTTAACAACACGCACGCGCACGCGCGCACGCGCACACACACACACACACAAACTCACATTCATTTTCATGGTGGTAGGAATAATCAAACGTGGTTTATGAAAACAAACTTCTGCAGGCCAAAAAGCAAACAAGCCAAAGCAGTAATATTTATGTTCTGTTGACTTGTTTTATAGGCTCTAGTTCATTCACAGAAGAACAGAAGCAAATATATATTCATCTTGGCCTCTAGCAAGCTGAAAAAGAAACAGAAGAAAGAAACCAAGCCCCCCAAAACTATTGTGCCCACCTGTGGTGTATTCTTCATTGATGTTGACTTTAAATGCCTTTCTCTATTCAGCATTCCAAAGTACAGAGAAAACTCCCAATCCAAAAGGGTATAAACACAGTGGGGCACATATACAGCTGGCTCTTTGAAGTTGTTGCTGCAAGCAGATTTGACTGCTGAAGAGCTTAGCCACTGTTTGGGAAAATAGCTTGCTTCTTCCACTGTGGAATTATAAAATATGTTCAATGGGTATTCATATTTGTTTATTGAAAAAATCCTACCTCTCCTACTTACATCTCTGATGTTGAAGGCTCAAATGTACTATACTAAGATGAAATTTGTCTACATGTTAGACTATTAATCAGCTTTCTTTAGGAATCTGTAGAGAGATCACACTGTCCCAACGTTCTTGAGGAACTGTGGAGGAGCTCTTCCACATACACATCCGGATAAAACAAAGCTGTTTTTTGCTTGGAAAGCACACTTAACTGGTTTGTGCATTGCTGTCATAAGGGCAGCTTATGTGTTCTGGATAGAGACTTCATGCCTTCAATACCCTGCTTGTGGGCACCACATCCTTAAAGATAAAACATATGTGAATTATTTTTGAAAGGTATTGAAATACCTTCATTTTATGGAAGATATTTCAATACCTATGTGCAAGCATTACATGGCAACTGCCAGTTAATCTGGATTTTTTTTCTAGAAAAATGTGGACTTTACTAAGAAGCCACAGGCTCTTAGGAAAATTAGAGATTAAAAATGTCCTTTGTTCAGATCAGTACTGTTGCATGCCTTCAAGTAAATTCTGAATTATGGTGAAGCTAAGGTGAAAATATCATAGGGTTTTCTTAGCAAGATCTGGGCTACCAGATACTCTCAAAGCTCAGGGAATGATTAGTCAGACTTTAGCACGAATATACCCAGAACAAGAAATATTTCCTCTTGTTACGGCACCATACCCCCCATAGTTGGCACAGATTAATTGGAAAATATTATTTAATTGGCACTATTAACTAGTATTGATATAAATGATATCTGAGGTGACTGGAAGGTCACACTGGAAAAGGCATACTAATGACTGAAAATGTAAGATATCAAGGTAGGTCAGCCACATCTACCTCTTGGGCAGAAACCAAATCGTTTTCAGGCTAATAGCATGGACCCTCTCAAAACAATAGCCTTGAAGATAATGAGCCAGATATCTCAGAGCTGAAAGGGGAAATCCCCACCAAATTATGATTGTCTTAATTCTGACCCCGAACACCTGGATGTTTCCCTATTGTTTGCCCACCTCTCCACAATATTGAGCTATCATGACAGCCATTATTCTTTTGTCACCTAAACACAAAGCAATTAGCTCTGTCCAGACTTCATTGTTTGTGTTGCAACTCCTATTGTCTGCTTGGCTGGGAGAGTGATTCACACCCCATACCTACAGGATATTTTTTGGGTAAAAGAACCTCTGATTTCAAGCTACACAGTGCAGTCTCTCATCTTTCTGAATGTCATGCTGTCAGTTTGATGCTCAAATGAGAACTGTCCTTAGGGCCCTACCTAAGCCATGTTGCTGCTTTCTTCCCTGCTGTCTGGACCAGTAATTATTGTTTCATCCTTGAAAGTCCTCTATCCACACTTTCCTCTCTTTTCTTTCACTTAGCTCCTGTGTGTGTGTGTGTGTGTAGAGAGAGAGAGAGAGAGAGAGAGAATGAGTGTGTGTGTATGGGTGTGTGTTTGTGTTTGGATTTTTGTGTACTTATGTGAACTTGTGTGTGTGTGTTGATTATTTTGTGTTCAGTAAAGTTGTGCTTTTAAAATACCTCTGTGTAAATGTGGTTCGCTACCACTACATTAATCCGATGTGCTCTCATCAAAATTCAAAGATCTCTTCCAGATGTACAGTCCCACAACATGTATAAATTCATGTGCCTTTACAGCAAATCTTATAATAAGATGAAAATCTTGAATGGGGGCAACAAGCAGTTGTTTCCTAAAGATGCTCATGGGGCATACAGTGGAACTCTCTGGGCTGCCTGACAGCCTGGATTTTCTAAATGATCTTTTAGGCCATTTCCTCACTTCACCGGTTCCTGTTGATGTCTCACTGTGATCTCAGCAGTGCCTTTGCCAGGATGGGAGTGCAACAGGAATGCTCCCCTCCATACATAGCTGGCTCCCTGCAAAAGGGAGCCTGAGCTACACGTGCCTGTCTTCCATGGTTCAGCCATCCTCTTTCCCATGCTTCACCAGGGAAGGAAGTGCATGATTGTGATAGATGATGCCTCTGAGATAGAAGAGCAACTGATTGTGCCAATAACTGAGCCAGTAAGTGAGGAAAATCAACTTGCAAACATCCCCCGTACTGGAAGGTCAAGCAGAAACAGAGTTGTCCCAGCCAGCTCATGATGGAGAGGGAACCAGCAGTGATTCAGAGGAGTTACAGCCACTTGCACTCATCAGCCCTCAACCACGAAGAAGGCTGAAATGGACTGCTCAGAGGGAGGCTGCATGGACTAGGTTGAAGAAACAATAACAAGCAGCGCCTGTTCACAGTGGCTATTTAAGTCTGCCAGCAAGGCTGCACTTTGCTTGCAGCAAATTACTAGTAAGGTCTCCTGCTCCCTGAAACCCTCAGGATGGCTCTCTGCCTCCTGAACCTTAGGACTGGACCTTGACCTGGCTTGGCTTGCATTTTTCCTTGTGTTTGGTGAATTTGGACTCTCCCTGCAAGTATTCCCGATCCCCCTCCTCCCCCTTCTGGCTGAGGCTCGGCAGGGAGAGAATCCTGACAATGATTGTGCTTCTGTCCCTTCCAAATGGCTGGGGTGACAGAAGCATTGCTTGACTGAGAGCACTTCATGGATTTTTTTCTGTGAAATGAATATCTCATGATTGCAACATGTTGGGATGCACTGGTAGTGGGACTGCAACAACATTGTGAGAAAGCATGATCCGCAGATCGCTGCCATCATGTTTCCATCATGGAACTGCAACGCCATGTGGAAGTGACCTTAGTTTCTTGCAATATAACTGTTCGAAGATCTGCTTTTATTTCCTCTAAACCAAGACTAGGAAGCTGAGACCCTACAGATATAGCCAAAATGAGATTCCCATTAGTCTTAGCCAGCCTATACACTGAGAAGGGATAATGGAAACAATTGTTTGTCAACATCTGGAAGGCCAAAGACTCTTCAATATTGCTCTATGTGGCTGTCACAGTGATAGCAAAACTCAAAGTTTCACATTTGCAGGTTTCAAGACTTGAGGTACCTGGCTATGTTGTGATCTTATCTTCTTAATTCTTAGTTATCAAGATTCAGCATCTTTGTTGCACTTTTTTGAAAATAAATTTTCCTGAGTATCACTGCAAGAAGATCTACTTTGGCTGAAATACAAATTCTGCATTTAAATCTGCCTTAGAAAATTTGCATATTCTAAGAGTCCTTAAGAGTGGGGAAAAAGTTTTCATCTGTCTTCAGCTGTAATTGGACATTTGGCTGTGTATTCTGGAACTTAAATCTTAAATAGCAGCAGGACAAGTAAATCAAAACTCTTAAATCCAGGATTAACATTTAGCATAAGAGTAAATCCAGAAGGTCAGTTAAACTAATATCTTCAATATGCAACATGAATACTTTTTGCTGCGCACATGTATAGCATACACAATGTAATTCTAAAATTAAAGTCTCATTCCAGCATATACTAGCCTGGAGGGTGACTGAATTGCTGAACAGTAGCATTCTTGCTAGGAGGTGTGAATACAGTATTAACATTTTCCTGTGGGTCTTACTTATATCATTCCATGCCAACACAAAAATAGATGTTAAATTCAATCAAGACATTTCCCACGTTAATCTGAGAACCATCATGTGATAAATCATCACTGGCTGACACATGAACATGTATATGTGAAGCAACATGTGAATCAAACATATAAAAATAAGTAGAATTTGCAGATAGATTTTACTTTTGATTCACTTTTGTCTTTGTGGAAATTGGCTTTTAGCATTAAGCCAACTGGTATCCATATTCCATTTCTCCACTGTTGGTTGTTTATTCACACCCTAACATTTCAGTCAAAATATTTCCCTGGCCCCTTCACTGGTCTCACTCCTTGTCACACATAGCATTTACCACCTCACCTTTATCACTGTAAATATTTGCCACAGCTTCTACTCTGCTCTGAATTCCCTTTGCCCTATTTTTCTGATGCCTCCCCTTTAAGGTATACATTGTCAAATTTATTGCTTATATTTTACCCTTCATTTTCCTTATCTGACCTTCCTTTCTTAGCTCCCTCATTAATACACCATTTTATTTTATTTTATTTTATTTATTGAGAACACACATAAATGAGGGCTGTAAAGAGGTCACCATTCTGGTGTCACCAATGGGCAACCACCCCCCAAAGGCAGCTTCCAATTAGTTCAGACTGCTGCCACCTGACTTGACTCTTTGGAGAAAAATACTTTCACTTAAAATAGTACCTGCATTGCTTTAGCCTCCTCTACCAGGTGATCTAGGATATTCTTGTATAGTAAGTGCCTCGCAGCAAAGAAGAGAAAAAGTGTTCTACTGCTGCTGTTCCTCTTGCTGTCTTCATCCTCTTGCCTAGTAATTTTCAAAAGGAGTAGCAAGTGATAGCAAAAAGAAGGGACAGCAGGAATGAAGATGAGAGAGTGACCATCATCCAGGGAAGGGGGAATGAAAATGGGGAAGGGGGTTAAACAGGCATGGTCACATGTCACTTGTCAGCTAATCTGGATTCTGTTTGGTTCCATTATGATCTTTTGGCTATCTGAGTGCCCAATTCGTGATGGTGGTTAAACCAGATAAGCTGAGTTAACATCAATGCTCCAGTTAAGCATTCGTAAATCTTTGAATCTCAGGAAATTTATATGAGAAATGAGCAGGCTCTTTGGCAATATTTTAGGATATTTATCATATACATTCACAGATATATAAGAATATAGTGTCCTCTTAAGGAGAAACACAGATATGTCAATGTCTGGATGTTTGCTTTCATCTCATTTCATTACAGTGCAAGGAAGGGATCATGTATATACTACATTACATCATGTGGCTAGTAAGTTATTATATTTTCATGTGGACTGAACCCTTCTATCTCTGCATCTCTTTAACAGGCTTAGTAATAGTTAACACATATATGAATATGTGAATATAAGAATATTATGTAAAATGGTGTAATTTAGCCAATCATCCATCATCATCATCAAGTTCTTTCACACTTCTCATAGTGCATATTAAGATATTATACAGACATTTCATAAAGGTTTTCACACGTACAGAATTCTATCCCTTGTACCTATTCATCTATTCATTGCATCTATAACCATGGCATCTCAGCTCAGCTACAGACCTGCAACAGACAATGAGAGTCAGAAGAATTACAAATGTCAGTATTTCTCTAGGCCCCACTGTTTTTCACATTCTCATTTTGTTGTCAAATTACAAGCAGAAATGGAACAGTCCACTAAATGGGGCCCAGAAAAATGATCAAATGGTCTTGATTATTCAACTGCCTCACTAGGGTACTTTCAGCTGTCAGAGTAAACCTGCAGTTTTGAGCTACAGCTTCCCTTTCTGAAGATCAATATAGCCCTCGGTGCCAATATACAAAAAAGAAACAATGTTGTACTCAAATGCTAGATTTACTATCATTGGAAAGTTATCGCCTTGTATCTTACACAGATACCTCAAGTGTATAGGTAGCATGGTGTACTTGCCATGTTGATAGAATAAACAACTAAGGAGCAGAAGGTTTAATAACATAACTCAAATTTTCTGCCAAGGCAAGGAAAACTAAGTGTCATCCATCTACCTGTCAGCACAGGCTTAATGGAAACTGTGATTCTCAAAATATTTGGTTTTAACAAAAGGTATTATAATACACACTTACTATATCTTTTTCTCTAAGAAAAGCTGGATATTTTATTACAAGAAAATCAATCTAATATTTACCTGGACCCATGTGGTGAATAATGTTGCAAGGGAGGGTAGGAGTTTCTCCATGGGAGAGAAAAGGGTGTCTTGCATCTGGCACTGGATGCCAGAACACACGCGATGGAGATGGAGCCAGAGGCTATTTAAAGCCTGCTCACCCCTTCATGTGCCCTCTTTGGATCTTTCTATCATATAGCAGATAAATCTCTATATAGTGTCTTGCCTATCATTGGGTGTTGGTTTGGTTTACACTGGCAGGAACAGAGAGAGGGGCAGTGTTTCCCAATCTATCCCTTCCAGTTAATTTTGTGGTTGTTGATGATGATGCAGTGATAGCATCACTGACAGTTTAGTGGGGGGTTCTGCAGTTTAGTGTGTGTGCACATACATGCATGATAACTTTGTTATAACTTTGTCTTATTGATTTCTTTAAGGTTTGAGTGGTGTCAGTTAAGTGCAGATAGAAATAAAGAAATAATAATGCTAATAATGCTAACACTAACAACAACAACAACAACAACAACAACAACAACAAAACTGCAATAGTAATATCAGTGGCAGTTGAGCTGGGTTTGTACAGGGGTGTGTGTGTGTGCACATGTGCACATGCACACGCATACATATAGATATAAACATGTAGATGCCTGTGTATAGGCAGCACCTAGGGGTTATTTTCACCCCTGCCTCTGAAACAACAATTTAGAACTCCAATTAAATTATAATGGAGTCCACAAGAGGAGCAAGAGTTGATAAAATAAAAGCCTCTAAAAAGTGTTCCAACTAAGGCCCTTTCTGCAGCTTACCTTCTTGCGGTGGTGTCCGGTGAGGATCCCAGAAGCAGCTCTTTAGGGAAGGGAGCATGACAGGACACTCCCCTCTGCACTGGCTGGCTCCCTGACAAAGGAAACACAGTGGCCACACTGCTTCCTCCTGCAGTGCAGCCAGGTACTTTCCCAGACTGTGCTGGTACAGGAAGTGGTGCCATCATGCTTCTGGGGCTTCTGCAGGACAGATAAATGCAGCATGGTGGTGCAATCACATGTCATTGACAGGGAAAATTCATCAATGATTTAACTCATGTTAGTGCTGCCTGGGGACTGAAGAAGGACGGGACCTTGATGTCATGCAGAAGCATTGTTGCATTCCTATCCTTCTCCTGTCTCCATGGTGGGATGGGAGGGTACTGCAGAAGGGGCCTAAGTGTCTTCCACCAGTTATTTATCCTTCATTCACAAATGAAGGTAGATGTAACTTTAGTGCCAGTCTTAGAGCAGGTGGTAGCTTTAGAGATGGCTCTATCAGTGTTTACTACAAACTCCTGGGAGACCCCACCACACACGCACACAGTGTATGGGTTACTAATGAGATCCTTGACTGTTGGATGCTATTGAGAAATGACTGACATGAGACCAGAGGCTGATACTGCCATAAGCAATGCTTTGGAGGAGGCAGGGGCCTAGTCAGACAAGTACAGCTAACCTCTGTCTCAAGGTTTCCAGGCAGGTCAGCATGGACCAGGTGAGTGTGGTAATGCAGGTAACAATCAGCAGGACTTAGAAACATGGTCTTGGGGTGGACTTGGGACTTGGGTGGTGGAATCGCCTATTGGATTGTAGTGGCTCTCGTTCCTTTTGGAATTGCCAACAAAGAAAGGCCCAGTAAGCTAACAATTGGGACCAGCACTTAAAGTACAAGGGACAAGGAGTTCAATAGTCACTTCCAAAAGGTCCCATTTAGTTAGACATGCTAGTTCCATATGGCACGTCTGTTAGGAAGTTTCAGATGCCCTTAATATGTATGTAGTAAATCCTTCTTCAGTATTTGTTTGCACATTTTTCACATCAGCCCTTTTTGTTTATAGTAATTTGAAATGAGTTAACCATCTGGAATCCACAGTTAGCAAATTGACAGAGAGGTTAATGAGGGAAGAGATTATCATACAGTGTGGCTTAAAGGCATGACTGCTTTCAGCTGACCTTTTACTTTCTCCAAATTGACATCAAACATTTTGAGCTGCTGGGCTTCTCACTGGGTGTTGACTTCTATATGGAGCAGGCACTTGAGGGTGGGTGGGGTGTTTGGCCTCTTGTTTTGTCTTTTGGAAATTTCAGTGCACTGTCCACCTACCTTACCTGCTTAGGTATACAAATTGATACCATTTAACAATGTTGCCATCTCACCAATGCAAATTGTAGGAACTAAGGAAAGTTTCTTTAAAAGAGTTTCAGAAGCTAGTTGGTCATCTTAATTTTGTATGCCTCTGGTAGTGTCCTCCTTGCATTGTTTTCATGATGTAAGGCCAGATTGCACAAATTCCACCACAGACTTAGTTTCTAGCTAAGGCAAGGGCCAACATGGAGGTACAGCATGAGTTTCTACTCCATTTTAATGGAACTGCAATAGACTGTTTACTTTCTGGGGAAATGAGGCTAAAATTTGTTTGTTTTGGTGTCAGGCATGTGAGGTAGGTCTTGGAATTTTTCAAACCTGGTGACAGTCTGGTTGTGTGCTGCTGAATTCACAATTTGCCAGTTCATACTTTGTTACAATATGATCCTTTTGGTGTCATTTATTTGCTCATATCTAAGTCCCCTTTGTCATGTGCCTAGTCCAAGCCTTCACAGTTAGAGGTCTCCATTATAATGTCATGTTCCCTGTGACACATACAACCTGGGTAAGCAATGGTTCATATCAGATGATGCAGTTTCATCAGGTGGCTCTGACAGTTCAGTCAGTATCAGAGCAGATTTCAGCAGAACAATGACTGCTTGATGGAATGAGGCAATGAGGGATGTGACTAGCATGAGTCTTTCCTGCCAACAATTGGAATGTTTTGGATGGCTTGCTCCAGATGCAAACTGTGGTTCTGTCCTGATGCATGCAAACCTGTAGAGCCTAGAAGTGGTGAGGTTTCCAAGTCATTAGACTCTCCCTATCTCCAAGGAGTAGGAGGAGCTATCAGAAAGCCAGGAGAGAGTTTGAGTTATTTAGGTTGTCTTAACAGGCTGCAGGCATTGTGGCCTATTCCTGTTGACCACATATTTCAGTATTGTGTTTCTTTCAGGAGAAGAGGGATGACTCTGCAGTCCATCAGGATTAAGTTATCTTCATTGGCTTTCCCTACTAAAGCTCAGGTATATTAGGATACCACTTGTGACTTAGGCCCTTTCCACACCTTACTTTTTTTCAGCGCTGGGGTGTGGGGATCGCACGAGCAGCCTCCAGTGAGAGGCTCTCACATCCCCGCTGCTTCAGCTCCACATGAGCTGCCTGCTCCCAAGCAGGCAGCGCGAGAACCCCACCTCTTCCTTCTGCAGTGTAGCCTGGAAGTTTCTCAGGCTGCGCTGGGGCAAGAAGTGCGACCACTGCGGCTCCAGAGGCTCTGCACAGACAGCAAGTGCACACGGGGCCCTGGAGCAATGTGCAATTGTGCACCATGAAAAAGTGTGTGAGTAGTGCCTGCCCTACCCTGGAGTGTCGCACAACTG